>JAQJVK010000057.1:0-360000 GCA_035578135.1 Flexamia atlantica | reverse complement strand
GACCAGAGTTACCAAAAATAGCTCAAGCTGTATTGACCACTTTTTTGTTCGATTTCATGATATGACTAATGTAAATACAGCTGTTTTACACTCAGACATCACTGACCACTACGGCATTGCACTTACTATCACTACTACTGATAACGCACACGTACAAACAGCGACTGATTCTGATACCCGTCCCCGCACTTATACTGACCACACTTTGTTAACTGGACACATTTCACAAGTAGACTGGAGCCCCGTTCTCAGTGCTCACGATGTAAATTTTTGTACTACGTTTTATTGTAATAAAGTAAAAGATTGCATTGCTGCCTCGCAAAAAACTATTAATCACTGCTCATCGAGATTGAAGAAACTTAAACCGTGGATAAATACGGATTTAATAAAATTAATTAGACAGAGAGATAAATTGAGCAAGAAAGTTAGGAATCAACCTTTTAATCGACTCCTCTTGAATAGGTACACAGTTTTGCGAGATCACATTAACAAAAGTATTAAATCCGCTAAAAAACAAGAGATAAAATTAATGAATCAAACCGTGATCCGAAAGTTTTTTGGGAAATTGTCAATGAAATATCTGGTAGGCGCAGTTCGAAAGATGCATTTTATTTTGAGAAATTTTGTCCCGGCTCATCTTCTAATACTGGTATCCAAGCCCAAATCTCAAACGATTTCAATAATTTCTTTACCCAAGTGGGTTATAATCTAGCCAGTTCAATAAACTCAGGAGGGGCTCCAGTTGTTAACGACGCTGACTACTCACTTGCTACTGACTTTTCATTTCAGTGTGTTACGGAACTTGACATTGTACGCTACATTGGGGGTCTGCGGGGCGGGTCGGCGCCTGGTCATGACGGTATCTCGGCTTCAGTTCTGAAGAAAAATGTCCACTTTGTTTCTGCACCTCTCGCTCATATAGTTAACTTAAGTTTGTCTAAAGGCATATTTCCTGATTACTTGAAATTGGCCAAAATTGTCCTGTCCCTCTTTTCAAATCAAATAGTTACACAGACATGAATAATTTCCGTCCTATTTCTTTGTTAAGTGTCGTTGCTAAGATTATTGAGAGGATTGTCAAAGATCAACTTGTTTTTTACCTCCAAAGTTTCCAAATTATTTGTAAATCTCAATATGGGTTCAGAAATGACAAAAATATCTCAGATGCTCTGTTTGACCTTAATAGATATATTAACGATGCAGTTTCAAGTAGTAATCACGCGATGCTTGTGTTCTTAGATTTAAAAAAAGCATTTGATTCAGTAGACAGAAACATATTGTTACGGAAACTAGAGTTAATCGGGGTGCGCGGCAACGCTCTTATGTGGTTCAACAGTTACTTAGCTGACAGATCTCAAGCTGTATCGATCGGTGGGATAGTGAGCGATGTAATGCCAGTGGAGTACGGTGTGGTTCAAGGTTCAAATCTTGGTCCTATCTTATTTTTGATCTATATAAATAACATTTCAAAACTTCAAACTTACGGTAAACTTTTGTTATTTGCGGACGATACGCTCATTTTTGTCACTGGAAGTACCTGGGCTGAGGTAAAAAACAAGGCGGAGCACGATCTTATGCTGCTTAAAAAGTGGTTTGACAATAATATTTTATCCTTAAATTCATCAAAGACTAAGTTCATGCCCTTTTCTTTACGTAAACAATCTGATTTTCTTTTTAACAATTTAGTTATTCATGTTTGTGGTGACTTTTCAAATAACTTTTGTTCATGCGATAGGATCGAAATGGTAACCTCTTATAAATATTTAGGAATTATTTTAGATTTTAATTTGAAATGGTCTGACCATATTGAATTTTTAAAGACAAAATTACGCAAATATATATATGCCTTTAAACAGCTTAGGGAGATTTTAGACGAAAGAGAAATCAAAACTGTTTATTTTGCATACGTACAATCTTTACTTTCATTTGGCATCATCGCGTTTGGCGGTGTTTATAAAACTGTTCTAAAACCACTTTTTGTCATTCAAAAATTAATTCTCAAAGTCGCATTTAAAAAGTTCAAAAGATATCCTACAAACGATCTTTTTGCTGAAACTGGCATCTTAACCGTACGTCAACTTTTCATTAAATTTTTGCTAGTCCATATCTACAAAAATTTTGAGACAATATTTGATAGAATAACGCATTCTCATAACACCCGTTTTGCCAGCAATCTAGGTATTGTAGTTCCTCAATCGCTGAAAACCTTTTCTCTAACAAATTCATATCACATTTCAAACATTATTTATCGTAACATGCATCAGAAATACAAAAACGCGCAATTTTTTAATATAACCTCTCTTTTCTCTTTTAAAAAACGTGTAGTGGAGTGGCTTCTAACTTTGAGCTCGGAGGAGGCCGAGGCCGTTATCGCGCCGGGCCCGACCTGACCGTTGATCTCTGCCTGAAACTTAGACATCCCGCTCCCCCCCCCACAATCACGCCGCCCCCCCACAATCACGCCTCCACCGTCCTTTCTTGGTTCCGGGTTCTCACGCTCAATTTTACTTTTAATTTGTCAACAAATCTTAATTTATATTTATTAAATGCACCGCTTGATTTAATTTCTATAGATTACTTAAATATTCTCGTGTTAAATTAATTACATCTCTGATTTGCAACTCACAGTCTACGCACAGGCTAACCGCCCATGTAGACTTTTTCCTTTTTTAAGAAAAACATTACAACCTAATCCAATTAATGTATTTATCCTTGATTAAAATAATTTAAATTATAAAAATAAACTGTTTCATATTGCGCATTTGTGTTGTAATGTATGAAATGAGATATGTATTTTATTTGGAAATAAAGCTATTTTTCATTCATTCATTCATTCATTCATTCATTCTTCAGAATTTAATATTTTTCTGTCATATATTTCTTTTAACTTTGGATCCTGTTGCTGATGATCACTCAGCAACAGGATCCAAGATATCATCCACATAAATCATAGTGTAATCTTCTACTTCGTCCCCTGATACTAGGCTGAGCGCTCTGATTAACGCTGCCGAAGAAGTTGCAAGACCAAATGGTGTAACCTTGAATTGGTAGACATTTCCTTGAAATATAAATGCTGTGTATTTCCTTGAATCCTTAGCCAGAGGGATCTGCCAAAAACTCGAGGTAAGGTCAAGTGTAGTCAACCAGCGGGTATTTCTTCCTTTAGCAATAATTTCATTTATTCCCCTGTTACATTCATGATCACGAATAATTATATTATTCACTTTCCTCGCATCGAGGCATATCCTTATTTCGTTATTCTTTTTTATTACTACCACTATTGGGTTTATGTATGGGCTATTACTTCTCTCAATAATTCCTTCCTCTAACATCTTGTTTATTTCTCTTTTTACTGCATCTTGGTATCTTAATGGGACGGGATAGTTCATTTGCTTAAATGGTTCATTATTTCTAACTTCTATTGTGTGTTCATACAAATTACATCTGCCAACCTTTTTAGAGAAAACATCTCTGAATTCCCATACTAAATCAAACAATAAATCCCTTTGTATATCATTCAAGCGGTTTATTTTACTTATTTCTTCAATAACTTGTTTTTCATTCAATAAGTCTTCCTCATTTTCCTCGTCTACTATGATGTTTTCTTCGGAATATAAAACATCACATTTTATTCCCTGTTTCAAATTATTTTGAAAATGTATCCGGTCTTCACCTATTTTTAAATAATTTTTGCTGAAATCAATTATCATATTCAATTCTTGCATGGTATCAGTTCCAATAACTATCTCTTTAATTAAGTTCGGTATAATCAAACATTTCATCTGGATATTTACTTTGTTTATCCTTGCGTTTACTAAAATAATACTCCTAATCTGTTGAGACTTCTGATTTATAGCAGTATTGATTGTGGTGTTGGTTAATGGAAACTCTTCATATTTTCCTAGATTATGTTTATTTTTAAAAAACCATTCCTTCTGCATGCAAGTTACTGAACTCCCAGTGTCTATGATACATTTTGTGCTGACTCCTTCAAACTTTATATCAACTTCAGGTACGTAATAAGTATTTTTGTTTTCATTCACTTCAATAGTCTCGTCCATTAAAAATTGTTTGTCACATAAAATATTGTTTATAGGCCTATTATTTTCTGTTTCGTCATGCACTGGAAATTTATCGACTGTTTCATTGGGAAGTGCAAAACTTTCCATTGGGCCTACTTTATTTCCAGTGCTCCTTAGTTTAAAGAGTCCTGGTCATGTCTCCTATCCTCAAACTCATTTTCTTGCTGCGGTGATGGATCCTCATCGTTTGTATTTCTATTATTTCCATCAAATCTTCGTCTCCTTTCATACTCCTGACCGTAGTTATCTCTCCTGTTGTAATTATCCTTTCTCTCTTCATTTTGTTTTTCATATTCATCCCTTCTGTTGTTGTAGTTTTCTCTTCCCGCATTCCCATTCCTTGATTGGTATCTCCTGTTGTCATTTTCCCTTCTGTTCCCATTATTTCTAGATTCCTCGTAGATTCGTTGTTTTCCCTTCTATTATAATTATTATCTCTTCTCTCAAATTGTTGTCTGTCCCCTGATCTCAAATGGGATTCATTACGGGTTAAATTTCTCTCCAGGTTATACCTGAGAGTCTCATTTGCTTCTTCAGGATCATCTGTGTTTAATAATTTCTCCATTTTTTGTATTGATGTAATATTCTGCACTTTACAAGCCTGCTGTATTGTGTGATCAAAATGTCGTGCCAGGCGTCGAACAATCTCCTTTCCCATTAGTTTCGGAGTCATGTTTTGCATTAGCACTACTCTTTCAATGAAGTAGTCTGCCTTTGTTAGTCCCCTGTGCGGTATAAATTTTTCCAAGTCCAATTTCCTTTTCAATCCATCTTGGATTTCTTCATTCCAATATTTATCGAGGAAAACCCTTTCAATATCCTCGAAATCATTTACCGATGTTTTGATCATGTCCCACCATTTTGCTGAGGAACCCTCTAAGCAAATATCTAAAATCTCCTCTATGTTTAACATTTCTTCTTTGCGGAGGGACCGCCTTTCATTTTCCCTGTTGAAGAAGTTTTTTAACTTTACAAGTAATTCATTTGGATTTTTCGATCTCCCATTAAATTTGGGTAAATCTTTCATTTGGTTACTTGGGCAGGTAACATGTACGTCTACTGCTGGTAGGCCTACTGTTTTGTTGTTAGTTTTGCTCATTTGGAGTCGTTCACGAATGCCCTCATTGATTTTTTCTTGGATCGTGTTATTGATCTCTTCCCTTAACTCTTCTATCTGGTGGTTAAATTTGGTTTCGATTTGTTTTATATCCACAGCAATTTCTCTACGCATTTCTCTCATCTCTGTCCTCATAGTTTCAAAATTTCCTGTAATCGTTTCCAGTTTGTCAGTCATTTCGTTACGTAATTGGTTGACCTCCCTGTGAAGGTTTTGACTGAAATCTTCAAAATTTTGAAGCAATGTCATCAGCATTATTTGCATATCCTGTGGTTGTGACTTAGTTGGACTTAGTTTGGCTGCGGTTTACGCCATCACCAGATGCTAAGTTTTGGTCATCTGTATCATTTAGGCTAGGGTTAATTTCTGGGACATCATTATTTTCCTCCATATTTTGGTCCTTTGATAGCCTATTCATTTTTAATTGTGCTTCTTGGGCTTTCTCAGTCAGTTTGATATGTTTACGCAAGTTATAGTGGTTCATTAATTAGGCCTACTCTGTGAATTTTGCCCCACGTTGGGCGCCAAATGTTTTGTATAAAATTGTGTACGGGGATAATTTGTATGATTCAAACTTATTGTTTTTATCTCAGGGTGAGTTCTTTGCCATTGCTTGATTCACTTAGGCCTGTATAATAATCCCCTAAAATGTGTGTTTAAGGTCGCAGCTTCAGCCAGAGACCGAGCAACGCCTTCGTATGTTAAGGTTTATCCAGCCGCAGCATCAATTAAGATGCAACAGCAATTGCTGGACGTGTTCAGTGTAGATCAAGGCCGCAGCATCAGTTAAGATGCAACAGCAAGTGCCTTGGTTTTGTGCTTGTATTGAGAGTGTCACTAATTGTGTGTTAAATTCGGCCACAGCATCAATTAAGATGCAACAGCAAGTGCCGAAAGCGTAGTGTTTCGTAGCGTAGTGTATAATAAAGATTTGTATAAAAGTAAAGATTTGTATTACATTAAACAGGCCCATACAAGATACATTACCAAAATAAAATAAATTGGTATTAACATTTCAATAAAAAACTACATCGAATAAAAATCTTTGAATTCCTTCGGTCTATATTGAAAAATTACATATATTATAGTAATTAAATAATTATTTTATGGGACGAAAAACGTTTATGTAGTTGAACGGTATAGACATCATTTTTCTCTTTTCTTAGTTGTTTAGTCAATTTTACACAATCTTATGGACCTTAATATTCGGTGTGTTTTCAAAGTGTTATATTAGGTTTCGGAAAAAAACATTAAAAATTCATCTAAGAAAATTTCTGTAAGTGGAAATATTGTTCGTTTTAATTTTACAATTCCTTTTCGAGTTCCCGAGTTTAAACACCAACGACGCGTTTAAAACGTTAATAGTTTTTTCAAGGCCAACAAAGCGGTTATATTAGGTTTCGGAAAAAACATTAAAAATTCATCTTAGAAAGTTTTTGTAAGTGGAAATATTGTTTGTTTTAATATTACACTTCCTTTTCGAGTTCTCAAGTTTAAACACCAATGACGCATTTAAAACGTTGATAGCTTTTTAAAGGCCAACAAAGCGGTAGTTTATCAACCAGTAATTCCTTATATTGGTGGCAGTTAGTTATAAGACAGCAGCGCAGCAGTCACAGACTGGAAGCAGGGACAAAAATAATTCCCTTTTCCCCAGTCCCGCAGCGACTACCTGACCGGGTGGCGAGGCGACCCTTCCTAATCCTCTTTAATGACCGGCGCTGTTCGGTGCTTTCAAAAGTACCCAAAATGCCGGCGCGGTTCGGGTGTCCCCCTCTCAGACAATATGGAAGGTGACCATTTTCTTATTTTAATGAAACTTTGTCTCCTATAAAAAATGTAAAACTATTCTACAAACTGACCCTGTTCACAGAAACCTTAAGCTTGCTGGTTGGAAAGGGTGTAATAAGCAATTATTAAACAAAAAATAATATATTAAATAGGCCTGTACTTTGAAAAAAAACTTCAATAAGTCCATACAAAAGCTTATGAACTTTACAATATTATTGAGGAAGCTGCAAATAAATATATCCATATTCATAAAAATAAACCCTTCAACTTTGTCGCCTTCGAAATGGTGGCATTCAAATTTCTTAAGAGCTGTTACTCAACGTAGACCAGCATTTAAAGTGTTTAAGCACAACATGTCATCCGTAAACTGTCACAATTTTCAGAGAGTTCAGTTTAAAATCCATAATAGCGAAGGATTTGTAATTATTAGTTAATTTGTTGGACTTTTCCTTTCGCTTCTAGTGTTTAAACTACACTACGTTTTGAGAGGTATGAAACTCCTCTCGTTTTCAAGTGACCCTACTTAAAGTTACATTAACCTACTTACTTTTATTTAACCTACTTTTTTGGGTTTTTTGTTTTTTTACATACAATTTACATTCATCCAACATTCAACAGAAATCTCACTCACACAAAAAATCATACAAAACACATTAAACATACTTAATACAGAAAGAAAATTAAAACAAAAACATATTAAACATGATACAGAACACAGATAAAAAATTAAAACAAAAACATATACCTTACTGCCGGCAATGCTTCCAAGCTGGCAGTGGCACGACACGCACACACGTCCACCCACACTCACATACGCAACTCCAATGAAAAAAAAGTAAAAAAACAAAAACCCAAAAAGTAGGTTAAATAAAAATAAGTAGGTTAAATAAAAATAAGTAGGTTAATGTAGCTTTAAGTAGGGACACTTGAAAACGAGAGGAGTTTCAATACCTCTCGAAACGTAGTGTAGTTTAAACACTAGAAGCGAAAGGAAAAGTCCAACAAATTAAATAATAATTCAGTTTAAAGCTGAAGAAATCATAAAACATGATAATAAATGCATGGAAAAATAATTACGTATATTAGCGGTGAAAATTTACGTAACATGCACAGAATGCAATTAAAAAATTTAAGAACAGGAATAATAATACAGTGTCACTTCTAGCCTACAATGAAAAATTAATTGTGTGAAGGAATAATCAGACACCTTATCCCTAAATATGTTACTATAATCGCCTTTTAACTTTACTTATCATTCATTAGAATATTTTTTACAATGCAGGCATTTCGATCTACTTCATCTTCAAAACGCAAAAATACTGCTCCAGGATATGATACAATTGCCTACAGCATGATTACCAATCTTCCCAAAAATGCACAGCATGTAATGATGAATATATTTAATGAAATATGTATCAACAACAAACAAATTCTCAATGAATGGAAACTTCCTGATATTAAGGCCATACCTAAACCAAACCTTGACAGAAATAATTAATAATCTTAAAGACCCGTTTCTTTATTAATTTGTTTCACGAAAATCTTCAATAGCCTCGTTAAAAGAATATTAGAATGGTTAGTGAAAATAAACTTATCCCGGACAATAAAATATGGATTTAAAAGAAAGAAATGTTGCGCTGACTACCTTCTTCAATTGATTTCCGATAATATTAATTCAGGGTTAACTTTCAATGAGCATGATATTGCTGTTTCATTAGACCTTACTAAGGCTTACGATATGGTTAAAATTGTACCGTTTTGACAGGAACATGCTTTCTTTCAACATACCTAGGAGATTTACACAGCACTGCTTTAAATGGCTTGTTGACCATCAAGATTCCATGAAACATTACAACTTATACTACAGCTGAATCGCTAATAGAGGACTCATCAAGGAAATGTCATCAGTACATTGTTTGTTATTGTTTATATATCTTTATATTAATAGCGGTGTTCCTTAGTGGGGATTAACGTCCGCACTATTGAGTACTCGTTCATGGGACCATCCTCATAATTAGACCAGTTCGTAAATTGTTAACCGAGGCGAAATCGTGGTTCGGATCCCACGTTAAAATGTAGGTCCCTTAGTTGCCATTGGCTGTTGGGCTATTAATTAACAGTCCTGTCTAAGGAATATGTCGGCCTTAGTCAGTAACAAGACTACAAAATCGCGCCACAATCATCTTTCAATCATCTGTCATTCATACTTGGCTTAAAATACCTACCTGGGTAGGTCGCCATTTCAACTAATGTATCATATATATCTAATGTATAGGCAAGCATTTTTTCCATAAGGTTTTTGTACTCCTTTTTTCTCAGCCAGTGTGCATCGTAGCGAAAATCTAAGCACACCGATAGAATTGTATTTTCCTGTAGATGTGCAGAATCCCATTGAAATTTATATTAGTCTTTTAGATAAGTAGAAAATTGAATTTAAAATTTCAAAAAAATTAACATTGGTCTTATGAGTTGCTGTTTTGGTGATAGAAAAACAAAACAGAACTGTGCTTTTGTCATCATATGTAGCTATTATCACATGCTATTTTTCGTAGAGTAAAGATTAGATGTAGAAATATTATGTGAGGGCGAAAAGTGGGCCGAAATTCACGCTGTTTTTTTCTGTCATCTGATCAGATATAAAACCCAAACAATAATAAGTTTTTATCAAACAATAAACAAATATAAAGGAATTCATTAATGACACGAGTTAGAATGTTTCCAGTAAAAAATCCAATCAAATTATTATTTTTAAACAATTTCAAGCCACATGTTTTATTGGGGCATGGAGTAAAAATATAGCATTTGATTGAAATCCAGGGCTATTTAGAGAAGATTGAACGTGTTTCAAATAGAGTTTGTTCACTTCAATAAGATTAAGAGATAAAAATTAGCTGATAAAAAGGGAAGAAAAAAGAACATGAAGTTGAGTCTCTACCATCCGATGTACTGTCGTGCAACTGCAGTACAGATGGACATTACATTCAAATTGTGTGTTTTATTGGTAGAGAATGCGTAAAATATGTGTAATATTTTACTGATAATGATAGGGAGAGAGGGAAGGAGGGGAAAATGTCCTAAGGGTAAGGAAGGAGAGAAACAGTTTTGAAGGGGAGTTTTAGGTCTCAAATAATAACTAGGCACATAAATGTTAGGTGTTATTATTTCAGACCTAAAAGGTAGGAAAGGAGGGACGAGAGATGGTAAGAAGAGGATGAAGGAGAAAAGGGGTGAAAAGTAGAAAGAAGGTCGAAAGGAAGGAAGTACATAGAGAGTAAGGGAAGGAATTAATGGAGGGAGTGAGGGAGATTACAGTAGTAAGGGGTGTATGGGATAAACTGATTTGATGACTGAATTTTTACCGTCCGTGAATCAATAACCGTGTTAAAGTGTTAAAGAAATAAACATGGAATCTTAATATTGTACAATACTAATTACTAAAAACCATGTCATAAATATGTGCCAGTGGCAAGGCAAAATAATTATTCAAAGATTGAGTCTTTCTCTTTTGGTTTTGGTTCCAATTTGGTTCTATTATTTGTTTACGTGGAAAATGTGTACTATATGAAATGTATTGTGAAACGCATTGGTGTATGCAAAGTTCAAAATTAGCTATCCCTATTTCTTGATTTAAAAATTGGTCGAATTTTCGACCACTGGCGATCTCTAGTATATATATATATATATATATATATATATATATATATATATAGATTTTTATACACGTCAGTTCGAAGTCATTTTGCATTCTCACACGGGCGTTCGGCGTCAAATCGTGACGCCGAAGTGTGACTCCGAACTGCCACATTCACATTATTTCACGTTCTTTCGGAGTCAGACTTCGAAATGCCAATGACGCTATTTTGCCGTATATCAATAGACTTCGAATTGCCAAAGCCTTTCGGCGTCATGTGCCATGCGGGTTACCTATTTAGTTTATGAACACGGAAGGGTTTTTGTGTTAGTAAGATTAAAAAAAAGTAATTTTATTTTTAGCAATTATTTTGTGCTGATATTCAAATCTACTTAGTTTTTAATGCTTTAATAAAAAAAAAACAAGCATTAAAAAAGGTCGAATGCTTTAATCACATAGGATAAAACTGGTTTCTGATGAAATATTTAAAATTATTCTGGATTTTTCATATATGCCTTGAGAGTTTGGAAAGCCTGTTCATACTCATATTTATGACTTCCTGACAATTTTTGTGTTATTTTGGAGCAATGAGCCAATGCCTAAATGGGCACAATGTAATATAATATATCGATGATTCAAAATTAGAATATAATAATAGAATATATATTTATTGTTATATAGTGTTTATTTCATAGTGTAAACTGGTGAAAAATAGTGTTCACACTTTGGCCAAAGGGTTTTGCAGCTCTCGATCGTTTCAAGTTTTCGACTTCGGCTCAAATTTGTAATAGAATATTTAGATAATTTAAGGTAAATTTTCAGTATTATTTCTGCAGCATAGCAAGTGCAACGACGTTAATATTTCTAAAGTTCTGAGCTTAAAAAACGACGGTAATTATACTTGATGGACTCAAATTGAAGCCAAATTTGATAAATATTACTACCTAATATTATAATAGAGGAATTAATTGGACTGCATCAAATATTGATTGAAAGATCTACTTTGGTTGGAGTATGCTTTGTATCACTGCATTTGGGCACTTGTTAAATAACTTTTTGCTAAAAAACCAAATCCAATCTACAATTTCTAGGTGTGTTTAAGCACCCTTTTAAAGATCTTTTTAAATCGCTTGTTATTTCCCGGTCTTTTCTCACTGAATAATCCCGGTTAGTACATTACTAATAAACTTGTAGATGGGTATTTCAATTAATCTACGTAAAAAATAAGAATTTGTTTAAAAAACCAGGCAGTTGTTAGCATTGTATTTATAGTAAAATAAATTTCTGGCTTCAAATCGCAGAGATTTTCCGATGTAGTTAAGGTGTGTTTTAAGAACAAGTGACGTAGATCCGCGATGTTCATGGATCACAACTTATCCACACTTTGATTTAGATTTTTGCGGAAATCTGCCATCGGCAAAAATGTTTTGTTACTTAAAAACAACCCTACCTTTTTTACTAATCAGAGTTGGCAAATGTCCGCAAAAATCACAATCAAAATATAAAATCATCATCAACAATGAGTTTTTAATAAAAAATTACAATAGTGGTTAATACTTTTCAGAGGAAACTCTAATTACTAACAATTTACATGAATCCTCTTTGATCACAAATAAAAAAAAATAAAATGAAAACCCCAGAGGTAATATTAAATAATTATTATAATTAAAAGGTACAGCAATTACAGATAAATTGTACAATCCATATATAAAGTGAGTGACTTTAATGATTTTTCGTTATGAGTTTCACTATCCAAATATTTAGGTCCCAATTAAATAATAAGTAGATGGATGATAGAAACTTTTGGTTCTGTCATCCCCCATAAGGTTTTAGGTGTACATATTGATCATAACTTAAAATGGAAAATGCATACAAAACTTCTTACAAAAAAGTTGAATTCAGTTAAGTTTGCTCTTTCAATTCTATCTGAGTCTGCTTCATAAGACACCGTAAAAATCGTTCATTTTGCCTATATCAATTCAATAATAAAATATGGCATAATCCTTTGGGGATCAGCAACTCGTTCTTCAATTGTTTTAATCCCCAAAAAAGTATTGTCCGATCCATGGTGAAAGCCAAAAAACGACAAGGTTGTAAACCTATATTCAAAAAGTTGCAAATATTAACCCTTCTTTGTATTTATTTATTAGAATTAGTATGTTCTGTAATAAAAAATCCTGAAATTTTTGATAAATTTAAATCAAACGGCACATAAAACACTAGATTAAAATATACAGGGGTGCTGAAAAGTCCCGGAACGGCTAAATATTTTTTGAACCGAATTGGTTTGAGAAACCAAACTTTGCACATTCACTCCTATGTAAAAAAACTACTTTCTGAGGTGTTTACTGACTCTTGGCCCCCAGTGGGGGACGGCCCACAAGGAGTCGGTACAAAATCTTCAACGTAAGCATAGGTCAATATGCACATCATTTTAAAGGGCTAATCAAGTAGAGTTCAATGCCGCAAACCGCACTTCAAAAGGTTCATTCATTACAAAATGGCGGCTGATCAAAAATCTAAAGGAAATACACAGTGTTCGCTTAAAGATTGTTTAAAAATTGTTTACAGACTATGTCTAAAGGATCTAAACTCCGGAATCGTATGTCAGACCTAAAAGCCTATCTTTTAGGGTGCCGTAGAGGATATTACCTCCAAGGGGGGATGGCCCACAAGGAGTCGGTACAAAATCTTTAATGTAAAAATAGGTTGATATGCACATCATTTTAAAGAGCTAATCAACTAGAGTTCAATGCCGCAAACCGCACTTCAAAAGGTTTATTTGTTTCAAAATGGCGGATGGTTAAAATTTTCAACTAAAATTCATAAACTTAGGTTTGTTGGGAGGGGAGGTGGAATAAATCAAATTGCGTATCAAACCTAAGCCTATGTATTTTTGTTGAAAACTTAAATCGCCCGCCATTTTGTAACCAATAATCCTTTTGATATGCGGTTTGCGGCATTGAATTTTACTTGATTAGACCTTTAAAATGATGTGCATATCGACCTATGCTTACATTAAAGTTTTTGTACCGACTCCTTGTGGGCCATCCCCCCTTGGAGGTAATATCCTCTACGGCACCCTATAAGATAGGCTTTCAGGTCTGACATACGATTCCGGAGTTTAGATCCTTTAGACATAGTCTGTAAACAATTTTTAAACAATCTTTAAGCGAACACTGTGTATTTCCTTTAGATTTTTGATCAGCCGCCATTTTGTAATGAATGAACCTTTTGAAGTGCGGTTTGCGGCATTGAACTCTACTTGATTAGCCCTTTAAAATGATGTGCATATCGACCTATGCTTACATTTAAGATTTTGTACCTACTCCTTGTGGGTCGTCCCCCACTGGGGGCCAAGAGTCAATAAACACTTCAGAAATTACTTTTTTTACATAGGAGGGAATGTTCAAAGTTTGATTACTCAAACCAGTTAGGTTCAAAAAATATTTAGCCGTTCCGGGACTTTTCAGCACCCCTGTATATTTGACTATCCGATTCATAAACTATGTCTTTTAGGAAAAAGCCCTGTTTATACATGGCACTAAACGTTTTCAACAGTATGCCCAATGAAATAAGGAGCCAATCTTAAAATGCAATTATAGTATAATTTAAACAATTTCTGCTAGGAAAGGTGTATTACAAATTTTCAGATCACTTTGATGAAAATCCAGTTGGTCAAAGGAATTAGGTTGTGGCCCCGCACTGGCCACTGATCTCAAAGGTTTTAGGCTAATTTTTTGACTTATTAAGATTTTTTTAAACTTTAGAATTTTTGTTTTTGTTTTAAGTAGTATATAACGTGGAGCAGGATTATTTAACATTGACAAAGCACCTATTTGCATAGATTTATGATATATTTCGTAATGTGCTGATAAAGTGAATTTTAGTTTACTTATGGCTTTGAATCAAAACTCGTAAAACTTTATAAAAACTATTTTTTTATCTTAAAAATGTAAAAATACATAGTAACTTCAAATACCAGCGTGTTCAATGGAAAGGCACGCTGCATTTCGACGTCTGTTGTTTATTTCCACACTTAATGAGAATGATAACATAATTAATTGTTTCTAACCACTATATATGGTTCTCCTAGTGATTGTTCTTAAAACCTGATAAGGGGTCATTTTGAAGGTGATCACATATTGCACCGTGGATTTAGTCCGTGGAATTATACTAAAAAGATACAATTAAACCACTGTCATCAGAGCCAAGACATCGCAGTTTTTAAGTCGTATTTTAGTAAAATACCAGGCGATTATCCGGGAATAGGTGAAGCCTATTAGGTATAATTCAATCATAAAACCCCTATTTCTTTGTCGTGAATGTTCGTATAAAGTAGTTTAGGAATTGGCTGCTGCTCTCTGGTGGGATTTTTGTGTACGATTTAGGAAAATATATTAGAAGAAAGTTTGGTTTTTTTACGTGTCAGATTAGGTTTTTCGCAATAAAATCTAATTCAGTGTAATTGAAATATTGTTAACCAAAGCGCATTTGATGTTATTTTTCGGAAAAATGTATTTGTTGCATGATCAGTAATTATTTGCATATTTTAAATTATATTTATTTGTCTTCCATGGTTAAATGAAAGCGCTTTCCCCCAAAGTAAATTATATGGTAATGGAATAGGCTTGACATTTTTTGAGTTCTTCAAATTAAGCGGTTAAAGATCCTACTCCTTGTAAAACGTTTGATAGGCAATCACTGTTTCCCCACCTGCTTTATGCAATACTGTGCCTCCCACCGAAAAAGACAATCTTCCTGTGGGAGACAAAGTAAACCCATGAGAATAACATATAACAATTGAAATATTGAGCACCCTTAACATTACCTCGTAGTAATGGACATATTTTGCCGCTCACCGGTTTACAGGTTACAGCCCTAGTAGCAGGAATAATCACATATGAATGTTGTAGCCACTTGCTGCAATTGGGTACTTCATGATGTGTCCAGCGCTGACCGGGCACTTCATTGTGCCAGGCTCACCTGAGCACATATGTTACCAACAAAATCGAGCAATAATGAAGTGCCTAACGCTCATTGCCCATTTGCTGTGCTGGACACTTGTAAAAACGTCAAACTGTGGTTTAGGTCACTGTTGTTATCCTATGTATTATTTGCAAAATAACAACATTTTAAAAGAACATCATAGAACATTGTCAATAAGATTGTCTACCAGCAATCCAGACAGATGTCAACTTAAATTTTATGCTTTAATAAGAAAATAAAACATTAAAAATTTTACCTAACAAATTTATATTTAACGTAACATATCAATATTGACATAAACGTTTTAACATATATTTAATGTTTTAATTAATTCCCTACTACTTAGTTACCCTCACAAAAAAATGATAAATCGAAACAAAGCAAACAAAACAAATATACAGAATTACGTAGGTATTTGTAATTCGAAAGTGCCAACAAGAATTCCGTGCACAAATAAAGAAACGAATACTTCTTTGGTGTAAGAATTTTAAAAATGCATATTAAATTATTTTGCTTTGTATGTTATGTTTTAATTTTATTGATATTAACAAAAGTTGAAGGTCAAGCTTTTATTTTATGTTTGTACAAATGAATAAACATGAAATCATTGCATCAAGCCTTTTTATTGTAAGACTAGCAGTTGCCCGTGGCTTCGCTCACGATAAAAATTGTAACACCCTGCTGCCTAAATGAAGATAGGCCACATACTGAGTTTATGATTACACACATAAGGTACAAAAATTAATGATAACTTTAAGTTAACCGACTAAACTAAATCTAACTTTTATATAGTACATATAATCTAAATAATAAATAAAAAAACCATAAAACCATTATTAAATTATCAAAATTGTAAATCAGCTGTATTCGTATGTGAAGCTTGAACCATCTGCTTGTTGAATGAACATTGAAAACTAAACAAAAGAACATCCATTCCATTTACAAAAAAATGAATGCCGTTTATTTTACTGGGTAACGTGTTTTAAACTAAAGGTAAAGAAAAGAAGAGAAAAGAAACCTCCAGTTCCTGCTAAAGCTGTACTTAGGAAAACTTATAAACTTCGACCTCACCAAGATTCCTTAAAAGTTCGAACTAAAACAAAACGTTCTTAGCAGATGCTTACGCCATAAGAACGTCCATGCAAAGGTCCAAGGTTGTAAGACCTAAAAGGAAATTTGCTAATTCCGTCAATGAAATTCGCTAAAGACGGAAGCAAAGTATTTTTTCTAATGATGTGCATAAAATAAATGGTTTAAATTAGCTCTTTAAATAACAGCTGTTACAGGGAAGAAAGGTCTTTAAACTATCTCAAGTCAGTGATTTATTTTATGTTCTATTCCTGAAAGCTGATTTGACATACTACCACCAATTTTTTGCTTTTTACATCTGTTTGGATATAAAAAGTTCATCAATTATTATTTGTATTCTGCCACAAGCCAAACTTGGTCGAGATAAAATAAAATTCGTGTTTTAGGATTTTGCAGTTTGATTTCAAAAGTACTTGTGATTTAGTAAATTGCCTAAATATCAAACCTTTTATACTTGATGAATAGATTCCATGAGCAAATGGATTATGTACGAAAACTAACGATGGATTAAATGCTACTTTTATATAGTACACAAAAAATAAATATTATAAACCAAAATATAAAACTGAATGAAATCGTTAAACATCTTTAACGACGAATCCACCAGTGAAGGTATCACCTGCTTGGAACACTGAAAATGTAAACAAAACGTCATCCCCTTTAATTATTGTGGGGAAACTTGGTTGAAATCGAATAAAACTCGGTTTTTAGAAACTTCCTATTTAATTTCAAAAAGACGCACGCTAGTTTTAAGTAGTCTAAAACCTTATCATATGAATACTACACGGGAAAAAAGTTTCAGCCATAACAGTACTCTAGTTTTTGCGTGAAAAGCGGTCTAAAGTGTGATGTTGAGCGTTACCAACATCGTGACATAAATTGAGATAAGGCTCGATTCGGATTCTCTGACCTTCAAAACGCAAAAATAACCAAAAAATTCATAAATCTAAGCAATGTACAGACAATACTCTAATTTTATTTATATAGATTTTTTAGTATTTCTACATAAAATAAAAAAAAACTCTACATATGACCTCTATGGTCTAGTGACCTGATTACTCAACCCCTTTCCATTAATTGTTTAAGGCCTAAATTGTTTATGCTATTCCTGTTGACACCAGCAGTTTAAATATCAAAGTTTATACCATGTGACAAAAACCTATATTAAGATGTAATCAATAAGTGTTTAAATTCAAATGTAAGTAGGTTGCTAGCAAATATTCAGTTTTTAATTTATCAGTATTATTTTTTTAATGAAACATTTTTATACATCGTTTAATTTAAAAGCTATTTTTAAGTAATTCGTTGACAAAGTCTATTTTTTAAAACACGGAAATTGCTATCCAAACACCATGAAGACAGATTATATATCCAAAAGGCGAGGCGTATATAAATAAAAACCATTAAACATTTTTATATTCGAAAAATATTTAAAATCTTTTCTTAGCGACTTTACCTTTCACGGAAGAAGTTCTTACCGTAGGATTCATTTCAAGACCTCAAGCCAAATACTATGATAAGTTTAGGTTTGGGGTGAAAAAAAGAAATTTGGTACAGACTTTTAAGTGGTAATCAACCGGTTAAGTCCGAAAACCAGTCCGATCAGACCACCGGAATTGGGGGTGGAGAGGGATAAACTGCCAAAACATTTTAACTTAACAGATTTAATAGCAACTGCTCAACATGTCCATATAGTTACAGCATGTTCCCAATAAGCGTTAGGCACCTCATGAAGGGTCCAGTTTCGTTGGACACATACTGTAATTTTGATTGAAATAATCGGGAGACACTAAAAGCCCAGCCACGCTGGGCACTTCTTGCAGTGCCTAGGCTGCGTTTGACATCTCACAAAATGCCCAATCACAGCAATTGGATACGACATGAATAAAATTAATCACAATCACCTCTAAAACATGCAAAAATGTTGCACCAACCAGCTCATCACTGTTGCATCAATGGTTGCCGCTATCCGGTCTGCAGGCGCGGTTAGCCGAACAGAGCAGCAAATTAAAATAGTTTCTTACAATTTGTGTAAAATTTTGTTCATACAGTTTGGGTGTATTTATTATTTGCCGCACGTGCCGTCAGGCTCAATCACGATGCGTTTTTGGGGGTCCCCTGGTTGCCACGAAAGGGGAGGATTCTTTACTGCCGCGAAAAGTACTACTAACGGACCAACGGAACAACAACAAGTATTTTCGCGCGGCCTGGCTTTGACGCAGGGTGTACGGTGGGAGGGGGGGGGAATTCGTTCGCGCGATTCGGCGGTGGTATGTCCTGTTTTCTTCAATGACAGGCGAGGTGGACGAGGGCACGAGGGTGAGTGACCTGTGACTTACCCTTCTTGGATGCACAGTTTTAAATCTGCTTCGTCCATGTCCATACAATTATTAACAGTGCGATTGCGAAAGCAGATTATGTACAGCTTTCGATTGCGAAAGCATATTAATATTACGGAGTTAATCTCGTAAAACGTCCTTGTAACTCAGTGTTCTTAAAACTGTAATCAGTCTTAAGAATTTTTAAATTGTGTTTATGTGAGTTATTTAACTCGTTTAATGCCGGACTAAATAGTCCGAGGATGAGGGCGAGTAGGAAAGTGAGTTAGTACCGTCAACTCGCCTAGTATACAAAGAACAAGTCAAATATTAGGCGAGTTGATTGAAAGCTAAAAAATACCTATATATTTTCAATTACGAATGCCTAGTGTAAAAGGCTAAAAAATATAAATAAAACGGAAAAGTACCGCTTTGTATATAACGAGATAAAACTTGTAACATTTAACTAAACATAATTATAACCCCGTACATCGTGTACATAAGTAGCCACTGAAACTACAAATATCACAGAGGGGTTATTTCCTGGGTGTGTGAATCAATTTACGAAATACAGAGTGTTTGATATGTAAATTCGCAATTTTATTCGAAATAACTTACTGAGTTTGGAGTAACTATAACCAGGCACAAAAGAACTTAAGTGTAACAGGGTATTATTGAAACAGTCGGATTCTTATAGTTTTTTACAGCACTCTCTAAACCGCAGAGTATGTTGAGCTATGCTTAAAGTAGGCAGTAAAAATAAAACGATAGTAACCAACGATAATGTTAGTTTATCTTAAATTTGCTAACTCAGAGGGGTGTCCGGCTAAAACGACACCCGACCAAAGCCACACCCCTAAAGAATGCGGTAATAACGACACCGCAAAAATTAATATTGTTTTGTTAATTTACCGAATCACTTTTTAGTTTTGTAATAAACAAAATAGTAAGCCTTATGAATAAATCATTATTAGAGAAAATTAATGATAGCGCATTTTTATGGCATTTTTTATTTGTCTGTTAGCACGATAGCGGCAGTAACGAAGCGTGCGGTAATTTCTGATTTCTATAACGATATATTTTTAATCATTCAGGACAATGGAAGTGACCAAGTATTTATTTTATGTTCATTTAATCAGAATGCAATGCTTAAATTAAACTAAATTTATTTGTAAAGGTTTTTTGGCAGTTACACGAACTAACCCGCTTTTCAGGGATCACCCATATAAATATTTGTCAATAAGGAGTTCCAACATAAATCTTCGTAGGGTAGTTGAATTATCTTAGTCGTGGCATTGTTAGTTTCTAGTAGAATTTTGTTTACATTACTTCAAACTTACATAACTTCTTTTTAAGTCAGAAATTATAAAAAAAGGGCCCGAGCAACATTGCCTTAGTAGTCCCACATACAGACCCCGGGCATTTTTTTAGGCTGCGTGAAAAATGTATTGTACATTATTAATCTATTATATCGGCAATTTTTAGGCAAATAATCTATGAGAACAATATTAATACATGTGTGGTGCAATGCAATTAAAATGGTATAATAACGGCTGCCATTCCCATTACTTATAATTTACCGATCGTATCATTCATGTCAACTCTCGCAGTAAACCTTTAAACAGCTATTTAAAAAAGATCTGGCTAACCAGTAATCCAGTAATTCAGCGTTAAAAGGTAAGTAACGAAAATGATTCAATGTTAAATAACTTTCCTTTTCGACTAGCAACAAGCACGCTGTTTAAAAATGAACGGCAAATTGAAAAGTATACTTATAAAATATAATTTTGACAGTCAGGTATACTTTTTATCAAATCTGTGCTCACACTATTAAAATTAGAGTATATTTTTTTTCTAGCGGTTATTTTGATAATAAAAGTTTAAACTTCACATTTGAATGCGAAACTATAAGAATCCAATGACGTAGAAGGCGTTTTTAACGTGTTTCGCTTTATGGATTAAAAAAGATATGTGTCACAAAATTTATAAAAACGAGCTTCATTTCATAGCTTATTTTAGTACAATGGGATGTTCCGCTGCTGAGATATCAGGTTTAAAAAGCCGCGTTTACACTATACAACTTTTTTATAAACTTTTGTTTGTAATACATGTTTAATACAACTTTTGTTTTTAAAACTCGATCTTGTGTTTTAAAACATGTTTTACAACCAAAGTTTATAAAACAACAATTTCATTTCACCTTTCCGACAAGGCTCGGGAAACCTGCAACCTGTTGTAAAACACGAATTTTGGTTTTTAAACACGCTTGTTGTACAACTTGTTTAACAATTTTCATTGCTTTCTTAAACATGTTCAAACCAATTAGTATAATTAATTGGTTGTACAACACAAGTTTATAAAACAAGTTGTATAGTGTAAACGCGGCTAAACTCGGCGCCAACATTTTTCCCAGACCTAGATTAGCGCCGAGCTCGAGAGGCTGAATTCGTAGGGGGATTGTTACACCTAACGGGCCGTAGACGCTCAGAGCACAACAATCCCCAACGTAGGGGGATTGTAAATGCACCCCTAGGTAGCAGCAAAGAACTACTAACTAGCAACCCCGAAGTTGGTGTCGTTATGACCGCATTCTTTAGGGGTGTAGTTTTGGTCGAATGACGTTTTAGCCGCGGTATTCGGAGGCAAGTACTTCTAAATGATTTATCTAAGCATTTGAAATTCGCTGAGTATGGAAGTCTGTTGCAACGGTGGTAGTTTATACAGGGTGTTGATAAAAAAAAAACACTTCGGTACTTCGGGAATTGGTTACTTACATCAAAACTAAGAAAAAAGTTCCTGTAAACATGTGTCCTAAAATGCTCGGTTATCCGTCTGTCGGTCTGTATGTGTTTTAACATGATTTTGCATAACTTTAGAACCACAAAAGATATAAACTTCAAACTTGGTACTTAAATGCTGACTATTAAGACCTATTTTCGTACGGAGTATCAAGTTTCTACTTTGTACCATTTCAAAATGACAGCCACTTTTATATTTTAAAACTTAATCTCTTAAAAACCGAAAATTTTTAAAAAATTTGGACAAGCGACAAAAAAGTTGCGAAATTTTATTTCCTACAAAACCATATCAAGATTATTAAGATCGAACAAGAATTAACGGAGTTATTACAATTTTTCTAACAGAATTCAAGTAAATTTGCCATAGCTACCATAAAACATGCATGTATTTTGTTGGAAAATTTGCAATAACTCCATTAATTATTGTTTGATCTTAATAGTCTTGATATGGTTTTGTAGGAAATAAAATCTCGCAACTTTTTTGTATCTTGTTCAATTTCTGAAAAAATTACGGTTTTTAAGAAATTTAGTTTTAAAATATAAAAATGGCTGCCATTTTGAAATGGTACAAAGTAGAAACTTGATACTCCGCACGAAAATAGGTCCTAAAAGTTAACATATAAATACCAAGTTTGAAGTTGATATCTTTTGTCGTTCCAAAGTTATGCAAAATCATGTTAAAAACACATACAGACCGACAGACGGATAACCGAGCATTTTAGGACCCCTGTTTATAGGAACTTTTTTCTTAGTTTTGATGTAAGTAACCATATCCCGAAGTCCTGAAGGTTTTTTTATCAACACCGTGTATAGTCATAATTTTTATTGATTTACGTTTTAGAACAGTGGGTTGCAAATGTTCCTCTTCAAAGATTGCCAGAGAGAATCTTTTGACCAAAACAATTCAAATAAAATCAATAACAAAATAATTATTCATTGTTCGTCATTTACTCTTGGTAATTTTTTCAAAAGGGCGCCTTTGATGGCAAATTTTCAATAAGAAAGTCGCCTGAATATAAAATTTGAAGTTACTTTAAAATATTAGTAATTTGTCTTCAATAAACTTTTAAGGAAGATAGAAAATATTCAGCTGAGCCAGCCATTTTTGGCAGACATTTTTTAATTTAGCGGCTGTATTAATTGTTGTACAACAATATGTAAAAAAGATATATATATTTTTAAAGCAATTATTTATTGTACAACAAATCTTTTTTCTAAACTTCATCATAACAGTGATACAGCCAAAAACTCATTATTTTAACGCTTTTCTCAATGCTTTTTTCAACCGCTAGAGGCCGACGGAAAACAAAGATATTATCAGGACCCCTGTGGACGTTTTTTTTATTTTTATCACTGGCAATTTCCTCACTTGCGGGTCACCCGGTTGGGATTGTATGCTGCAACAAGATTGTCAGTTTGTTTAAGGTGCTCAAAGTAAATTGTAATTTTGTAAAAATAACAACAAGAAGCCTAACTTTATGTGGCTGGGGAAAATCTCCGAAAAATTGTGAATGGGGCTACTTTTAGCTTAGCCGTGTTATGTAAAACTGACAAATATTTTTGGAGTACAAATATTTTGCGGTTCATCAACTCGTATTCAACCTCCTGGGGGGGGGGCGGAGGGTAACATTCCTGAGTCATTGCGTGGTGTTGCAGTCCTCAGGTACCTGTCACCCTCAAGGCGGAATATTGGTTGGTGAACCTTTTTCGTCAGTTTGATATGCGGCGAAATATCGGTGCAAAAATAAAAGGACCGAATGGGACACCCTGGTATATTAAAATTATATTATAAAAGAATGACCACCGTCCAAATTCACTCGATTTTTTGGTTTAATGTGAAAAAGAGTGAAGAATAAATAAGACGTCAATTATTCTAATAATCCTAACAAGATCTAATCTAATATCTTATGAAAGTTCTAGTAACACATTATTTTCAACCTAATACTTGAATTCTGAAATTTCAATTCAAATATTTTATATTAGATCTTTTATAAAATATTGTATGATGTGGTGCGGGCCATGAACTCGATGAATGTTAAAGTAAATTTTAAAGTACGTATTTTTTACCCAGAAACGCAAACCGTACTGTTCATCAAGGAGTATTTTTCATTATGTTTCACGTTGGATAATCCATTAATTTAGGAAGGTAGGTTAATTCGAATATATGCTATCACCGTGCGTCAAACTACTTTACTTGAGATTGGAAGACCGCGCTTCTTACGAAACCCTGCCACGTTCATAATCCGTCAAGTGCCACGGCTGTTGGAATGGAGTAGACATTACATGTCCAAAGCGGTCCGCGAATTATTGTTTTGATCCAACTGTACTATATACGTTTCACCAGTTCCCGCCTAACATCCAGCGCTCTTGGGCGCCAAAGCCGCAGACGCAGATGTTCCCGCCAAATTCATTCCCGCGCAACACGGCGGCGAGGCCTCCCTCCTCCCCCTCCAAAAAATAAAACAAAATCAGTACTTCTTAGCTATTTTCCTGTAGATCTGCTCAGTCATATTAGTTTTATGGGAACGTAGAAAAATTAATTTGAAAATGAAAAAATTAATAACACGGGACTTATGAGTTGCCATATTGGTTACGGAATTACAATGAAATGTAAAATCCAGCCACACGCTTTATTGCAGCCATATGATTTTTTGCGGAAGTGAAAACTATATCTAAATAGGGTCTAATTTCAACTAGTAGGCAATCTATAGTGTATTTTAAATGAAAGATCTTAATATCAAGTATGTACTGTAACACATTTTTCTTCAGTCATAGGCCCTATTATAACGTTGATAAACAAACTTATAGACTTGGGGGTCTCTTACTAGTTTAGAACATTTTTGACAACAAAATTTCTGCAGTACTCTGAATTATTTCAGTTTATGCGTAGTTTTTCAGTTCTTAAATATCATTTTTCTTCCATCTACCAACGAAGTCGTCTTTTAGTCCCTGGAATAGAATACTAAAGTACTAGTTTATACTCCATGGGACTAAAAGTAATCTCATAAGAAATACATAAGGATAAATCTAGCAACGCCGCGATGGACAATGAGAAAATTTGGCAGAACTATCGATTTTCATTTGCTTACTCTAAATTGAATTCAAGAACTTAAGTGTTTGAACTTAAGAAAACAAAAACCGTATGCATTTAATAGCCAGGTAATAATATTTTTTATGAACTAAGTTGGCAACCCTGAATAAAAAACACCTGATTAAGAGTTTGTTATTACCGATATGCCGAACGTTTTTGAAAACATGATTGCTTCTTACATCATTTACCTAAATGTGCCGATAAAATTTGGGAGGTATTTTGAATTAATGAACTTTAGAAAAAATGGTGTTAAATAGTGTGAAAGTGTGAATAAATGGTTGATTAAATTGGCTATGTAGCTTATGTTAGTATATATTTATATGCGATTCTAATTTAGCCTCGTTTAAAGGAGAAAAGGATCATATGAAGGAAAAGTTATATTGACACAGTTATTGTTATTTTTCCTCCACCTAATAATAGTATAGGTGGAGGAAAAATTTTGTGTGCATCAAGGATAAAATTATGAGCGAATAGGTTGAATTTTATTAAAAATATTTTGTCAAAAAATTAGCTCAAGTAGTTTAGTTTTTACAGCAGGTTAAAGAAAACCAATAAGATTGTGTTCGAATCTTACTCAACTACGCCGCTCGGAAACGACGTTAACTTTTTGATGCGCGTTATTCAAATAAACTGATGTTTGAAGCACTTGCAAATCACAGATTTCTTTTGTATCTTACACACTCACAGATAATCAGTGTGGGCAAATAATGGTATAGAGAATTTTGACATAAACCGCACCTTATAGTAAAAATAAATGATTAAATAGGGTTTGATACAAAAATTCATTTTGTGACATGAAAAAGTTGTCCTGCTGGAAATTTTGTTTTTGTTTTTTGGTCAGAGTCAAAGTATCAGCGTAAACGTTTGAGCCAATTGGTTAAATCGCATAAGGCTTATTTTTTTGGAAAATTAGCCCGAATCGTTTAATTTTTATAGCAGGTAAAAGTTGTGGTTAAAACGCACTGGTCTAAAGCTTGATCCGCACTGCTGCCCGCTTTATTTTAACCTATTTTTAAGTATATACGTTTGGTTTTAATTTGTTATTTTCGTAAGTTTCGTAAGTTCGTAAGTAATAGGCTATCACTTTTCAAGGTAAAAAATTATATCAATTATCAATACTAATTACTGACTTATTTTAAGTCTAGAACAAGCAAACTAATCAATCTGGTTTACAAATTATATTACAAAATATATTATTAAGAGCTATATCATAAAGTAACTTGTTATATAGAATTTGTATGGTATAAAAGTACTTTCTTTTTAATCTTGATATTCCCATTGACAGTGTTAATCCCGTTTTGGCATTGTTCTTTTGAGACTACTATCTGGAATTACCTTGATTTTTTTTCCATTATGTTTTATTAATATGAGCAGACTATGGTATTTTTTATTCTTTGACTAACAATGTTTTTTCAAATAATGCCTTTATTTTTAAACTGTTTAGATCCATGATTATTTTGGTAAGGCAAAAACTTACCAAGCTAATATTGTTAAAAAATGTGTAGAAAATAACGGGTTCAAAGTATTGAGGAAATAAATTAGGTATTAAAAAGACTGAAGTTGTTTTTTTAGCCCTTACATACCATAAAACAACCTTACTGTGTGAATTTCAAACCAATAATAACACTACAATGGTTGAAAAAGTGCTATTTATAAATTCACTTTTAGAAGGTTTAAATGAATTATTATTTCATTAACAAAACTTAAACATGGAGAGTAAAGTAAGAACAACAGTTTGGAATGTAATAACAATATTTCAACCCAATATTAACCGAACAGGGCGCCGTTAAAGTGACGCGTTTTATAATGGCGAGTGCAGGGCAACGGCGGCATTTGCCATGCGGTGGTGGGGGGAGCGCCGGACCGCCGGGCGAACACAGCAGGGCGCAATCCAGAGGTTCTATATCGTTGGTTTTCTCATGAAATATATCCAAAGTTTTCATAATATGTGTTGCAACGTTTTCTATTCCGAGATGAAAGGGTCAAGATCTATGGCAATAGTTTAAACAAACCTTGAGTTTTTCAGCATGACGCCATGAAAATGTTATTTAATTTTTCATGATTACATTTTATATTCGTATGACAGTGATAAGAGTAAATTGTAATGTAATATACCAAAATATTGCGCAGAAAATAAATATTTATTTCTTTATTTTATTTAAAAATCAGAGGATAAGAAACATGCATTGAAATTAATTTGGGTTTGGCTTTAAGACAGAAGGACTTCAAAATGCGGTTGAATGATTTGAACATGTCGCTGCAATTTGAAGTCAGTCTGCGTTATTGTTGCCATGTAGATTAGTTGGGCCTTATATGTTACTTTAATATTTATTTTCATTTTAAAAATAACATTTTATACAATCACTTCCACGTTGTCATTTTTAATCTAAAATGTAAACAATTTTGGGCAACGTGGGTTACCAACAATCATAATACGACATTAATTTGGTATTAATTCGCTTTGAAATATGCAATTGAAATGGTATATATTTTTCGAGCTTCGATGTTTTAGACTATGAGAAGAGTCATATAAATCAATGGCGATAAAAACAGGCATCGTACCGGAGTCGGTTAAGTCTGCAAGACGTTGTGACTTCAAAAAACCTTGTAGTGGTTTCACAATGTCGCTGCAATTTGACGTCAGTCTGTATCATTGTTATCATGCAGATTTGGCCCTATATGTTACTTTAAAAGGTATTTACATTTTTAAAATTACATTTTACTCTATCACTTTCACGTTGTCATTTTTAATCTAAACTTTACACAATATTTAGCAACGTGGGTCACCAGGAACATAATACGACATAATTGTGTTATTAATTCACTTTGAAATATTCCATTAAATTAATTTGTATGTATTTGTCGTGCTTCGATTGTTTTAGACTATGAGAAGAATCATAGAAATCAATGGCAACAATAACAGGCATCATAATTAATTTCAGTAAGTAAATAAGACGTCATGACTTTAAAATGCCGTGTAGCGGTTTCACAATGTCGCTGCAATTTGACGTCAGTCTGCATCATTGTCGCCATGCGGATTAGGACCTACTTTAATAGGTATTTACATTTTTAAAATCACATTTTACTCTATCACTTTCACGTTGTCATTTTTTTATCTAAAATTTACACAATATTAACCAACGTGGGTTTCCAGAAAACAACATAAAACACGACATAATTTTGTTATTAATTCGCTTTGAAATATTCAATTAAATTAATTTGTATGTATTTGTCGTGCTTCGATTGTTTTAGACTACGAGAAGAGCCATAGAAATCAATGACAATAAAAACAGGCCTCATAATTAATTTAGATAAGTTTGTAATAAGTTATGACTTCAAAATGCCGTGTAGCGTTTTAAAAATGTCGCTGCAATTTAACATCAGTCTGTATCATTGTCACCTTGCGGATTAGGCCCTATGTTAGGTTACCTTGATAATTATTTTCGTTTGTAAAAATCACAATGTACTCTAACGCCGTCAATTTGTTATCTGTGAAAGTTACCCAATTTTGAGCAGCATGGGTTTACTAGGAATCATAATGTGACATATTTTCTTATAGATTTTGAGTCGCCTAGAAATATGCCATCATATTTTTATTTAATTTTTCATGTTTCGATTTTTAATTTCACTATGTGAAGAATCATGGAAATCTATGGCAATAAAAACAGGTATTATAATTAAGTTCAGTTAGGCTGTAGGACGTTGTGACTTCAAAATGCCGTGAAGCGATTTCAAAATGTCGCAGCAGTTTGACGCCAATCTTCATTATTGTCGCCATGCGAATGATATTTGGTCTTAATTGCTGTTTTCACGGGTTAGGTAATTAATCACTGATTAAGTTAGGATCCTTGTTCTATTAGGCAACGTACTTCAAAATTCATCAAGACTGTCCATTGATTAGCATACAGTTTAAAGTCAAATAGAAAATGTGCGCAAGACACAGTTATATTTTTTAACTATTTTGCCGGTTTAATCTTGAGTTTACATAAATTTAACTATTTTGAGAGACTAAGACGCATAAAGTTTGGCCTCAATAAAAATAAATACTTTTGGATTCAGTTACTTCGAATTTTTAGGATTGTCAAAAGTGCCATGGAAAGTAACGCAAAACTAATTGAAGATTGTAATTCATTAGTGTCTTTAGTCTCTTATAAACAGTGGGATTAAGTAACTGACTACTCAATTAAATTGACTTCTGTTTTAACTAAAAAAGAATCAATGGACTGATAATTTTTTCGTAATATTGTTTTGAACTGCATCGTTTTCCCGCATGACTTAAAACAAACACTGATTCGCCCGATATTTAAAGACGGCAATTCTGGTTTGCCGGGTGGCTGGCGCCCCATTGCAAATATTTCAACCTTCTCCAAAAATTTCGAACATGTTTTTGCTAAATGACTGAACAATTTTTTAATTCTTAAACTTTTCAAATCCTTGAATATTTTGACTTTGCCATTGCAATACATTTTCCAGGTCATAATATTCTATAAATTTAAATATTCTTCATTTCAATTAGGTGCAGATATCCATGACCACTTTACAAGAAATAGGTTTTCACATAGGCAAAAGTCCCACAGATTAGATTTGGCTGCATCTCTTCCACAAAACATTGGTCCTAAATTGTATAAAAAACTTCCCTCCATTATCTATATATATATAAGCCAAAACGGTTGACTGACTGACTGACTGACTGACTGACTGACTGACTGACTGACTCACTGATCACAGTTTCTCAAAAACTGTAAGGCTTTGGGCCATGAAACTTGGTACAAATAATCTTTATAGCTTCTAGATGCGTACTAAGAAAGGATTTTAAAATATACTCACACATAAGGCTAAAATACGGTATATTATAAAATTCAAGATGGCGGCCATTTTTAGTTTTCAAAGCATATTTTCTAAAACAATGCAGGGCTTTGGGCCGTGAAACTTGGCTGAAATATTCTTCATAGGCTATAAATGCATACTGATTAAGGTTTTTGAAATGCTTTCTCTGAAAAAGGTACAATAAGGTAAATTGAAAAATTCAAAATGGCGGCCTTTCCAGTTTTTAGAGCTGTGATTAAAAATTATGGATTGAACGTCTATAGAATATTTTCAAGGGACAAAAAATAGAAATTCCATCCACCAAAAGAATAGACTATACAAATCTATTACGGTTACCTTATACATATATTTGTCAGATACCACTCGGAGTGATTATGTATTTGTCTCGCGTTTACGGATCACCCGACCCGGAGTAATCAAACTAGAATCTTGAAAATCTGCTATAGACACTCCATTCCATCATTCCGCTATTTTTATAGAATCGGGGTTAATAGAATTAGAAATTTTAGGAGAGTTTGCGCGCTTGCTGAGAGAGATTCAGGCCGTGTTCAAACAAATATACTACTTCTACCGTACATTTTCCACTCTAGCCGCTAAACGAGTAGTCTAATCTTGAATGTGATTGAAAAAATTTAGAGAATTAGGTTTCCTCACTTTTTGGCCAACACATTTTATATTTTTTATGACAGTTTTTGGTGTATTAACAAACATACTTAATTAATATGTTAGGCATAGAGTCCGTCCATTGTTTTATTTACTATAGTATACATCAGTTTTACATCATATGTATGTCTCTTATTCTTATGAGACAAATTGGCCAACAGATTTTAAGGGACAGCGCGGCGAAATGAAAGTTCTGATTTTAAACCCCTGGAATGGATTTTTATTCAAACAACAGTATTAGAAACACAACTTTATATGTTAAATAGTAGATTAACTAGGACATTTCAGCATTCTTAAGCCAACTCATACAATTTGAGGGAAAAATGAAAATTCATCAAGGAAACGTTTTATCTTCTCATTTCAATCTGGGGTGGATCACTATTTGCAGCCTTATTGCTTTTATCAAGTGCTTAAGACGAATAATTTAGACAAATCATTGAAATCATCAGTCAATTTTGAAAATTGCAAAAATTACCCATTATAAATAACGTGTATACCAAATATTTTTTATCCTTTCAGCGAGCGAAGCCGCGGGTATAACTACTAGTACAAAATAAGATAACACCTCCATCTTTTACAAAGGCATTAAAAAAATTCATTACAAAATTACTGTCGATGTGGCAGGTTTACGAACTCGTCCAAGAGAATATAGTTTTACATGACTGTACCAAATTTTGTCACGATTGGACGATATTTACGAGAGTTATCGTGCTAACAAAACTAAAAAATTAAAATTAGATTTTCCATTTAAGAACATGTTAAATTTTGGAACAAATCATCATTTGTGCAGGTAAAAATGAATTTTCACAACAAACTTACTTCATATCCAGAAAACACACATAAAAAGCTATCAACTAATATAAATATTTATATGATATATGAAATTCACTAAATAATAACTGATAAAATCGATGCAGAACACCAACATTTTAGTACGTTTGTATATACTGACCGTGACTTCGAACTACCATGAGAATGAAACGCATAAACGGCGAATACGTTTAAGTTCACTGGAGTTCTGCGTCATCGGGATATACTGGCCATGACCTCGAACTCCGGTGAAAACCACTATATATATATATATATATATATATGTTACAGACATAGCATACATGACCTACCTAAATATGGTACAATATGCGGACGGCATCATGATATACTCTTCAAATAAAGACAGATGAGTTGCACAAAATAATATAAAAGCATCTTTGGGTAGGCTTGATAGCTACGCACAATATAATGACTTGGAATTCAATCATAAAAAATGTAATATAGTTTTTGCCTTAGCAGGAAACTATCTGTACAGTCTAGCATTTCGCATATAATCTTAATAGCTGCAATTCTACCTTTAAAAGAATAAATCAAATGACTTGGAATTGAAACTAACAACAAAATAAAATTTATTGACCTTGTAAATTCTGTACATCAAACATGCCTCAAAGATTTAAATAATATAAAAAGTACCTTACTCTTAAACCAAAGACAACTAGCTAAGTCGTTGTCATTGAGAAAAGTTGGAAACTGAATGATACCCTTAAGGGGGCGGTCTACCTCAAGTTCCGAGCGCTAAAACAGGGTTTTGTATCTTATTAATTGATCGCTGGATTTTCATATGACATCCAATATTTTGGTGACATTTTAAAAAGGATATGTTTTTGTAAGTCGCTAATTTTAGAATTTTATTTTATTCCCGTTCATTCACAGGAATTTTATAAATCTTTTAAAAAAAGGTATTTTTTGTTAAATTTTAAAGTCTCATAACTAACGACAGAAACGCTTTATAGAAAAATAAAAAATGTAGAGCCCCATAAAATATTCTGAAGAACGTGAACCCACTCTCATTTTTATTAAATCTTGAAAAATAAAGCTTTTGTCGTCCAGATACGAAACGTCTGCAAGCGTACTTCAGCGCGCTTTAGCCCTATCTTTACAATGTTATTTCGCTCTGTGACGCAGATTTTTCTGTCAAGGTAGACCGCCCCCTTAAGTGTTTGATATCGTAAGTTTCAAATAAGTCCTAATGTTCGGTGTGGTCTCAAATTAATTGGTAGATCGTCGGTAAATTGGTAAATCAATTGGTAAATCCGCATTTTTGTTTGTATCCACTACCCATGTACATGGAATTTCCTATACTAACATGCAAAGTTCTACCTTTAAAAAAATCTTCTAGTAACATATACAATTTGCCTCGTATTCCTATTTTAGCTAATTTATTTATTATTTGATTGTAAAATTCGCTGATTGTGCAGGTCTGCTGCAACGCGGGTATTTTTGAATATTTCTTGAGTAAATCTTATGATCACTGTGAGTAAGCAAGATACCCCCCAGAGAAGGTAACCATTGCTCCCATATATAAGAAGGACATATATAGGCCTATGTACTTACGTTACGTATGGATTAAGGTTGTCATGAATAAAGTACAAAGTGATAAAATAAAAGAAGTATACATTTCCTTTTATCTTCGGCCTGTTCAATCATTTTTATTGAATGTTAGAGTGCACTCAAATAATTGATTGCCTAGTTCAATGATACATGCGGAATACTCAAAGCTAATTACCGTACCTGATCGAGGATGAGAGGTATTAGAGAGGGATATAAGAGACCAGACATTCATAGTCAATGCCAGAAGTATAAATGAAGCCGATTGTTTCGTTCCCTTAACGAGTGCCAGCTATACGGTGACTGCTCTTCAAATCGTTATTCAGTTCAAATGGCACTTCAACTTGTCCACTTTGTGATCATTTGGAATGAGATGGTGCAATTTAGCCTATGATAATAATTTATTAAAACGACACTTGAATGTGCAATTACTTTAACTGGTGAAACTTTCCAAGTAGGTGGTTAGTAACCCCTACACACGTTGCTTAGTAACCCCTGCAGCTCCGTTTAAGTGCTTACCCACTACTCTGCCACTGAGCCTACGTGGCCTACCTGAGCCTACGTGGCCTACCTGAGCCTACCTAGCGAGACTCACTGTTATATGATAAAAAGTACTTACAATCAAATTTTGCTATAAATTAAAGTTTAGCATTTTCAGTGACTAAATATTAAAAAAATGGTTTAGTTTAAAACTCTTGGATTAAACTAATCATCACATTTTAACAGAATAGAATTATTAACATGATTATTTAACGTTTTTTAAGTAACAAAGTTGACATTTAATCAATGACTCATATGTCATTGACAACACAAACGGACTACAACAGTTAGACTAGGATTTATAGATAAATATGTGCAGTACCCTCCGTGAAAACTTCAATGAATTATTGCGAGGATCAAACTTTGATATGTTGCTCGATTCATATGAATTTTTAATTATATTTCCATGAACAATCTACAACATTGGGCTACTTAGAATACAACTCAATCAGGAGTAACTTCAAGCCAGGTGAGGCTTCTAATAAGATCGTCCTACCAGGACACCCGCACTTTGGTAGGGACACAGCTCCTATACAAAGAAATACATATTTAGTACAGTAAAAATATGTTTTGACCCCAAAACAAGCAAGGAATTTGGTACAGATGTGTCGTGTACCTTCCTTTTGACCTTTCATACTAATAATATTGTTATCGTATCACTGAGGTCTTAATATACTCAGTGATTTAATGGCTATTGATCAAACCTTGCAGTCTTATTTAGATCCGGAGATTTACGAAAAATAATCCAAAATAATATCCTAAGTACGAAATATCCATAAGAAATATAGAGCTGAATTTTTATTTGAGCATATAATTTTAGCGAATCCAAATGTTTTTAAATGGATTTCAGCATTCAGTTTAGGGCAAAAATCTAGTCTACAATGATGTATTACAACACCACCTTTACTTTTGAGAAAAATAATTTATATTTAATATGGCGGATCCACGAATGACAACCCTGCCAAAATTAAGAACCGTAGCACAGCCTCAATTTTAGGGTACTTTTAGGATGTTCAAAAGGAAGGTACGCCAAACATCTGTACCAAATTCCTTGCTTGCACTGATTTTTTTAGGTTTATGGAAATTTTATTTATTTTTATTGTACTAATTGAAACTAATAATCCTTTTTTTTAAACAACTTTGTAAAAACCGGGCATTAAAAATGTTGGCTTGGTCTCAAACATTATTTAGTACTAGCAGTTGTCCGTGGCTTCGATCACGATAAAAATTACAGCTGATCTTACTACTAATCTATGAACTGTCAAATTTTAGTAGTATTCACAGCTGTCTACAATTCAGTATTTGAATGTTTACATCCTTGTAAAATGTTAACATTGGAGCTAAGGACGTTCACGGGGCGTAGCCCGAAGGGATTTTAAGGGAGTGAATAGGCCTATGTCCTTTTCTGATGGCTCTATTCCTTCAAAATTTCAGCTCAGTTAGTCCAGTATTTTTCACGTGGTTGAAAGACAGATGCTTTCACAAACATCCATGCTTTCACATTTATAATATTAGTAGGATAGGATATTAAGTAAACAATCTAATTTTAAGTAGTTTGCTTTAGTTTTTCTTTTGGTCCTATTCCATGTTCTTAGTTAGTAAATTATAAAGATTAGATTGTGTAGAGATTACTTTCAATTCTGTCAGCTATTTTATCCTTACCACACTCTATAGAAAAAGCTTTACTGATTCGAATCAATTTCTATTGTATAACTAACTCCTTTATTTACATTTCTTTTATAATTGTAACAATTTTTTATTTCCATTATAAAAATATTCATCATAAAATATGCTTTTTTTACTTTTTCCCCCCTATAAGAAAACTAACGCCCCCCCTATAACCCCCCAACTAACTAGTTAACTAACTATTAACCCCCCTATTGTATAACTAACTCCTTTATTTACATTTTTTAATTGTAAAAATTTTTTATTTCCATAATCATCATAAAGTATGCTTTTTACGTTCTCCCCTATACTATACAGCGAAAGTATTATTTTCGTCAAAATTTTCGAATTTGAGTTGTTACTGGATATATTTGTTTTAGTGCCCCCTGAGTCCAAAAAAGTGGTTTTCGAAGTGGTTTCTGTCTGTCCGTGTGTGTGGATGTATGTATATATGTGTTTGTGGATGTAAATAAAGCTGGAGACCATACTATTAGTCCGATTTTCATTAAATTTGGCAAGTAGGTATGAAACCATGATACCTCCAGGCTTTTTTCCATTTTTTGAATTTTTGATTTTTAAGGTTATTCACCCCATAAAAACCCATAAAAAACGACAAAAATCCAAAGTTCTCATAAAAGGCTCTACAGTTCGCGCATTATATCTCCGGCTATGACAGAGTCAGCTGGTTGCAAGGCGCGGGGGGGAGAGGGGGTACTTTTCTGAAAACATTGTTCTACAACCCCGCTGTGTGTCAAACGCAGTGTTTACCAAAATCATGTGTTTAAAATATCATATGATGCGGTTAGTAGCGTAGTGGTCATAACCGAAGATATAATGCGCGAACTGTAACGATTTTGATAAAGATTTCATAGTTTATAGTGCTTAAGATGGCAAACAAAAAAACACCATCCTCAAGTCTGTAAAATTTCAGGTTCATAAGTTTAGGGGGTTTAAGTGTTAAAAAATTCATACTTTTGAAATTTCACAAAATCTGTAACGTCTAAAGAAAATATACTGGCAAACATTAAATTTGGCTTGAAAAACTAAATAATCCGGTATTTTTAATCATTAGACTACGTCAACTAGTTGCGGAGATAATTGATATTTTAGTTCGGCGGTAAACGCAGTACGTTGTCCAATGTTATTGTTATGGAAAATACTTAAAAACCGATATCTCTGTTATTTATTAACCAATTTTGATATAATTTGGTATATATTTGTGTGATAATTGTTAATTTGTTTTATTTCATTATGAAAATTTTAAAATTTTAAATTACTTTAAGGGATAAACTATGTGTCAGTTTTCTGATACCGTGTATTCTCTTTATTGTTCATCTCCTTTCAATTTTAACGAATGGTCTCAAACAGTTGGTCTCAAACGTTGTCATGTTAAACGTAAAGGGGGATTGTTCTCCCTGGCATTCTACAGCAGGGAAAAGAAAATTTCTAGTTAATTTTGTGGTCACTTTTCAGTGTTTATTATCCAAAATTATATATCGTTATAACAATTGGCGAAGGAAAGCCCGAATACATCATAATTTATTTATAATTTACAGAGTCTCTAGATAATAGGGGTCCCGTGGTCTTCGTACAATGTGACGTCTCAAAAGGCTTCGATTGTGTAAGTTACGCCACAGATGAAAACTATACAGATCGGCAACCCAATGCACTTTTGCGTGCCCGTTTTTTTCGGGCGTTACGCATTTTTGCTACATAAATTGGAGTTCTAAGGAATCCGAGCCGAGGCAAACCCAAAGATTGGCTTAAGTCTTACTATTCCAGAAAAGAGAGGGAAATATATACAGATCCTCATCGAATTAGTCACCACTTGACATAGGAAGTAAATGAAAAGGGGGTTACTAAAGGCTCCACTCTTGGACCCATTCTCTTTTTAACTTATATGAACGATCTCCCACTTACATTCACAGATGCATTAACCATCGTTTTTGCTGATGACACTTCCATTTCACATTCACACTCAGATATAGCCCAACTAGAAGGGATGGTTGATGTATCTTTGCAACAGGCGATAGACTGGTTCATGCCCAATGGTCAAATGATGAACAACTCCAAAAGTCAGCTTTTGCACTTTTCTGTCAGGCCAAGTACCCAGGTAGACCTCTAAATTTTTTTACATGGACACTGTTTCTTCTGCGAGATTTCTTGGTGTCGTAGTAAACAGGAACATCAACTGGAAAGATCATGTTTCTTTTCATGTCAATAGGCTCCAATCAGTGTGTTGGTCATGATCAAAGTCTTGGTGCCAATTGTTGATCTTGAGACACTAATGACTGTCTACTACGCCCAAGTTTATCCGCAACTGAGGTATGGTGAGGTCTTCATGGGAGACTCGGTGGATTCGGGTAAAGCACTTAAAATCCAAAAGAAGATCATCAGAGTCATGTTACAGCTGCAGCACCGACAACCTTGTAGATCACATTTCATCAGCTCCAAAATTCTTCCCCTTGCCTCTTTATTATCTTTGAATTAATTTGTTTCTTCAAATCCAAACCAGATATTTTTTCGAAAAACAAATCACACATACATAACAGCTGGTACATACCATACTTCACTACCCGATCCACCGCCTGACCCTCCATAAAAAGGGAGCCTACTACTCAGAATTGATGGTTTCAATGGGCTCCCCGAACCAATTAAACAAGAGCGACATTTAAAGAGATTTATTCACTACCTGAAGAACCAACTCAGAAGACGAGGGTACTACTTTGTGAAATGGTATCTTGTGTCATGACGCTTCTCTAAATGTAGTAGGTGGTCTACATTTCTTGTATTTGCTTCCCAATTACATTTTTTGTTTTTTATAAGCGAACTATAATTATTTTGTTTAGCAAGTCATGTGTTTACTGCGCCCTGCTAAATTGTTAACGAATGTGACACTTGTAAATAAAAATAAATAAATGAATTATTTCAACGATGACTGTGATAATCCGATGTATTGTATGGAGATACGATGAGAGAGAGGGAGAGGACTAATTCTTTGAGATCATTCGTCACCACATTTGCCGATAAACCACTGATTAGTTGCTGCACTACTCGTTGATGTTAGTTTATCTCTACAATCTACAATCACTCACTACAAATAAAATTATCAAATGTTTAGACTTGTGTGAATTTACACCATATATTTTAATTTTCATGAACCTTTTTAGAGATATTAACCATACCTGATTCGTAAATATTGAGTTTTCCAGCGAATTAAGTTTTTTAATCAAGCAATGAAATTAGAAATTAGCAAACTCGAATTAAAATTGAGCATTGCCAATAACTTTTTAGGAGATGAAATTAGCGATTAGCGATTATAAATACCTTGTTATGTTAAATACCTTGTAATTAACTTGTTAGAATAATATGTTTGTAACATAGTTTTAATTATACATTAATCAGTTCTGGAACTACTAGATAATAACAAGACCTACTTGTTTGTAAGCTGAACAATGCAGGGGCTTAGCCTGTCTTAAATTGTTTTTTTAGTGAACTGCAATGTCACATTGTAACATTGTAACGGTCTCGGGCTTAGGTCTGTCCATGAGACCTAAGCCCGGTAATAGCTTTTTCCTTAAAGGAAATTCGCTAATATTCCACATTTTTTGCTAACCCTGCATATAAACACAGTAAATTATCCCCATGACCACCTTATATTTCTCAATATATCAGAATAAAACTTGATTTTTGGTTCCATATGGTATAGATCTTCTGGACAATGGCCTAAAATCCTCCATTTATGTCCTCCAGTGGCGGCGAACCTGCGTACTTTCTTCCCCCATGTTTTCTAAAGGAACGTTTAATTAAATTGTATTTTTTTATGTGTTTCAACACCCATGGATTTTTTATGTTTTGATCGGGAACGGTTCCAACCCAGGTCTTGTTACTATTTGTCAGCCACCTTTTGTTATAAAGAATTATTAATACATAGCTCTATGACAAAGGGCAACTTTTCAATAAAACTTGGTAAATGGCTTCATCTAATTGAGATATACTGGATTATTGCAAAAAAATCTCTCAATTTCACAATTCCATGGCAGCAAACCTGTATACTCATTTGCCATGGTGTTTTAATGGAGAAAATCGTTCTATATGTATTTTAAGGATTTAAGTTGATTTTACTTGACTTGCGGCTCCGTCGAGATGATTTATTTAACCATTCGAAATTCACTGACTATGCAGGTCTGCTGCAACAGGGACCTCTGCTTTACAGAAATTCACGATTAACCCTCAAAAAAATTCAAATGACTCAAACATGTAAAATATGCGTTTGGCAGACAATCCTCCAGTCTTAAACGTCTCACGTAAAGAATCCCGGTTGTAAGAAAGATTGCTCACAGGTCACCGTTATATCTTTACTTCCTTCAACTGTAAAGTTTAACTCTAAAAACGCCACAGGGTTGAATGAAAGTGGAAGAGATGATTAAAACAAGATTGCTTCGACGGCCTCGAGCGTTACATTTCTTCTCGACTCTAAAGCGTCGTAATAAACTGATTTAATCAAGGAACGATTTATTTTTCCCAAGTGAAACGTATGCAATTGTAGCTAACCTTTTACCCATGTGTTTGAGTAATAAAACGTGCTTGATGTTTTTAAAAAGAATAAGTTTTCTCTACACTTCTATGAAATCATCTGTTATCATTATGTGTTCATCACCTAAGAAAATTCATCATCACATTTTTTACGACGGGGAAGTCATGTTTGTAAGGGCACATTGAGGGAGGGCCGCTGTATACCCCCCTCCCACCTGGAGGAATTTTCGGATCATATATTTTTTGTTGGTATTGACATGTACTTTAAAGTTTTGCTTGTTTTCCAATTAAAAATTACAGTAAAAAATTTTCCATTGCTAAAATTAAAAAATAACCTCAAAATCTGCCGCCCTTGAAAATTTGCCGCTAGGTCTACGGCCCCTAGAGCCCTTCCCCCCTTGAATCCGCCACTGTTTCCCACTTTTCATGTCCACTAATGAATGTACTTTAATTATAACTTTAGAGGCTGATACTCGTATAATGTCGTCGCTTATTCATAATTGTCCAGACAGTGATGTGATGACTGTAGTAAAAATTCCTCAGCGGGGTCGATGATCAGCACATGAAAACGTTCACACAGGCGCAAATTACGGCAGTTTATTTTAATTTAGAGAATATCTATTTGTGTATTAAGAGCGCGAAGTACGTCATTGCCGCTCGAGAATTGTAGATGGCCGCACGAAGCTTTAGCTGAGTGCGGCCAAACATTTCGAGAGCGGCAACGACTATTTGTGCTCGTAATACACACAATATTTTTCCAACCACCATTATTTAAACAATTTAACTTATTAACTAACCTGTACACAAAGGTTCATTGAGGTTATGTTTGCTTATTTTATTGGAACGAACCGGAAGTTAGTGTGTAGAAACACCGACAGTGAAATCAGCTGATTTAGAGCAAGGCAACTAGAATTTAGAATACGGTGAGTGACAAGGGAATTCTGACCAATAGAAACTATTCTTTTGTATTTGACGTCATAGTTATCTCTTTTGTGTGCCACCTTAACCTAATAAGTAACCCTGATTTAGCGAGCGGAGAATGAAATTAAAGCGGAAATGAACAGTTTTGCGTACAGTTGACAAGTGTGTCAATGTGATTATTTCCATGCAGTGATAGGAAAAATAATGTGATTGCTTCTTGAAGATAATTCAATCACATTTTTCATTTTCTTGTTACATTACAAGTTATTTAAGCTCAAATTATCAACTGGCTAAAACCAACTATTTAAACTCGGACGCCAATTACTCTTTTACTTGCTATGATATTGGAATACCTATTTGTGTATTAAGAGCCCAAAGTACGTCATTGCCGCCCGAGAATTGTAGATGGCCGTACGAAGCGTTAGCTGAGTGCGGCCAAACATTTCGAGAGCGGCAATGACTATTCGTGCTTGTAATACACACAGTATTTTCCTAACATTATTTTAACAGTTTAACTTATTAACTAACCTATACACAAAAGTTAATTGAGGTTGTGTTTGCTTATTCTATTGGAACGAACCAGAAGTTAGTGTATAGAAACGCCGACTGTGAAATCAGCTGATTTAGAGCAAGGCAACTAGAATTTAGAATAAGGTGATTGGCATGGTATTTCTGACCAATAGAAACTGGTCTTTGGTGTTTGACGTCATAGTTATCTCTCTTGTGTGCCACCTTAACCTAATACGTAACCCTGATTTAGCGAACGGGAATGTACATTCTCGCTCGCTTTTGCGAACGGGAATGAAATGAAAGCGGAAAGGAACCGTTTTGCGTACTATTTAAAGGTTTGGCAATGTAATTATTTCCATGCTGTAATAGGAAAAAATAACAATTGTATATTGTAAGGAATTAATCTCTTCTCATTTTTATACGTGGCTTATTGTTGTACGATGAAAAATAACGTAAGGGTATGGTTCCGTGCAATGACACGCATGATCGCTACAACACCCTTGTGTGCGGGAACGCATTCTGACTGTAATTTTCAATCGAAAATCAAAATGTTGTATATAAAATTAAAGAGGAGAAAAATCCTACAAAATATTACTATTTGCTTCCACGATTTGAAAAACACACCTAAGGTTCAGCCGATTATTTTTAAGTGATTGTTAATTAGGTAAATTCATTATGTAAATTCAGAAGTGATTACTTTTACATTTTTCGTATAATCCTGGAGAAAATGGTCATATTTTGTAGGATTTTTCCTCCTCTATAATTTGATGTACAACGTTTTCATTTTCAATTGACTAGCCTAATTAAAACCTTTAAAAATCGACATTTTCCAAACTTTATTCTTAACTTACCGCGGTAATAAACATAACATTCTCCCGAACCTCGTAAAAATCACCCGTGTCTGAAGTGGTAAGGAATTTGCCCCCAGTGCAGGTAGGCAGTTCAGTGTCCACAGGCTTTCTTATTCCAACGATTATTTCATCTTTTAAAACTTATTGCTTTAAGATATTGTTATTGTTAAGATAACCTATAGTTTTGTATGAACTATAAATTTGAACACTAAGTTTGCTGTATTTATTTATTTTGTTTAGTTTTATTATTTATTCAATGTTATTAGTATTATTATAGATTAATATTATTTATTTAGTGTTTATTGGTTAATATTGTATTCCTCCCTGAACTGATGTGGAGTAATGGAGAATTGATTAGTTGTGACCACTGTGCTCAGTTGGGGTATACCCCAAAATTGGCAACTGTGCTCAGTTGGACTGGACCCTTCGAGGGTCATAAAACTAACCGTCATCAAAAGTCTGACCACTGTGCTCAGTTGGGGTATCCCCAGTTTTTAATATCCATCTTTGAAAAGAGATTCCAACCACTTAAATACCGAAAAAACTAAATGTGTATTTTGAAAATTCTTTAGTTCCAAAAATGTTTAACAAAAATTTAAGTCGAACACTCCCTAAACCCTTTGGCTGAAAACAAAAATTTAAAATTATTTAGGCCCTAACTCTTTGTTTTTCTCTACCTTTCCTCTGATATCTAATAATGAATAAAATAATTTACTACGGTTTAAAAGATTATAGGAGAAATTTGTCTTTAAGTTACCAACATACAATTGTCTATTCATAAATTTCTTGACAGACAAGTAATATAAAAATTCTTACGATATAAATATTAGCGTTCGCTCTTCACCGAACAGGTAAATTTGACTTTGAACGGTTGGTAGCCTTGCAGTTTTACGCTTCGAAGCGCTTTGAAGTTCTCGTCGGAGCTTTCAGAGCGTTATGCTTGGGTGGCACCAGTATTCCAAACGTTGATTCCATATTTCAAATGTTTGATAAAGCAAAAATATTCAATCCATTTTATTTAGGATTTCATATAGATCCAATTTGATTATGGAACACTTATTAGAGGTATCTTTATTAGTTGTGTAATTTAAATATCAAGGTATTTAACTCCTTTGTTAGTTGTTGGATAAAAATATTTAATTTTTGTTGTTTAAAATTGTTAACAACCTCCTACAGAAACCTTATTATATGCGGAACGTTACAGATAAAATTATTTTATGTATTCATACTTTTTTCAGATTGCTTATATTATTCAGATAATAACGGCAATAATTCAAAAACATTAAGCTGATTGTATTGGTACTGAACAGAACCTCCAAATTACTATATATGAAGGTCTAACTCAAACATCAATTATACAATTGAAAAAGTACGCATCTTCAATACCCTGAACTCTCTATAACCTTTGACTCTGAATAATTAACTTCAGATTCAAAGCCAATACTATAACATTGAAATAATTGACAGTAAAACTACATGTACATTTTTGTTGGCTGGGTGATCAACTACAATTTTACTACTGTATTTAAATCTTTAGGATCCCTCATTTTGAATATTTCATCAATTATGATTATAAACTATTTGGACTGGTTGAAAAATTGGTTTTAATTTGCAGACTGTAGCAGTTTACTATATGAGGCTATGTAAAATAAATAGATTAGCAATTTCATAGCAAACAGAATTGAAAATAAATAATCAGAGAAACTATAATTTAATACAGCAAGATAAAAACAAAAATGGCGAAACCATGAATCAAGGTAACACTGTCAGCAGTAGCCAAATTGGTCAGGTCGGCTAGTGCAATTGTATTGCATGGTAAAAATCTTGTTAAAATTTATAAGAGAGGGCTTAAATAAATTAAGAAATAACATTTTGAAGTGTGAAGCGCAATTGGTTTCGTGTTATCAACTGAAATTAATAAAAAAAATAGGATCAAAGTTGTCGTTAAGGTATCACGCCATTTTTATTCTGCGCTTGACGTATGCACAAAATATCATACCGGATGTGAGGCAGAATCTTCCGAGGTATATAAATTAAAGCGAAGAACATTGTGTCTCTCTAATGAACATTGTGAATATTGTGCCTCTCTCATTGCTCCGCTTTCAGCATCCTATTTTCTTCGGCATTGTGCTTGTCTGCTTTTTCCCACCTTAGAATGACGGGCATATCATAATTTTCAGATTTAATTAACTATGTGCATTTTAAAATTAAGTACCAGCGACCAGCGGTTGTTTTAGTAAATGAATGGGAAATGGATAGCTATAATCAACTTCACCTGAACAACAGGGGCATTACCATTTATTATACCATGGCGTCTTGTCTGCGTGCTACTCTAGCTAACTTCAATAGCCAAATGTATGCTGTAAAGTGAACATTACCCGAATTTATTGTTCATAGTATCCAATGTGTTTAACGTGCCTATATAATCTATAACCACCTGCTTTTACATCTATCTAGATTCTGTCTAATGAAGTTTAATTAAAGAGGTCATCGGTTGTTTGTCTTTAAACTCTTGACTATTGAGCGTCCTTCGATACTAAGGAGTAAACAAACGAGGAAAATGCAATATAAAATATAATTCATTTAAACAAACAAACAACGAGGTTACAAAATGCCGCCAAACGGAGCAGGGCAAACAATTTGATTACTAATTGGACTACTGTCCAGAGGGGCTAGGCATGAAATTGAATAATTCTATTAAACTAAATATGCAAGGTTATTTCGAAACTTAAGTAGGCTACTAATCCTGAAACATGGGTGATGTCAATTTAAAAGATCAATGTGCAATATCATAACTAAATATGAAATCGAAAAAAATAAAAAGAAAAATGTTCCCAGGAAAAATAAGAAAGTTGTACTTTCTTATTTAGGTACAATAAGAAACCTAAATAAAAACACAGGCGTCCGCATATGTTATAATTTTACCTGGCTCTATGATCCCTAAATCATTTATATAAATTAAAAATAAAAGTGGACCCAAGATTGAACCTTGTGGAAAACCCCATTTGATTTCACTGTTGTCAGAAGAAATTTCAACGCCATCATGTTTCATTGAAACAAATTGTGTCCTATTAAGTAATAAGATTATAGTAACTTGAGTGATATTTCTCTTATGCCGTAACTTTCTAGTTTTTCGATTAAAATGTTTAAATTGCAATCAAAAGCCTTTTGCAAATCAAAGCCCTTATCAATTTTCAGTGGTCTCGGTAATTAATTTGTTGTTAATGTGAGGGCCATATGTAGCAGTAATTAAGCATGAGGAAACGAAGGATACTATGTTGTGAAATGTACTCATTTGTATCTTTTCCCCAAATAAAGATCTTGTATCTTGTATATTGTATATTGAAAAGGACAACCTAGGAGAAAATTTACGTGTGGGCCTACAATCCAATGCTATTAGTGTCGAACAGAATACAGGTTAAATCTTAGTGGAGAATCGTCTCTAGAAGAAATCTCAGGATCAGTGAAGGCTGTTGATCTCACTCTTTAGATAGGTCTATAAAATTAGCTTAAAGTAGATATTAACAATACGATTTAAACAGAAAATAAGTCTTTGTTACAAAAAGTAAATGAGAAAAATCGAACGTGTTTCAACCAATAAAATTTTGAAAGCTTAAGAAATGGAATGCTAGGTAAAAAGAGTTGAAAAAACTCGATAAGGAAATCTCAGATGTGACAAAACACAATGATAACGATTTTATCAATCCAAGGAAAGAGGTAACATAAGTCGAATGAGTATGAAATCTTACTTGTTAAAGATGATATCGCTAAGAATTAAACGAAGTTAACTGAAATTATGATTTGATTGAATTTAATTTAATAGAATGTAAGCTAGATAATTTAAGTTCAACATCTCAAGCTGAAGTAGGCCTGTTGGAAAAATTGGTAAATGATTGTGAAAAAACTAAATATTTAGGTGAAGGTATAGTCCGAAGCACTGTTCCAAAACATCTGTCTAGGCAACAAAAAGGTATAGAGGGATTTTTTTGGAACACAATTTTTGACTTTGCATCTTTGTTAGGACTAGTCAGGAGGTGAACATATCAAGTCCCAGTCCGTAGCCCTTAAGCAGGGGGAGGGAGGGGGTCTGAAGGTACTATTTTCCTAATATCTTGAAAACTATAAATTTTTAGTAATCCCTATTAAATTTGAAAATTAAAGAAAATTAAATTTCCTGTAAGAAAAGTATATAATTTGTCTATTTTGGTCCAATTATTTACAAGGTAAGCACTAATTTTAGTAATATTCAAACAAATATTCCTTCAATAAGAAAAAAAAATTAAATTAAATTTATGTGTAACATACATGCCCAATAGGGCAACGCTTTTTCGCCTTAAGGAAAATGAACAGCATTCAGGAAATATTTTCAAAATTTCCTGTAATTTGATACCTCAATCTTAAAAATTGGTCTAAAATAAAGGTGTTGGCGAGTTCACAAAGAACGTTATTTTTCAAGGAATTATTAAATATTTGTAATAATTCCTTGAAAAATAACGTTTTTATGAGCTCACCAAGACCTTTATTTCAGACCAATTTTCCTAACAATATTTCCTGAATGTTGTTCATTTTGTCTTAGGTGAAAAACCATTGCCACATTGAGCAGGTATGTTAGCCACAGATTTACATGTATTTCTTATGGAAGGTATATCTGTTTAAATATTTAAAAAAAATCAGTGCTTAACTTGTAAATGGTTGGACCAAAATAGACATATCATATATTTTTCTTACAGGAAATTCAATTTTCTTTAATTTTCAAACTCAATAGGGAATACTAAAAGATGATAGTTTTTAAGATATTTAGGAAAAACCAAAAAATGGTACCTTCAGATACCCCTCCCTCCCCACGCTTGAGGCTACGGACGGGGCTTTTTTATATGTTCACCTCCTGACTAGTCCAAACAAAGCTGCAAAGTCAAATGTTGTGTTCCATTCAATTACCTCTATACCTTTTTTTGAGCATTCGTTGCCTGGACTACTAGTATAATGCTGAATTGTACCTAGTTGATTTTGACTCGAACAGGGGAAATACCCACCCAATAAATAGAATTAAAAACGATGTAAGTGATTTTGCTTTTATTTAAAAAGTTCAATTTAAGATTTAAAGACTAGTAGAAAATTATATTTCCATGTTATTAATATTCGTACACTTGTTCGTAGCCTATTTTATGTGAGACCAAAAGTGTTCACAAAAAGTAATTCATAAAGAATTAATCAACAATTGTATTTTTTTGGAATAGTGTATTATTAGTCACGCCTACTATAAAATCACGACCTGTCCCACGTGTATTTTACAATTGTCAAACAATGTACATGTTTATAGCATGGAACGCAGTTTTCCTCTCAGAGTTGAACACATCCCGTATTACTCGTCAGATACACGTTTAAATAATCTATATCAGTAATGAGTGCTTCCTTCTCTGCATACTTTAAGAGAGTAATTTGTTTAGTATTTGATCGGCATTTTTACCACACATACGACGGAATTCTCTCTGTGAATATCATATTACTCTTACTATACTCCTAAATAATGATTAGAATTCAGTTCGTATTTTAAAATCCATTTGATGTTTTCAGTTGGATAGGAAAAACATAAAATAGGCTCACGATCCATACATTAAACTGAAATTTATTTACGTTATAAATGACATTTATGGACTCAGCACAGCAATATAACTTGTGACCTTTATTGCGTTAACTATAAAAGGTATAAAATTACCTGATTTCTACCAAAGTGATCCTTAGTAATATCCTTTTTGGATTACGTGTTTCGAGGATTAAATCCTCATCATCAAATCCTGTACAATAACCATAAAACTATCACTTTAACAAGGTGATACAAATTTGTTTGTAGGCCTACTCGTTTTTGTATCTTTTAAATGTGTCCGCTCGTCCGTTACGTGTCCGTGCTCTGTGTGATTAAACATTTGACGACCATGTTAAAGTGATAGTTACTCTAAGAATCACATTGTTAGTACTCAAGTAATTTTATACCTTTTTAAAGTTGATATCAGTGATTCGGAGACAAAATACAAAAAATATGTAATTGCGTTAACTTACATTTTTTAGCGAATTTCACCTATAGGGAAAAAGCTGTTACTTAAGTCTCATGGTAAGACCTAAGCCTGACACCATTCGTTCGTGATTGGGCAAACAATTATTTTTTTAAGAATAAATATTGATTTCTTGTATTTGTAGGTTCCTAATGTAATGTACAAGGAGTTATTAATGTTATATACTGTGAATTTAAAATTCAGAAAAATATTAATTTATTTTCAATGTGAAAACATATTCAGTAATTCACATAAGTAATATTTTTAGTTTAAAATCAACAGTCCAGTTCACCTGAGCTGAGGCCTGACCTACATCAATAGGTGTTGTGTTTTTGTCTCTCTTTATCTGCACTGGACAAAGGTTATCCTGCCGGCAAATATTCTGTTGAGTGTGGCCAGTCTGCAGTCTAATGCCTTCTAGATCCCATGGCTGTGATGTTTGCAGCATAGGATATGTTTGTGAATTTTATAGTTGAATTTAAATAATTTCTAAAATTGAATTGAATTATTCTAAGTTGGTGGCATATATTGAATGGAGTATGTTACATCAAGATTAACTAGCTTAAAGGTCATCAGTATCCTGGAAGCAATGTTATTTACTAAAATGGGAATTTATTCTGCTGTATTTACAAGCAAATACAATTCTAAGTTAATTCCTGCAAGTTTAATGATAATGAAATATATTGGTGAGAAATATTAGTCATAAAATTAATATGAAGACATCATGTGGTGAGTTATCCAATTACTTTTTACTCTACTGATTTTCTACAACATTTGAAGTGGTTTCTACAAGTAAATCTTGAGTATTACTTCCATCATGAATGCAGGAAAATTTGTGCAGAACTACCAATTGACTATGCAATTGCATAGTGGCCTCAGCTCTGAAATTGCTGTTCTTTCATAAACTTTTAAGAACTATACATCTGTTGTTTAATAAACATTTTCTCATTAAATCTTTGTAATCAAATTGAAATATTACTCTGTAAAAAATAATTTTCTATTGTTCTGTGAGCATCAACCATTTGTTACAATGTATTGAAATTGGGTCGGATTTGCATTTCCGTTGTTAACTTTGGTTTTCAAAAGGGAGCTCCCAGGTATTATTTACAATGAGGGATTAATATTTAGCTTTTAATCTGACACAGTTTGTCATGTTTTATTTTTAATGTGGTATATTTTGTCTACATTTGGCTGAAAATCTTTCTTTTGTTAATTTCGACTCTGACACCGGCAATAATACAATTTTATGTCCTGAATCAGTTGTTTTCTTTACAAACAACCTTTTGGCATAAACAAACTGGTCCTCCGGTCCGGATGAGTTGTAATTATTTTGAGTAGAGGATTTTCGCTATTGAAATTTAAAGGGTATAATAATATCTATGATAGTAATTAAATCTCATTCTTGCCTACAAGTGTAATAAATTCTCACATCATTTGAGGCTATCTGGACTTCTCAAAAATTATTTTCATGATTTTGACAGTAAATTAATGATTTTTTGTATGTCTCAGTGTTTCTCATAATTTACTCACTGACAGTAATATCATTGTACTTAGGCCTACTACATGTTAAAACATGTTTTCCTACTGTGATTTATTGTCACTTTTTTACTCTATGCTTTATTTCAGTGAGTCCTATTGATGCTCCTAGGAGGCTTAATAGGCTTTGTTTGAATTTTAGCCTAGCGACACTGTACATTTGCCAATGACAAACTTCTGTAAAATTGTTTGTCCGAGCAGTTACCTATTTTCTAAATTTTTTTGTGCATATACACTTTCAATTTAGTGTATTTGTGTCTAGCTGGTCCCTGTTGTTACCCTTTTGATTATTATTGCAATCATGGCTGCTGTAAAAATTAAAGCACTCAAACGTAAATATCTGTCAAGTGGGCAGAGGTTAAAGCTGTCTATGAAGCCAGCAAAGAAGCCATCAGCGATCTCCATGACTCAGCTAAGGTTAACTGCTTTAAGGGATTATTTAGAAGTCTAAATAATATTTTGAAAAATGTGATGAAATATGGGAGGAAATTTGTGAGCTCTATAATTCCGAAGGTAGGGAAACCGAATTTCCAGATCAGACTTATACTGGATATAAGCAAAACATTAGGAAATATTATATTGAGGCATGTAGGCTACTAACCATGAATTGGTACTTCAAAAGGCTAAATCTGATTAAGCTAACTTGAGTAGAAATGCTTCATTAAATGAATCGAGTACTTCAAATCAGTTACCAAAGATGAATCTCCCCTCATTCATTGGTGAGTTGATTCTGTGGCCTAAATTTAGAGACGATATATTTTTATATCGCTCATACATGATGATGCGTCTATTTCTCCAATAAGATAATTTCACTACCTTATAACCTTCACTACCTTCACTACCTTATGTCAGGTTCACCTCTAGCTATTGTGAACAAACTTCCTCTCATAGGAGATAATCATGACGTTGCTTCGAATGCCTTAGTTGAAGCATACAACAATAAGCGAATCCTAGCATCATCCTACTTAAATGAGCTTGTCAATTTCAAGCCTCTGCAGGTAAAACCTTCAGTTCAGGCACTAAAAATGTTCTTGAGTAAAATATCAGAAAATATTTCAGCTTTTAAGCTTCTGAAAATTCCAAATGAATCAGATTTCATTCTTTATCATCTGGCCATCCAACGCTTGGATCCTCATTCAAGAGAACAATTTGAAATTGAAAATCAGAAAACTGAATTTCCTTCTTTTGATAAGTTGTCAGAATTTGTTACAGGAAGATGCTTAGTTCTTGAGCTTTCTGATAATGCTCCATCAAGTCACCACTCGAGTTCTCTTGGGGACTCTAATCCAAAGAAGAATAAATCGTCAAATCATAAGATTTTTAACCGCAACAACCAATAAATCCCCCAGCTGTGAACAGAAACACCCTAAGTCTTACACTTAAACCTACAACTGAAGTGGAAATGTCCAAAACTATTATCTCCCTTAAAACAAAGACCTCTGCTGGGTATGATGAGATTTCCTCTAAATTATTGAAATTCTGCAAAGAAGAACTGATTGGCCCTCTAGTTTATATTACAAACAAGTCATTTCAAACAGAGATTTTTCCATCAGCACTAAAATTAGCAAAAATTTACCCTAAATTCAAACAAGGCTCAAGTACTGATCCATCAAACTACAGGCCCATCTCTCTTATTCCAACATTCTCAAAGTTGATAGAAAAGCTAGAACTAGTAAGGCTACTTGAACACCTCTCTCTAAACCATCTGCTAACACCACATCAACATGGCTTTCGCAGTGGAAAGTCCACAATTACAGCCTTAATAGAGTTAGTTGACATCCTGATAAACCAACAAGAAGATGGAAGCACCAGCACTGCAATACTGCTCGACTACAGTAAAGCTTTCGATTGTATCGACCATCATCAGCTGTTGGAAAAATTAACATTGTTGGGGATACGGGGCATAACAAGGGACTGGTTCAAAAGCTATATAACAGGCAGAAGTCAAATAGTAGAAATCAAGCATACAAGCTGTTTAGAAACCAAACAAATAAACTCAAAAATCAGACCTATTAATCGAGGAGTACCCCAAGGATCTGTACTAGGACCCGTGCTTTTTATCCTTTTTACAAATGACTTTCCACAGTACATGGATAATTACAGCAACACTGTCATGTATGCAGATGACACCGTTCTGCTACTTGCCAGTAAAGACCCTGAACAACTAGAAGTTGCCTCATACACAGCTCTGAACATGGCAATCCAATACTGCCATGCCTCTGACCTGGTAGTAAATGAGAAAAAGACAAAACAGTTAGTACTTGGCAGAAACAGAGAAGCTACTGGAAGACTACCTGACCTGGAAGAGGTTACCTCAACCAAATACCTCGGCATAATAGTTGATGAAGGTCTCACCTGGACACCCCATATTGACTCCTTATGCAGCCAGCTCAGCTCAGGACTGTATGTAATAAGAAGAATGAAGAGCATAAGTGACATGGCAACAGCCAAGATCGCATATTATGCTCTTTTTGAGACTCACCTTCGCTATGGAATTGTGGTATGGGGGGGTACTACCGCTGAGAATATCCAAAGAGTTTTGGTTCTCCAAAAAAGAGCCATAAGACTCCTTGGAAACCTCCAGCCCAGGCAATCATGCAGGGACACTTACAAACAGCTAAAAATTTTAACAGTTGTAAACCTGTACATTCTCGAGGTCATCGTTTACATCCATGTCAAGGCACCTGACGAAATGAGGACAAGTGCACAGATACATGAGTACAACACAAGGCATGCAATCGACTACTGCCTCCCTGTGCACCGTACGAGCGCAACGGAAAAAAGTACGAGATACAGGGGGGCCAAGATGTGGAATACTCTGCCAGAAGACCTGAAAAGAACCGACAAACAACAGTTCGCCCGAAAACTAAAACTTTGGCTTCAAGACCGGCCGTTCTACACAGTAGCAGAATTCTTCCTCTGGAGACAACAACAACATGCATAGAAGAAACAGAGAACAAAACTGAATTCTATATAGATTAAGTTCATTTGACACTATTTGTAATCTTGAAGATTGTAAATAAAGATGAAATGAAGTGAATGAAGTAAGAGTATTTCGTTTTCCAGTAAGGGTGCTGTAACAAAACCCAAGCATACTGACGTTGAAACTAGGAAGGCTTTCAAGTCAAATCAACTGTCTAAGCCTCAAAGTTGTCCTGTTTGTGGACAGTCACATAAATTACTGGATTGTTAAAATTCACTAAAGCAACAGCTGCAGAACGTTTCGAGTGGCTAAAATCATGGTCTGGGTGTCGTAATTGCCTATCATCATCCCATATCACAAAGAATTGTTCGTCTAAATGGCATTGTAGATTTTGTGATTTAAGGCACCATTCCTTACTTCACTTGGACTCCTCCTCTAAGCAGTTGACCATGAAGACTGATGTTCAGCCGAGTAAGGAGGCTACTTCCAAGGAGGCAAACTCAAGCATTGAGCAGCGTTAATGCAACCAAACATGTTAATAACAACCAAGTCATGTTAGGCACAGCTGTAGCACACATTAAGGACGCAAGAGGATACGAACAATGTGTGAGAATTGTCATTGATAGTGGCGCCAGTCCTCATTCATTACTCAGCGCTGTCTAAATAAACTAGGTCTTCCGGTTTCTTGATGTTCTCGAAAGATATCTGGAATTGGAGGTACCATGCTTGAAGAAGCTAAAGGCAAAGTTACTTGCACTTTGACAAATGTCGATCAAGCTCAAGTTATGCTAACAACTGAAGCTATTGTTGTTAGTAAAATTACTTCAGACTTACCTATGGTTTCCCTGCCTAAAAATATTTGGAAGCAATATTCACAGTTTGGGGTTGCAATATTCACAGTTTGCAGACCTAATGTTTTGGAAATCGGGTTCTGTTGATTTTCTGTTGGGATTTGACCTATTTGCGGATATCATAACAGGAAGCCCGATCACTATCAAAGAAGATTGGCCCAAGCTCTTCCCTACTGTATTTGGACATGTTATAGTTGGAAGATTTTTGGGAGGTAGTGATTTTTCAACAACGTCCTCATCATTGCTTTGCAGAAACTTCGTCCCTGACCTGCAGAATGAACTTCATCGCTTTTGGGAGTTAGAAGAGGTGCTTCTCAGGAAATTTATCGTGAACCCTGAAGATGAAAAATGTGAGAAGCATTTTCAGGAAAATCATCATCGTAACAAAGATGGCCGTTATGTTGTGCGCCTGCCTTTTAAGGGAGAAAGGCCCGTTTTAAGAGATACATATCCTACTACTAAGAAGAGACTTCAGAATCTTGAAACTAAATTAATGAAAAATTCTAGTCTGAAGACTCAGTATTGTGAGTTTATGCAAGAGTATATTGACTTAGGCCATATGGCAGCGACATAATCTTCATCAAGTTACATAATTCCACATCATTCTGTAACTAAAGAAGATCGATCCCAAATAAAACTTAGAGTGGTTTTCGATGCGTCATCAAGTACATCTAAAGGATCTCTAAATGATCTCTTACTGACTGGCCCTAAATTGCAGGAAGACATAAAAGACAATCTTCTAGGCTTCAGAACACACTGTATAGTGTTGGTATGTGATGTAGTAAAAATGTATCGAAACGTTTTGCTGGATGCTCAGGATAGAGCTTACCAACATATATTCTGGAGATTTGACCCTGAAGATTGCATTCAGAAGTTTGAACTTCTTACTTTGACATATGGAATGTCATGCTCACCATTCTTGGCGTTACATGTTATACGTCAGTTGACAGAAGATGAAGGAGTTGATTTTCCCCAAGCAGCGTCAGTGATCTATCGTGATATGTATGTTGATGATTTAGTAACTGGAACGTCCTCTCTTGATGAAGCTTTAATCCTGCAAACTCAAGTTATTGGCTAAATGAAACGTGGAGGATTCACTCTTAGTAAATGGGCTAGTAATCATCACGATTTAATAAAGGCGGTCTCTGATAATACAAGTTCTCAAGCAATAAATATGGATGATAGTGAATCAGGGACAAAAATTCTGTGATTGGTCTAGAAACCTGAAAATGATTGTTTTTCATACTAAATAAATCCTGTCTCTATCACTTATAGCAAACGTGCCATCTTGTCTACGATAGCCAAACTCTATGACCCACTTAGGCTTTATCTCCCCTGTCATAGTAAAGCCTAAAATAATTCTTCAAGAACTATGGAAGACTAATGTTGGTTGGGATGATGACATTCCAAACCAAATTAAGACTGACTGGCAAGAATTTGTTCTTCAATTGCCAAGATTGTCTAATCTCAACATTCCAAGATTTGTTTGTCAAACATGTACTTTCACTTATCAGTTAGTATGTTTCTGTGATGCTTCTTCCAAGGCTTATAGTGCAACAATCTACATGCGAACAATTTCAAAGGAAACTACTTCAATGATTCTTATTTCTAAAACTAAGCTCGCTCCAGTGAAGACTCCAGCCTCCTCCCAAGATTGGAACTGTGCGGTGCACTGTTAATCTCAAGGTTATTTGTGTCACTTAAAAGTTTTGTTACATCTCTACATGACAAAGGAGTCATTCAGCAACCTCCTCAGTTTTTCACAGATTCTTCTGTAGTTCTCGGCTGGCTTAATACTCCGTCTTTCAAGCTGAAGACATTGGTAGCCAACAGAATTACTGAAATTCTAGAGAAAACTCCATTGTCTTCGTGCATAGCCGTCTCTAGTATAAGGCCGCGGCGAGCGAAATCTGGCAACGTCGCGCACTAGGCTCAGTCCGGCCGGCTCCCGCCATTACTGTCCATGCAAAACTTATGTGGACTCGAGTTTACGATATCACACCTCCAAAACGGCTTGTTCGATTTTGCCGAGAGACGTATCAATTTAACGGAAATATTGTAAAATTTAATATTACAGAGATTTTGGATTTTAACTAACTTTTATAATTTGTATACTGTAAAAAGTGGAAAATATTGGGGGTTTTCACGATTGTTGATGAAATCTCATCTTCAGACCGTTGTTACAAAATACTATTTAACGCACCAGCTTCAAATTGTTATGCTATATATTAGGGCTGTATATAAACAATTTGGTGAAGTTTAATAATTTTAACACGATTATTATTTATGTTCTTGTACATTTTGTAAACCCTTGTTAACTTTGCTATCTTGCGCCGAAAATTTCCGTTCCTAAGCACCATTGTGACTGTTAGTAGATCCTATGAACGAAAAAAATAGTGTCTAAATTATATAAATTAATAGAGATCTGTGGTGAGTTTAAATTATTTGTATCGGCCTAACATTTTTATTCCCGCACGCAGGAGCTGGTTTGTTGGAGTCGCGCTACGGATAGCTCGCTTTCTGGAATAGTAATGTCTGTTTTAGATGAAACCGAACTATTTAGATTTATAAGTTGATTTTGACAAATCTGGCCAACTGTATGTGTGTGGCTATTAGCTTCAATAAAAATAACGGCTAATATTCAACGTAAAAGTTGTATTACACTGGTTGTAAGTCCAACGAACACAGTTTATGTTTATTTTCAAACTATTAATTGGGGAGGTTTATCTGTTCCTATGTGGTTTGCATAGGTAGACGAGAATTAGGTATTATTCAGGCATTAATATCAGAAGAGTTTAAATAAATATTTTTACTGTGCAATGATCACAGATGAGATCTGGTAGGCCCAAACTTTAGCCGAATTCTGCATGCTTACTGACAACAGTATTGTAGTGGACTTAAGTAAATCTTGTGAGTGTAGCTAGGCGGGCTTAGGCAAAATTAGCTTGATGTGATTTTTAAAATGTCAAATATACTTCTAAGTAACTACACAAAGACGAAAAATGACAAACTAAATGTAAAATCCAGTAAGAGAAAAGTCACGATATTATCTTGAGTCACTTAAGCTATATTTTTGAAAAGTGTAATCTTTTTGTTTGAATAAAATATGTTTAAAATAAATCTTGCCGTTTCATCCAACCCTCCAATATCTCTAGGCATATATTTAATAGGACTGTATTTATTTTTCATAAACTCAGGTTCCAAAGTGGTTCCGTTTTTTTACTACAAATGTATATCGCTTGTGCATAATACTCAGGTTTGCAATTAATTGGTGCATATACGTTTGTATAAACATTTATTAATCAATTTTTCGTAATACAATTTTTAACATTGTAAGCCACATTTTATGCTAAAAATGAATCTATTGAACTGGTTCAATTTTCATAGCTTTCAATAGAATAAGCGCAGTTTTGGCGAAATGTAGCACGTTTTACCGCGGGCGGCAATACCCGGAATGGGACCAGGGAGGGGATGAGTCGCGGCGTTGCCACATCGAAGGCCGCAGCCTTATACTAGGGACGGCTATGCTTCGTGGCATCATGTTCGCTCCAAGGAAAATCCTAGTGACTGGAGTTCTCGAGGAATACTTCTTCACCAAATATTTCATCATACTCTTTGGTGGGAAGGTCCATCGTGGTTGTTGAAACCTATGGAAGAGTGGCCTCAAAGTGATATTTTACCTACCGATTTGCCTGAAATAAAGCAAGACACAAGAGATGACTCGAAATTTCTCCTGGCTTCAGAAGGGGAACCCTTCATTCTTGAGCACATGAAGAAATATTCTTCTCTTACAACATTTATTCATGTGATTGCATGGTGTCTTCGTTGGTTAAATAATACAAGATCCACCAAGAATGTTAGAAAGGAAGGATCTTTAACTACTGCTGAAACACAGCAAGCTATTTCTTTGAGTGTCAAACTTCTCCAGAAGCATCATTTTAACTTTGGAGAAACCCAAGACCAAAGGAATGCTGTATTGGAGAGATTCAAGAACTTGAGCCCATTCTTTGATGAACAGGGAATTCTCAGGGTGGGCGGCCGACTGAGCAATTCTGCGCTACCATTCTCCCAGAAACATCCTATTTTGTTACCCAACAACTGTCACTTCACAAACATTCTAATAGATTTTTATCACAAGATTTATCTTCAGCCTGGCCCACACCTGTTACAGGCCTTGATTCAACAAAAGTATTGGGTACCAGGACTTAGGTGCTTAGTGCGTAAGAGAATGCTTCTCTGCATTACTTGCTTCAGAGACAAGGTAAACATTAAGCTTGGTAATCAGTACATGAGCGATCTACCTAAATGTCGTTTTCAGATTGGTCAACCATTCTTACAGACTGGTGAAGACTTCGCAGGGCCATTCCTGCTCAAGGAAGCATACACCGGCAATAATACAATTTTATGTCCTGAATCAGTTGTTTTCTTTACAAACAACCTTTTGGCATAAACAGTTTGACTTAGTGTATATACACATTATTATACACACGATCACCAATCTTTATTGATCCTTTAAAATTATATTAGATTGAAAATTATAAATAATTAAGTCAATATTAAGTGGACTGTTCAACATGTGATTGTTGAAAGAGCAGACTTATGATCAAATGTTTTTCTCCCTAATTTTGAAAAGGTACATGGTAAAAACCAAAGTGTTTACATTTCTAATAATCCAATGATATTTAATAGAGGAAACGTTAAATTAAATGTGAAAGCCCTCCCCCTTAGACAATTAAGGGGTGTTCAGGTGAGATCTGATGAGTTCCGTTAAATTGATCACCTGAAATATGGGAGTGTGTTGAAAACCAGTTGCAAAGCCTGTTTCGCAGTAAAATGGTCAACCGTTAACAAAGATGACATAAACATAAAACAATCGAAACGTGGTGACTCCCCAGATTCCTACCAACCTCCGTGAATATGAGGGGCTGTTTGTCTGGGGGAGAGTATTGCCCTTGAACTAAAAAAGGTGCAAATATATAACTAGTATTTTGTGTTTTAGATAATGAAAATACCCCCGTTGCAGCAGACCTGCATACTCAGCGAATTTCAAATGCAAAACAACATATTTCAATCCAAAATGCTAGATTTTACATGTTTTTGAAAGCTCCATAAGAATAATAGCTTGGGGAATGAGTATGCACGTTTGCTGCTGCAGGTATATTAAAACTGGGTGGTTTTAATTAAATATTTATTTGATCTGAACTAGAAGAAGCCATTTACCAAGTTTTATCAAGATATGTTGAGAAATAAGCGAGATAGAGAATTTTTCTTATTCCCCATAAGGTTAACATTGCGACAACGTACTGTGTTTACCACTTTCAATATCTTGGAAACCAATGGACATAGAGCAGTGATCCAAAATACTAAATTGTTTACTTTTTTGAGCTGAATTCAATGGTGCCAACAAAATTTGATTATTTTTATTTGTCTATGTAAAAAACTCAAAAAAACCATTTTTGGGGGGGTTTACCCCCTTTACCCCCCCTTCTGGTACTCCGATCGGGCTGGTTTTCGAACTCGTCCGAATAATTATTACTTTACATGGCTGTGCCAAATTTCATTCAGATTGGACCATTTTTACGGCCGCTATCGTGCTTAAAGACACATAGAAATATATATATATGTATGAAAATGAACGAATAGGTTTTTTTTGTTTCTGGGGGTTCAAAACAAAAAGTTATCATGGTCTCGGACTTAGGTCTTACCATGAGTACTACGGTAACAGCTTCTTCCCTATAGGGGAAATTCGCTAACAAGCTAACTGAGTAATTATACAAGCTTACGATAACTTTAATGTTAATTCATCAGGTTAATTGTTGAGTTAAAACTATCTATATTACTTATTTCATATTGGAAAAAAGAATCAGTTTTAACAATAAATCAAAAATTGAAAATATCAAATAAATATTGAAAAATATAATAAAAGTGGGCAATGAAGTTTTATTGAATTTACGCCCCCTAGAATAAGTAGGAGGCCTATACCAAAAAATTGGGGAATTTCTGGCCTGGACACGTAAATTTATCCCCTCGAGCCAAAAAGTTTCTTTGAATCCGTCAAATTTCTTGGTGGTACAGATAGTTTTTATTTTGGATTTGTTGTTAGAACGTAAAACTAACTGTTTTTCTAAGAAGTGAAATTCAATAAACTTACAAATAGAATGAATACACTTAATTTATTTTCGGGGAGCATAAACTGCTCTCTGCCGTACCTAAAACACCGTCCGTATAAAGTCCTTGTTCACCACACTACGACGTAATCATCTATTTTACAAACGTCATATGGGGCCGAAACCAGCTTTTGCGTCATAGGGGCAAAAATTTTTGGCTCAAGAGCCGAAAGTCAGCTGACTGTCTATTTGCTCCAAACAACATGGCACTATTCAATAGGCTCCAATGACAGGCTGGTTGCAATCATACGCTTTTCTTCGCTGTTTTTGCTTGGTATTTGTAACAAGGAGTTGTATCATCGGTCCTAAGCTTAAAGATTTGTTTTCAAGTTTGTCAAATAAATATCCAGGTTTTTAATGTTATACAGGGGTTAGTTAATTTTTTCGTGTGGCTGAAAATTGCCTTTTCACCTAAGGCGAAAGGGCATTGCAGCTCACGATCGTTTCAAATTCTGGAATTCGTCTCGAATTCGAAACTCAGTTTCGAGCACGCAAAACCTCATTTTAGGACCTCGTTGCGAAATATACTATTACGACTATTATTCAAGTTTCTACATGAAGTACATTTAGAGCTATAATAGGAATACCAGCAGCAAACGCTTCTGTTTACAGGAAAGATTAATCGACCTGAAATACTTGTTCGTCAACTCTAATCTTGACATTAAAAGAATTCCTTATCCAAGAATCAGAAATCTGGCGAATATCCCTCTTGGATAAATCACCCACCCCATAAAAGGGCACGTCCACCCTTCCAATCACCAGGTACTCTTTTGACTATTGAAATACGTGCCACTTAGAACGTTGCTGCAACGTTCCATTAACGAAAATTTTCCCCACTTTTTAAATCCTGGTTATATCTGCATTTATATTTTAGTGGCCATCTTGGATGCCAGATTGGATTTTGGAACTTAAGAAAAAGTAAATTTTGAGCGTTGAACGTTGTGTTCTCCATCTAAGAAAATCCTTAAGCCTACTAATTCAATCCAATTCATTTTAAGTCCCTGATCAAGGGATTTTTATATCTACCTATAGGACATCAGTTTTCCCTGCTATCTTGGATATCACACTCCCGGTCCAAATTTAGGACTGGCAACAGGCAGATTCCTATTCAGCAGGGTCGAAATACCCTGTTGAATAAACTGTTGTTTTCCCAGCATGGGCGCCCGCGGGGGGGCCAGTGGGGGCTATTGTTTAAAGTGGCTATTGCCCCCGCTTAGGAAAATTATAAAATTAAATTAAACATTTTATGGTTTTTTAGGTTTTGAGTTTTAATTACTTACATTTAATTACATCATTGCACTATTGGTTCGTTTCATGAAAAGTGAATGAACAAACATAAGATATCCATCGGCTCCAAAGTTGTGTTGGGCCAACTGATTTCCAAACAAATAATTTTATTCAAAACTTGCCATCTTGAATACTGGGACCAGTCGTATATTTTAGAATCATAAATAAATTCCATTAAGGACCTTGAGTGGAAAAAAGGCCAACAATATTTTTATTAAATGAAAACCAGTAACTTTACTTCAAAAAAGTTTAATTTTTTCACTTGTATCTAAAAGATCCAGAATTGGACAAATAAATGAGTTCGTTCATTTATTGTTTTTATGCAGTTTTATTACTGTACAATATATATTCATTCCAGGGCTTATTCACTATCATCTGACGATGCCATCCACATTTCAATGATGCACAATTAGCACAATATGGTAAGACGCAAATTCTCCACCAAGCGGCTTTGCATATTCATTACGTTACGCTGGTGGTTGTCATCTCATATACATAACTCCACCTTAGACGTTACACTCATCAGTGTGAACTCAAACAAAAATTTTCTCTTACCAGTTAAAATAAATTAACATATATTCTACATACCCTTCATACCCTACATTCTACATACATATCTTCTACATTCCCTTGTTTAACAATTCCCTTGTCAGAATCTACAATTTAGATCAAGTAACCTCGCGTGTGTTATACCTATGTGCTGTATAAAATTTGTAAATATATTTCGAGCATTTTTTATGAAAGCAGTCCAAGTTCTATATATTTCCGCACATATTTTGCCGTGGAAATTAAGAATCTTAAAAGTAATTTTAGTCCATAATAAACAGGTTCACATTCCTTGACGTCGTAATTCAACAAAGTACAACTTATTACTTTTGACTAGTTTTGCCTTCTGCGAAGTCCTTATCACAACAATAAGAACGTTAAAATATAATTCTCTTGAATTTCGTCATAAGTTTTAGATGACATGAAGACAACACAACTACTCAACACTTAAACATTAAAGCAGTTCATCGGCCGGCACCCGTTACTACTGAACTGGTTGGTTTCTTAACAGCTTAGCCCACTCCGCTTATCAGCTGTTCCACCAGGACTGTTGCTAAAGTGTAGCCTAAACAATCTAATATTGTATTAAATAACTTGTTTGAACCTTAATTCAATTTTTCGTTGAGCATGTTATGAGGGTTTGTTTTAGTGGCCTTAAAAAATCTCAAATTCTTCCAGCGTATCTAGCATAAAGCCCTTATTACAAATATGGATTATTTCTGTGTTTTCATCAAAACTATTTATTTTATGATTTGAATTTATTAAATGCTCTGCAAGTTTGGGCTTTCGTTCGACGAGTTAGGGTTTGGACAAATGTTCTGAGAAACGCTTCTTGAACGACCTGCCAGTTTAGCCTATATAATAACTTGGGCAGTCAGAACATTTAATTTTATAAGTGTCCACAGCGGTATTTTTAGGTTGTTTGTTAGGTATGATTTTATTTCTTTTCCGTCCCAGTTTATTTTATGTTTTGTATGTTAAAGTTAGGCCGTGTGGTTCCAATTCATGTTTCAATCTGTTATGCAAGGTGTTGTTATATTTTATGGAAACAAAACGTTTATTATTTAATGAGACGTTGTTAGTTTGAGGATTTCTTTTTTGCTTACTTATTATTTTATCATCAGAATGGCTATATCCATTTGCTATAGCTATGTACTTAATTGTGTTTAGTTCGTTGCGGTAATCTTCATCAGACAGAAGCATGGATAACAAACGATGCACCATAAGCGGCACATTTTTGAATAGGTCGACAATGTAGTATCGAAAGATGCTATGCCATTATCGTATGTTTTTCAACTTGTAGTTGTAGTTGTAAATAGTTGTTGTAGTTGTTTTATACTCTCAACAAACTTTGTGCTGTTCTTGATACTATGATTATTATTTACAATTATATGTTTTCTCAATAACCTATCTAGCTTTTTTGCTACCTTATAAGAAGGGGCTGATATAACATTAACCACAGGCCTGATGTACATACCATCCTTATGAACTGTAGGAAGTCCCTTAAAAGAGGATTGATCATTTTTAGAAATTGGATCTCATTTTTGTTTTGGATGTGCTCACATTTATTCAGTTTTTCTTATAACGAAATCTGGTATTCATTTGTTGGATCTAGACCAATGTCCTCGATATTATTTTCAGAAATTAAGGTGTTTATTTTAGTTTGTTATCTAAAATATAAAAAAATTGTACTTTCCATATCGTTGGTTAAGTAAATCCGGTTCTGTGGGATCAATTTGTTGCGTGAATGTATTTATGGGGACAATCGAACCGCCCCGGCATTTTGGGTACTTTTGTAAAGCATCGAACCGCCCCGGACATTAAAGATGATTAGGAGGGGTCGCCTCGCCCACCCAGCCAGGTAGTCCTGCGGGACTGGGGAAAAGGGAATATTTTTGTCCCTGCTTCATGTCTGTGACTGCTGTCTTCTAACTACCACTAATAGCAGAAATAATTACTAGTTGATAAACTACCGCTTCGATAAACACGGGCGGTTGTCGTTCGCAAAATTTCTTCCGCTGTTTGACGAAATCAAATTTAAGACAATTCACGTTCTTAGTCAACTTTGAACAATTCTCTACCCAGATTGAGGAAAAATATGTCCCAATAGCGTTTCGGACTAAGCGGAATTTCGGATTACCGAGTTTCGGATTATCGGGACTCTACAGAACTGGTACTGGTAAAAATGAACATATTTTTCTGCTGTTAATAACATTTTCACATTAAAAGAACGTCTATTTTATTTCTATGTTTCATGCCTATATTAATGTTTTGTTAATTTTATATTATTTTAATGCGATGTATAAATACTGTGTATATGGATGTATATTTTGTAATAAATCTGGTGGAACCATTTTTCAAGAACGCCCAAATTAATTGTTCTTGACATCACCAAAGGTTATTGTAATTATAGACATAGCTTCCTTCGCTCAGGGTTTTCTTGTATTATAGAGAGTTACTTCTAATGACGGCTGCTTTAACCCTACACCGAAGTAGCAGATCGATTTCATAGGCTGATTGATAGACGCTGAAGCAACAGCTGGCTATCGAAAAACGATCAAAGCTCTGGATCACGGAAACTATTTACTTATCTGGTGTTAAAATCTCCCATTGCGTTCTCTTTCAAAATGCTTGTAATATTTCTTGTAATATTGCACTAAACGAGTACCGAAAATGCCCAGTTTCACATGTATACCACATTTAAAAATGCTCAGTGTTCTAAAATATATTCTAAAAAAATAAAATTTCACTAATTTAAAAAAATACCCCCAGTTGCAGCAGACCTGCATACTCAGTGAATTTCAAATGCTTAAATAAATCACTCAGACGGAGCCTCAAATTAAGTAAAATCAACTTAAATCCTGAAATGAGCACACAATTTTCTCAATAAGCATAATATGGAAAATGAGTATGCAGGTTTGCTGCCATGGAAGTGTAAAATTTAGATATTTTTTGCAATAATCCAGAAGATATCACTCAATTTAAACCACATACCAAGTGTCATCAAAATATGTTGAGAAATGAGCAAGATATCGAATTTTATTCAGTTCCCATAAGGTTAACATTGGGACAACGTACTATGTTTACCACAAACTACATTAGAGCAACAATTTAAAATACTAAATTATTAGTTTTTTAAGTTGAATTCAATGGTTCAAACAAGAATTTAAAATTTTTTATTTTTCTATGTAGAAACCCCATTTTTGGAGGGGTTTACCCCCCCCCCCTTCCAATAGTCCGATCAAACTGGTTTTCGAACCCGTCCGAATAATTACTACTTTACATATCTGCACCAAATTTCGTTCGGATCGGACCATTTGGTGTTCACATGGTCCACATGTTATGTTCACATATTATGAGGCATCTGGGGACCTCAAAACAAAAAGTCTCGGGCTTAGGTCTTCAGGGCCGCCGACAGACATTTTGAGGCCCGGGGCAAAGTTTGGGAGTGAGGCCCCTCAATACAAAAAATCATAAATAAAAAATACCTTTGTCTGTCAAATAGCTACATTTTTGTAAAATCTGCTGATTACAAACTTTTTGATCTAAAAATGTTGAATATCTTAATTTGTTCAATACAAAACAACTACATCATAGGTCTGTACTAAACTTTTGATTTATGAATTTTAAAAATTCAGAACATTACAAACAGTAAAAGCGGGTAAAATCCTTTTTGATACGGCTACTGAATAACACAGAACTTGGGATTAAAAGCACTAAACTAAAAAAAATGCATGTTTCTATTAAGCCTGTACCTGGGGGTAAAAAGGATTTAAGAAACAGTTTTAAGTTATTATACAAATTATTCACGGACTACCTAACTACTATAAACTACTTAACTTGTTTTCCTTCTGTTTTCCAACTCCCATAATGCCTGTGGTGCGTGTGACGTCACCAGGACACCATTTTACCGGTTGTATCCTAGCCCTAGCACCCTAGCAAGGCCTCCTTGGCCCTTTGGTAAAAGTATAGCTTAAGTCGAAGATGTAGTAATAACTACTCTCTGACTGGCCAAGATACTTTATTGTGCCAACTTGAGGCTACAGACGAGCGCATTCTTTCGGTCTGCTGAAGGCATCATGAGCTGCTTAAATTTTTGTATGAGGAAACATGAATTTCTTTGGACCTTGGTTCATACCACAGATAAACGAATACATTCGTTTACCTGTGTTCATACGTAGCTGAACTCAAACTCAGAGGAGAAACGAAGCTGAAGTTGTTAATCATTGGAAAAAATTAATGTCACGTCTTGAGTCGTAAATGTTATTGTTATTACTATTATTCTTTTGTAAAATATACACCATTTAGTTAAAGCACATCTCTGGTTAAAGCTAGGAATTCTTTTCCTTGGTCCATCGTAGGCCTGTACAAAAAGGTTTGGTGACGAATTTAGGGTGTAAACGATTGGTATTGGACGGTTGCTGAGCTTGGTACGGAATTAGTTGTGAGGTCTGGTGCAGGCCTATTACCTCGGGGGGCCCAGACGCGACGGCCGAAAACCAAATGAAATTGTATCAAAATAAGACAAATGAACAGTTAGGTAATTTTAATTATATACGTTTTTTGAGCACTAAGTTTTTTATATGTCTTTTAATACATTTAATTTTGGTATCCTTGTTTTAAAAACTCTAATATTTAATAATCCTCAAAAATATTCTCAGCTCAAAATGTGGCCCCCTTCCTTTTGTGGCCCGGGGCAATCTGCCCCCTTTGCCCCCCTCCTTTCGGCGGCCCTGTAGGTCTTACCATGAGACCTACGGTAACAGCTTATTCCCTGTAGGGGAAATTCCCTAATACAGTCCTATTCAAGGCATGGATTACAGTTTAAATGACTTGAATAATTATATACTTTGCAAAGACAATTTAACGTGCACTATTAAAATTACTTTTGTCTGCAATCAAACTCACAGCACAGGAAAACCTCAAAAACAAATTTATTGTCATTTTAGAATTAAATAATAATTTCATTTTATTACATGATATTATTCATAGTTGCTGTGACCCATGATAGTTGCAAATGATGATTCCATTCATCATTTGCTGTGACCCATGGCGTCACAGCAAATATGCGAACTCTGTGAGAAATATATAAAGTAATATGAAATATGTATAGGGAAAAAATAAATATTTTTTTTAATGTAAAGCAACAATGCCTATGTTCTAAATGCAAATAATATAAATTAAAATAATGACCAACAGTTTAACAATGTAAAATAAAAATTAATCCAATTCTGTAGGTTTTGTTTTATAACCTTAAAATTAATTGCGGAACCACTGAGAATACATACAATTGAAATTCATTATCTTTGTATTTTTGTTTAACAAATTACTCGTATAATAACAACCGTGGCTCATCTTGGACGGTTCCATTAAAAGTAAACTACATCACGAGCGACCGACGCGGAGGCGTCGCCCTATATAGTGTGTGCCTAACTCGATTACAGGTTTGAGTTTCTAGCTGACTTCGGCAACGCAGTAACTAAGTTAGGCCCTTTGTACTAGCCCAAAATAAAATATATAAACATTATAGTTACTGTACTTCAGTGGCGAATAGAGGGGGGTGGCTCAGCGGGCTTATCCGAATTTAAAGGAGTAAAGGGGAGGCGGACGATAGGCCCAAGGTACCCTTATTTTTGTGGCAGAGGGTCATAAATATTAAAGAACCTCTGATCAAGACTACGGGCCCGGGGGCTGGAATCACCCAGATAGAGGTGACTAGGAGAGGGAGGGGTACGTGAGAAGACGCTGGAATGCTGGGCTGACCGGACTAAATAGCTGTTCCATTGAACTACCCGAATAAATCCTTGTTTCAGCGAGGTAGAATGGTACAGGAAATGTGAACAGGTACAAATACTGATTAGCCGGAACTAACTATACTAACTAACTAACTAACAAACTAACTATAGCCGGAAGGGGTATAGTTTTAAAATGAGATAATATGAACAACAATTTCCTGTGATAATTCTAGTGAAACGCTCCGAATATCAATTACTATGTTTTGAGGTACATATATTACTAACTTGACAAATAATTAGCTATGTAATAATTAGTACCCCCAAATCTAAAAGTAAGTTAAGGAATTATTTAACAGGACAGCCCTTTTTATATTTTTGATTACTTATTACGATACGTGTTTAGACTTTAAAGCCATTTTCACAGCTTTCTCTAACCTTATTTTTAATGTTGTTCAACAAAGTTTACAAATATACTATCTTATTATAACTTCATCCTGTGGTATTTCTTTTAATTTTGGTGGAGCAAGTGTTATATTCTCTTTTTATTTTAAGTACCTGATGAACCGAGCCTTTCTCGGTGTTATTTCATGACTACCGGTTCATCCAGTTACTATAAAATATTTCAATATCATAAATTCATAAATAGAAACCTTTTTTATTGCTCCATGAACTCTTCATCCCACTCACTGTATTTTTCCTTGATGTCTTTAGATTGCAAGCAGGTGTTATGATTACTTCATTTGTTTACACTTTCCTTGTTTATTTTTGTTGCTATCATGGCAACTCATAAGGCCAATGTTAAAATTTTACAACTTTAAAATTCGATGTATTACGTTATTAGATTTTCTCTGGGCAAGTAATCTGCATAAAAGACGTTTTTGAGTCATAAATTACTTATTTCCAAACTTTGGAGGAAATCCTCGGAGCCGTTTTTGAGATCGTTGCGCAAACATACAAGCAACCAAGCACGCACGCACGTACGATAATATTGCTCGTATAAGAGTATAGGATAGGATTAAAAGTAAACTCTTTGCCTATTTGGTTTGCCTTTTCTCAGACTTTTGATACATTCAAAGAGACAAAGTAAAAAAAAATTCAAAATTCAAATTTTTGTTTATTTCCAGAAAGTACATCAATTAATACAAATATAATATAAAATGACAAAATAAACACTTTTTTCTTGCAACTAAAACAAAAAATCATGGAAATAAGCCTACATGGGCAGATTGCCTGTGCGTAGGCTTAGTCGCTATAAGAAAGCCTATGATTAACTAAGTGCTTTGTTATGTGCTGTTATTGAATACAGTAGACGCCCTCTAGTTCGGCCACCTCGGGACCGGACCACCGGCCGGACTACAAAATGGCCGGACTATCCGGATGTACTATCAAAATGAAAAATAATCCTATTAAATTCATTACCTATGCTTAAAAATCAACAAAACACATTAATTAAACGTGTTTACAGTGTTTAATTGCCAAAGGAAATATTTTGACGGTTCTATGTAGCGACGAGACGAACTGTCATATTGCGTCACTCGTAGATAGGTACGTTTTTTGCCAATACCGTACTGAGGATATAAAGTGAACAGAGAAACTCATTACGTACTGTAGGAATTTTTTCCTAAGATTTTGTTCCATTGTCACAAACGTGTGTTTACGTTTTTCAACCATGTTAAAAAACATTTTTCTCAAAGTAAATTTGTACACGTATAGCTTACAATTACTCGCAACGTTCACTCCTGAAAACAGTCCTAATACTAAACGGCAAAAAAACGCACACAAGAAATCCCAGATTAAATCTAACATTGTTAGTTGAGGTCAAGTGTGTCCATCAATTACAAGCTTGCCCGTAAACTAAAAACTAAACTGACATAAATAGTTTATTTCTACGGCCGGAAACTAAACATTCAGGATAAATCCCGGCGAAGGTAATTCCCCCGCGGTGCGGCATGGCGATATGACGGATATGAATCGTCCTCCTAGAACCGGCCGGACCATCCGGCGGCCGATCCAACCGAAGCCGAACTAGAGGGCGTCTACTGTATATATTGGTAATATATTTTTTTGGAGGAAAAAAAGGGTTTGGGCATGCGCAGAATGGAAGACAAATAGCAAATTTGTATCGCGGAGAAGGACGATTTAAGCATTCCCTATCAGTTGGTGGGGGGAGGGGAGGGGATCAAGAGTCAATGCAGAGGAAGTACGGTGGAAGTGCAGTGGAAGAGTTAGTAGGGTCAGGTCTGCCTGTAAGCTGCTGTGATAATGAGTTCTGAATTAGAAATCCCTAACTGCAATAACCATTCATTGACACGCTTTTTAAATGAAAAGATTGAAGGAGAATAAAAAATATTATTTAATTGAGGATTGGACATCAGATTACGATACAAAATGCAAGATATATAAGAAGAGTTAGTCGTAGAATAAGTTTTTGTTAACTGAATTGCAGAGATGCCAATATTTTGTGAATAACGGGTAATATATGGATGCGTAACGTTGGTAAAAATAGTTCCTTGATATTTATAAATAAAAGTTAATAGGTTTTTTATGAACAACTGTCTTACGCTAAGCAAGGAAATATTATTCCACTATTATTCCAGTATTATTCCACTCACTCATAACAAGGAGTGAACTACGCTTAAACATAAAACTACGGTTAAACAGAACAGTTCATGGGGAAAAGGCTGTTTAGGACTATTTATTGTTTTGATTATTTTCATACCCTATTTGAGCAAATAAACATTTGTTTTCTAAGGAAGAGCCAAGGGCTTGGTAGGTTTTAAGTGAGGAAAGGGATAGACCTTCAGCTAGCTTACCTGAGAAATAATATTCATGGTAGCAGCACATAGAAACACTAAAGGAGACACATTTAGTGTTTCTATGTGCTGCTACCATGAATATTATTTCTCAGGTAAGCTAGCTGAAAGTCTATCCCTTTCCTCAAATAAACATTTGGTAATTTGTTCTCAAAGGTCACATTAAGGCACTCCAGAAAAAATTGCATTAGTTAAAAGCATCAAACCATATAGAAGGAGCTCCGTGAATATTTAATATTTTATGTTATAATCAATGTTTGGCGGCGGAGAGGACGCCGCTACGGGGGCCATCCAAGGCGGAGCGATCGTTATAGACTTCCAGTGTTATATTTATCGCAAGACGAGCTCGTTATCAATGCCCACGAGGCAGCCCGTCATAAAGTATAAAAATGCTAGGCATATTTACCCTTTTCATATTTCTTTAAACTAGAATTGTTTAGTCACAAAGTTTATTTCTGATGTTTGTTTACTGTACGTTTTATTATTTTAGCGGAGAAGCTCGTAGGTCTCAAGGTCAGACCTAAGCCTGGCTTCATCGTAACTTTTCGTTTTGGAACCCTCAGATACCAAAAACACCATTCATTAAATATCTATATATATACAACTGTTAACTCGATAGCGGCCGCAAACATGGTCAGATCGTAATGAAATTTGGTACTAACATGTAAAGTGGTGATCACTCGGAAGAGTTCGTAAACCACCGGAATGGGGGATAAAAGGGGATAAACCCCCCCAAAAATGTATTTTTTTAGTTTTTTACATAGAAAAATAAAAATAATCAAATTTGTGTCAGCACCATTGAATTCAGCTTGGAAAAACAAACCATTTAGTATGTTGAATCATTCCTCTAAGTCCATTGGTCCATATATTGTCCATATGTTGAATGAAAGTGGTAAACTCCAGTTCGTTGTCCCAATGTTAATCTTAAGGGAAATAAATAAAATTATATATCTCGCTTATTTCGTAACATATCTTAATAAAACCTGGTCTGTGGCTTCATCTGGATGAAATTTAATTCTAACAACACTCAACGTTTTCTCTCAAAATCATTTCCAAACCAACTGGTCCCTTCATTCAGAGTGGCCGAATTTAACTCTACACCAATTTCTGCCAAGTTTATTCAACTGGCCGACAGTGCTTTCGCCAACCGTAGAAAGAGACAGAGTACTATTGCAAACCACGCAAAATTTGACAGCCGCACATCAAATTCGCGTCGACTGTCTCGGCCAATCAGAAGCGTTAATTTATTGACCATTGATCTGATTGGTCACCTCCGGTTAGTGGGGGATAATTTTGGTAAACTACGGAAAGGCAACGAGGAGGCAGTCTCCATGGTGATTCTCAGGAAACCTTCCGCTCTCGGTTCATCACGTATGCAGAGTAATTTTTAAAGTGTGTTACAAGTGCCAAGTGCTTCAGAATTAAAAAAATAGTATGTAGTTCTTCATTTTAATATTATATGCAGAGTAAATTTTAAAGTGTGTTACAAGTGATTCAGGATTCAAAATTAGTATGTAGTTCTTCATTTTAATATTACAAATTAGACTTAGCATCCTGCAGCCTCATTTAAAAATACAGTAATGTATTAAAATACCCCCGTTGCAGCAGACCTGCATACTCAGCGAATTTCAAATGCAAAACAACATATTTCAATCCTACATAGCGAGATTTGACATGTTTTTGTAAGCTCCATAAGAATAACATGGGGAATGAGTATGCAGGTGTGCTGCTACAGGTATATTAAAACTGGGTGGTTTTAATTCAATATTTAGTAGATCTGAACTAGAAGAAGCTATTTACCAAGTTTTATTGAGATATATTGAGAAATAAGCGAGATATAGAATTTTAGTTATTTCCCATAAGGTTAACATTGGGACAACGTACTGTGTTTACCACTTTCAATATCTCGGTAACCAATGGACATAGAGCAGTGTTTCAAAATACTAGATTGTTTGTTTTTTTGAGCTGAATTCAATGGTGCCCACAAAAATTAGATAAATTTCATTTTTCTATGTAAAAAACTCTAAAAACCCATTTTTGGGGGGGTTTATCCCCCTTTACCCCCCCTTCCGGTGGTCCGATCGGGCTGGTTCACGAACTCGTCCAATTGATTACCACTTTAGTGGAATAGTGTTTTTTGCTTCTGGGGGCCCCAAAACGAAAAGTTATAGTGGTCCCGAGCTTAGGTCTTACCATGAGACCTACGGTAATAGCTTCTTCTCTATAGGGGAAATTCGCTAAAACGTTTGGTAACTGATATCCTTTCCTTTTGACAAAGGTTTAATCTTAGCACTCCACACAGTCCCTTTCGTAACTTTTTTTTATGTAACAGAATTGTGATTTTATATTTATTTCTCTTTGTATTATTTCTCTTTACTGGTCATTCGCATTATTATTTTCCCGTGTTAGAGAGAAGTGTTTTAATTTGTACAGCATATTAACAATATAGATTGTTTACTTTGAATTATGGATTAATTGTGAAAGGTTTCAGCCTGTATTTTGATCCCGTAACTCTCACTAGAATGTTTCCTAAAGTAAGCTAATTTAACAATGTACCAATGTAATGTATATTAGTCTATCATCCCCGATATTTCGATTTGTATGGTAGTAAACCTGCATACTCATTCCTCGTTTTATCCTTATGGGGAAAAAGTCTATATCTCCCTGATTTCTTAATATATTTTGATAAATCTTGGTATATATGGGTTCTGCTGGTTCAGATTTACTAAATATTAAATTGAAACCACCCAGTTTTAACATACCTGTTGAAGCAAACCTGCATACTCATTCCCCATGTTATTGTTTAGGAGCTTACAAAAACATGTAAAATCTTGCTATGTTGAAGTATGTTCTTTTGCATTTGAAAATAGCTGAGTATGCAGGTCTGCTGTAACGGGGTATTGAGTATTCCATAGACATTTTGATTACAACAAACTTTATTATATATGACAAAAATTGTTTAAAAGAGAGAGATTTTGGGATCTTCCTATTCTTCTAGGCTTCATCTAACTTGCCACTTTTAATAATCCATTGTTGGACACATGCAAAATTTGAATTTAACAACAACAAAAAAAGAACAAAATCAATGCCATCTGTTTTTGGTACAAACAAAAAAAATACTATATAAAATTAACTCAACATACCCCCGCCCGTGAACCACACTGGGGTTCACTGAAAAAATGAGAAACATAAACTAAAATCTGATGGGAGTTATGATGACATTTGGGATTAATCTTCTGTTGGGAAGGGTGACACCTTGGTGACAGCCCGAGTGAGAGATCCTTTGTTGGTGCGAAGGTGTACAACTCGTACAAGTCCGTCAGGTCCAGGGGATGTAGCTGTGACACGACCTATCCTCCAGCTGAGGGGTGGAGAATTCTCTTCGTGGATTAAGACAAGGTCGCCTTCTTTGATGTTTTCTTCAGGGGATTTCCACTTTCCTCGTTGCTGTAGAGAATGGAGATAGTCTTGTTTCCACCGCTTCCAAAAATGCTGAGACATAGCTTGAACGAGTTGCCATCTTGAGAGTCGATTGGTGGGTACTCCTTCCCATGTTGGCTCTGGAAGAGCGAGAAGAGGGCTTCCGACAAGAAAATGTCCAGGTGAGAGGTAGTCGACCTCCAAAGGGTCAGAGGACAGCGCTGTAATCGGCCTAGAATTGAGGATCGCTTCTATCTTCGTAGACAAGGTAAGAAACTCTTCGAAGTTAAGAAGTTGATTCCCAACAACCCGGCGGAAGTGATGTTTTATGCTCCGCACCATTCTCTCCCATAAACCTCCCTGTTGAGGTGCTGAGGGGGGTATAAAATTAAACTTGATCTGGTTTTCATTACAAAACTTATTAATGGCTTGTTTAGTATCATTCTGTCTTAAGAGTGACTGAATTCGTTGTAGTTCTGATGAAGCCCCAACGTAATTAGTCCCACAATCTGAGAAAATATTAGAGCATAGGCCTCTACGTGAAACAAAACGGGACAACGCCGCAATAAAGGCTTCAGTAGACAAACTACTAACTACTTCCAGATGAACAGCTTTAACAGCTTTAACAAATGAAAACACAAATATACATCTTCACAGGACTTGTTCTTCGTAAGTTATTAGGTTTTACCATAAATGGTCCCAAAAAATCAGTTCCACAATCGTGAAAAACCTTAGAGGGAGTGACTCTAACTGCAGGTAGATCACCCATCTTCTGAGAGGCTAATTTAGGTTGACATCGAAAGCAGCGAATACATTTAAACAATCTTTTTTTGATTGCACTTCGAGCGGAGAGAATCCAAAACTTTTGAGAAATAATTCCTTGGAGATAGTGTGGTCCTGCATGTAAGTGTTTAACATGATAATAATCAATGATCAAATTTGTTACATGGTGCGACTTAGGCAAGATAATTGGGTGTTTTGCAGCGTAAGACGCTTGAGAGTGCCTAATGCGTCCTCCTACACGAATCAATCCACTCTCGTCTAAGAAGGGAGAGAGTGACGCCAATTGTGGAGAACAAGATTTGCCCTTTTTCAATCGAGAAATATTTTCTGAAAAGACTGTTTGTTGAATCAATTTACAAATAGTTACTGTTGCTTTATCAAGCTCTTCAACTTTTAAAAATCCTGATTCTTTCGTTTGATTTGATAGGTTGTATCTGAATCGTAAAATGTAGGCGATGACTCGCTGGAGGGTTGACCATGAGGAAAACTTTACAAGAAAATCAGGTTCTTGGGTGGTTACCATTATTGGTAGTGGTTCGGCTTTGAGTTCCGGTAATTGCTCCTTTTCGAGAGGGATAAAGCGAGGAATAGGCCATGACTCCTGCTCCAAAGATAACCAATCGGGATCGTTCCACCATAAACGGTTGTCTTTCATTGATGAGGGAAGAGTTCCTCTACTGGCAATGGCAGCAGGATTACAGTGTGTTGAGACATGTTTCCAAATATGAGTAGGAGTGAGCTCTTGTATTTCTGTGACTCGATTTGCGACATAAACCTTTAGGCGAAAGGTTTCAGTTTTTATCCATGAAAGAACTACAGATGAGTCACACCAAGCATGTACTTCATTCACTAGGTAATTTTGCGAAAGTATGGACTTGGAATAGTTCAAGAGTTTAGACAAAAGGTGGGCTCCGCAGAGCTCAAGTCTGGGAATGGATATTTTCTTAAGAGGAGCGACTCGCCCTTTAGCAATTAGGAGATGTATGTTTATCTCTCCAGAAGAGCTTACACAGCGCAAATAGACACAGGCTCCATAACCTGTTTCCGATCCATCACAAAATCCGTGTAAACTTATATGAACAGCATCAGCTAAGGAAACGTACCGAGGTAAGCTAAGTTCACTTAAGAAAGGGAGTTGTTGTAGGAACTTTGACCATTTTTCATTGAGATCTGGGGGTATAGGGGCATCCCATGACAAACCAAGAACCCACAAAACTTGGATCAATGCTTTCACCCAAAGGGTGACAGGAGTTAACCATCCATTTGGGTCAAAGATTTTGCTTACGGTTCCAAGAATACCTCGTTTGGTGGGTGGAGTGTCTGGTATGTTTAGTTGGTAAGAGAAGCTGTCTGAGGTTGGGGACCATTTTATGCCTAAAACTTTGAAATAAGGTTGATCAGAGGAGTTAAAGTACATGGGTGTCTCTTTATAAGAATCTGGCAGAGTTTCCATGAGTTGAGAGCTGTTACTAGTCCATTTCCTAAGATCGAAACATCCTTTGGAAAGAAGTTGTTCCACCTCATCTTTCAATAGCAACGCTTGATCTGTGTTATTGGCACCTAAGATTAAATCGTCTACATACACTTGTTTCTTTAGAGCTTCAGCTGCTAGCGGAAAGTTTGTGCCTTCATCATTGATGAGTTGGTGTAAAGTTCTTATGGCTAAGTATGGAGAGCAGTTGAAACCAAATACAACCGTAGTTAATCGATAGACTGAGAGAGGCATATCTTTCTTTTCCCTCCAGAACAACAGTTGATAGTTCCTGTCATCTGGATGGATCATGATTTGACGAAACATTTGTTTTATATCGCATGAGAAAACAATCGGTGAAAACCTAAATTTCATCAGAACATCATTCAGATCATTATGTAGTTTAGGCCCTGTATAGAGAATGTCATTAAGACAGACACCTGAGGAGCTACGAGCACTGGCATCGTAAACAACTCGAAGTTTTGTTGATGAGGATTCTGCTTTGACTACTGCATGGTGAGGCAAATAAAATTGTTTATGATCATTTTTAGGAGGAGGGTCAACTGGTTCCATGTGTCCAGATAACAATAGGTCATGTATGGCTTTACTGTACTCAGCTTTTACTTCAGGCTGACTTTCTAATTTCCGTTCAAGCGATAAAAATCTATTGCGAGCACAAGTTGATGAGTCACCAAGAGGTGGGTGATTGTCTTTAATAGGAAGCCTAACAACATATCGACCTTCAGAAGTTCTAGAGACAGTGCTTAAAAAATGATTCTCACAAATTTCTTGTTCAGATGTTACACGAAGTTTGTGTGGGGGTTCCTCTAGGGTCCAAAATTTCTGTAGAGAATTATGCAGGTCAATATCCTGTGTGCTCAGAGGAGAAACATTGCCATTGTCATGAGAGGCTGTTTTATTGGAATTGACAGCAGAAAGGGTTGGGGCAGAGCCTATAATAAGATATCCAAATACAGAATTCATAGCAGCAGGAAGGTTCTTATTGATGATAATGCGTTCTCCAGTAACTACTTTGGTGAACAGGTCAGCACCGATAAGCATATCTATCTTACTGGGAATATGAAATGTTGGGTCAGCAAGGACGACATGTTTGAAGTAGTCTTTGACATTTACAGGGACTGCAGTGTGGGGTAGGTTCGATGTGATTCGATCCAATATTACAACTGGATGTTTAGTCGCAATAACGTCTCCACTAAGTGATGAGATGTCAACATTCGACAGTCCTTTAGATCTTACTTCTACTGAGGATAGGCCATCTAGCTTGGAGTTACAAAGAAAGTTTCGTTTTACCTTAAGTAGACTAGCAACATTTTCGGTTATGCAACTTACCATAGATGCAGAGTCAATAACGGCTCGGGCTACTACTGTGTTACCGCTATCAGACTTCAAGTGTACTAAAGCAGTAGCTAACAATATAGTGGTGCTGGAGTTTGAGGAAACAGCTACAAAGGGAGGCTCAGAGTGATCAGAAACTGACAATGAAGCTTTGTTCATTTCGTTGTGGTTTGGAGAATTACTTGTGGACTTAAGGTCAGACCTATCATTACTAGGCCTACTAGTTTGATGTAAGAGAGAGTGATGTTTTAGCTTGCAGTCAAAACATGTTTTATTTGACTTACAATCCTTAACAGAGTGAGATGTTCCTAAGCAGTTCAAACAAAGATGGTTTTTCTTCACAAAATTGTACCTTTCTTGAACAGACAAATCTTTAAATTCTGAACAGCGATAAATGTTGTGATCCGTTTTACTACAAAATACGCATGTGGCTTTCACATCACGAGAAGCGAGTAGGCTGGTGCGGTTTAGGCTTAATGGGGGCTTATGTAGGCCTATCTGAGTGGGGTGAGGGCTAGGCCTCTTACTATGTTGAGGGTAACCTACATTGCTTGGAGTGGTTTTATGAGAGTTAGAAAAGTTAGCGGCTTCGAGACAGGAGCATTCATTTTCTAAGAATGTCATTATTTCTTCTACAGTGGGTAAGTTTTGAGAGTTTATGCGAGAGCTTTCAAATTTTCTGCGAATATCTGCATGTAGCTTTCTTAATAACATGGCTGAGAGTAAGATATTTTCTTTAGCTATGTCATGATTTAATGCAATAAGGGCTTGAGCATTTTCATTATACAAAGATATGAATGAGCGAATGTTCTTGAGGGAGATGTCGGTTAGGTTAGGTAAGTCTATTATGTTGTTGAGATGTAGGCTAATAATTTTCCTACTGTTTTGATAACGTTTCTGGAGGAGATCCCATGCTACATCATAATTTTCAGCGGTGATAGGCAGGTTTTTTACTAGATTAAAAGGTTCTGCCTGAAGGGTAGAAAGCAGATATTGAAATCGCTCGACTTTGGAAATGTTTTCATTTTCGTGTACCGATACTTGGAATAGGCTGACATAGGACAACCATTGTTCTGGTGAACCATTGAATGTTTTGAGAGATAGAGGAGGGAGCTTTAGTGAGTGGCTATCTATGTTAGAAGAAGAGGTGCTAGGCCTATGAGATAGGCTACTCGTTTGTGGGCGGTCAGTAGATTGGGTGCTATCTGTGTTCAAGTCAGTGTTTGGGACAGGCCTAGGACTAGGTGATTTTGGATCTTGAGACAAACTTAAGTGTTTCTTAACAAGTGTTTGGATCCCTACATACAGGTCAGAGATAGAATCTTGCAGTTGAGAGAGAGTATCTTCATCATAATCATCGGGTAGATCCTCACTACTAAATATTTTTCGAGAGAAGTTTCAAATTCAAGGTACTTTTTGTGGGTTTCAGTGTTAAGCAATTCCAACTTATTAATCTGTTCTGGGGACAAGTTACTACCTTCAGATACTGTATCTAAGGCCTCAATGTTGGTTTTAATCTTAGATAGACGATTTGAGATGGTACTAAACTGTCTTGAAATAGTAACAAACTTCATTCTGTACGGTATAGAAGGACTTGTTATAAAACGAAAAGGCTAAGTTATAATACCCTACTTTGGGAAAGTGATTCAAATTGGAGAAGGTGTAAGACAAAATAAACAGTATTTATTACTTACGATTATATTTTAAGTTGCAAATCTTTAATTTGTTTGAGCTAGTAAAGTTTTGAGGTTACTTTACTTTGTTTACGTGAGTTTCGGTAGTTTTCGTCTGCAATACGAAATTGACTTAACAGATGGCATTGTTACAATAGCGCTTAATGGTGGATTTGAGAACTACAAAGTATTTTGTTTTCATTTAAAAATAACAAATTCACAAAATTAATAAAGTCTGAGTAAAATTGAAGTATATAAATGTTTATTCGATATTCCAAAGTTCTTGTCTTCTGACTTCTTGTTTTGAATGATGATGTTAAGAATGGATACTGTTTTACCTCTGAGTGCGTAGACTGTAAAATCCAAAAGAACTTTCATTCAATTATCCGGCCCGGAGGACCATATTGAGTATTCCATAGACATTTTGATTACAACAAACTTTATTATAGATGACAAAAATTGTTTAAAAGAGAGAGATTTTGGGATCTTCCTATTCTTCTAGGCTTCATCTAACTTGCCACTTTTAATAATCCATTGTTGGACACATGCAAAATTTGAATTTAACAACAACAAAAAAAGAACAAAATCAATGCCATCTGTTTTTGGTACAAACAAAAAAATACTATATAAAATTAACTCAACACGGGGGTTCTTATATTATTAAATAGGGTATCATTTTATCTAGGACGCATTTCGTGGAACGTCATCTAGGAACGTGACGCTCAGGCATTTGTTCCCATGAAGGGTTATTCCGCATAGACCTTCTTACAGTTTGTAATTTTTTAAATATACAATAAATTGTACACTGTACAGTACTCTTACCAGTATTCATAGCATGAAATCTTAATATTTATCTTTATGTTTATCTTTATTTATTTATTTATTTAAATAAATAAATAAAGATAAAGATGATATAAATAAATATTTATTTATTTATATCATCTTTATCTTATTTATCTATCTTATCTTTAATACATGAAGTAAGTGTACATCAAGAACTTTCTATTTTAATGTAAGTACAGTCTAATTTGTTGCAATGTACTTTTTGCATTTTACTCGAATAATACAGGGTTATTCAAAAAGAAATATACACTTTTAAACGAATACAGTAAGCCACGTTTAATCAACAGAACAAAATAAATATCACCATTAGAAAGAGGAAATTTCAAAGTTTTATTTACTAACCTAAAGATGCTCTATAAGTGCCCCACGGGTCACACGGCAGACATCTGTTCTATGGTCAAATTCTGACCTGACTTTTACAAGGGTATTTACATCAATACTCTCCACAGCTCTTGTTATTCGCTGCCTTAGCTCGATGAGGCTCAGTGGTAATGGGGGAGTAAAAACTTGATGTTTCACATACCCCCACAGAAAGAAGTCTCATGGGGTCAAGTCCGGACTGCGAGGTGGCCAACGCATATTACGTTGACTTTTTTGGACTGCGCAGGATAGCAGCTAGGACCTCATCAACACTTTTTCTACTAGCGACGGCCTCCCAGAACTTTCTGACTTGACAAAACTACATGTATTCTTGAATCTCTTGTGCCAAGCAAAAACTGACTTCTTACCTGTAGTGGCTTTTTGAAAACGTGTTCTAAACCGACGTTGCACAACAGTAACAGGGAGAAGCACACAAAAAGCCTTTTCAACGTAATTATTCACCATCTTATATATTAAAAAACTTTTGTAAAACTAATGACAGCGACCCTGGCCGTTATACTGGACCGATTTACATGCGGTTTGTACCAAAACGAATCGGCCCTATATGTGCAGGTTTTATTTGAATTTTGAAAATGTTTACGTTAACTGGGTCAAAAATGGAAAATAAACTTTTCTTATGGAGATTTAACATGGGGGAAGAAATTTGAACCTTATGACAGCAAGCCTGGCTTCTACTGGACCGATTTACGCGCGGGTTGCACCAAAACGACGGTTATCGGCCCTATATGTGCAGGATTTATTTGAGTTTTGAAAATATTTAATTGAAATGTGTCAAAAATAGAAAATAAACTTTTCTTATGGAGATTTAACATGGGGAATAAATTTGAAGCTTATGACAGCGAGCCTGGCCGTACTACTGGACCAATTTACATGCGGGTTGTACCAAAACAAAGCTTATCGGCTCTACATGTGCAGGTTTTATTTGAATTTTGAAAATATTTAATTGAAATGTGTAAAAAATGAAAAATAAACTTTTCTTATGGAGATTTAACATGGGGGAAAAATCAACTCCTCCAATCCTTTGGACAGTACGTCTGAGACTTCCAGGGGACCAATTTTCATGCAGTTTGTACCAAATAAAAGCTCAACTTTTCTATATTTGCCGGTTTTATTTACTTCTACATTATCTTACTTTTTTAAATTAAAAAAATCGACATTTCCAAACCTTTGCAATGATATAATTTGACAGTCATTCATTCAGCTGATTGTGAAGACACGAGGTACTTTGTCTAACGACAGGGAAAGAGCAAACGCTCAAGAAGCATTTGGTTTTCATGGTCAGTACATAAAATGTATGCATTATCATGTTTTATTAAATGGAAAGAAAAAAACAGATTTATATTATATAAATTACAGAGTTTATAAGTGTAAATAAAAAATAATATTTGATTGATAAATTGTTTAGTGTTATAATTACTTAATTATGTGAAACAGCTGGTTTCAATAACGTTAATGGTCCAAATGTTTATTACAATGGCAAATTGTAAAAGGTCAGTTTTAATGGTTTACACTCATATTAAATGTCATTTTGAGACTTACGATGATTGCTCCATTTGTAAACACCTATGTTAATACGGTTCAAAGGAAAATACCATTTTCTTATGGAGATTTAACATAGGGAAAAATTAAACTTTTGACAGCGAGTCTGACCATACTATTGGACCGTTTTGCACACGGCTGGTACCAAATAAAAGGTAATTGTATCTATATTTGCCCTTTTTTCTTCGATTTCAGCTGTTACTCCACTCAATTTTCCAAGAATGGAAATTAAAATCACTTCAGACAATAACATGGGTTAAAGTTTTTAGCCTGTTTTAAGTGCGATCTAGAGTTCTATCGGAACGATTTACATGCAGGTTGTGTTAAATGAAAGGTAATTAACTCTATATAGGCCTATGGCCATTTGCCTAAAAAGTTAAACATTCTTTAATTTTATATTTTAGAAATTGAATATAAAATATTTTCTATTCATTAATATTATTTTTACTGATCAACTGAGAATAATAGCACAGATCAGCTGATTATAAAGCTTTATTTTAAAGCACATGATTTACTGTCATAACATGGTTTGTTTATGTTGTAAGTTTGCTTTATTAAGTAGGTTAGTGGTGATTCAATGTGTAAAATTGTGTTTCTAAGAACATGAAAAATAACATATTTTAACTTTCTAGACGTTTTGTCATTGTTTATAGGTACCGAATGTCCAGTCTTAAGTTTTCTAAGCTAACTTTTTCATTTCATGTCAGACAGTTTTAAAATTATTATGAGGAAACCCCTTATTTTTATGCTGATTTTTGGTATGTATTACATTTTTTAATTTTCCTGCCATAACATAAGGGCAAAGTTTTTTGTCAAAATTTTTGAATTTGAGTTGTTGATGAAAAAATCTTCTTTTAGTGTTCCCCGAATTAAAAAATGTTTTTCGGTGAAAGTATTGTTTTCGTCAAAATGTTTTAATTGGAGTTGTTAGGAGGTATTTGTTTTAGTGCTCCCCGAATCCAAAAGAGTTGTTTTCAGAGTGGTGTCTGTGTGTGTGTGTGCGTATGTGTGTGAAGTGAATGTGTTGATGTATGTAAACAGAGCTAGAGATGACACCAATTGTTTGATTTTCATGAAATTTGGCATGAAGGTATAAAACTATAATATATCCAGGGGTTGTTTTTCATTTTTTGAATTTTAGATTTTTAAGGGTATTTACCCCATAAAAACCCATAAAAACGACAAAAAACAATTTTTTTAAATGGCTCTAAAGATTTTGATAAAACTTTCATGGTTTGCAGCGCTTCAAGTGACAAACAAAATGACATCGCCCGCATGTCTGTAAAATTCAGGTTCAGAAGTTATGAGAATTTAAGAGTTAACAAATTCAAATTTTATCCACTTTAACTGTGCCAAACTATGTATTACTTACGGAATATAAGAATATTCTAAATAATACCATGCCATGAGTGAATATCAATAAAAATAGTTTTATATGATTGAATCTCAACAACAATCACATTTTTACGTCACTTTTATCATTGGTATTTCTTATTTCCCAACTGTTTTCGTTATACAGACTACCAAAGACAACATTCCAAATCAAACTTATATCTTCACAACAATTTGGTGTATGAAAATATTTGTTAAACGTATTAACATATGATTATGTGTTTTGGTGTATAGAATAAATAGTTCTTAAAATTAAGTTCAGAATCCAAAAACACCATAAAATACACGACATTCTATAAGAAAAATTAATGTTTTCCGCCATATTGGTAAGTTACAAGAAGTTTCAAAAATTGAAATATAGGCCTATACCTAAAAAGGTAAAACATATTAGCTTTCGCTGTAAGAGGTTTAATGTCATACATAAAATAAAAAGTTAGCTATTGGAAAACTTAGGCTGGAAAACCAGTATAGTGAAGAATAGTCATATGCCGAGATCGACCGACGGTGATAAGAGTTTTGATACCTGTGAAATCACCGAATCTCTAAGAAATAATTAAGAAATCTAAACCGAAGACTACACAATTTAGAGATTTTCCTGCCTCAATTTAAAAAATTGTGTTTTTTTCATTTTTGGCATATTTTTCCAAGTTTGGGAGAAGTTGAGCCCCTCCCCGGGTTTGCGGTTGCTAACTTCCTTGGTTTATGTTGTAATTTATTTCATTGAAGTAGTTCAGTGGTGATTAATGTAGAATTAAGTTTCTAATTACAGAGCAAATGACATAAAATTTGTTTAATTTTTTAGATGTTAAATTATGCCAGTGTCTTTTTAGTGATTTTAGTGGAAAATAATAGTATGAATATCAGTTTTTTTGCGGCGCTTTGCGCTGCACGGGGTTACTCTAGTTTTTTAAATAACATGATTGAGGTCAACGTAACAACAATGAGCCCAAATCAGCTGATGTAGTAAAATTGTAGTTCATTAGCTACCCATTAATGCCAATATTATGGCTATAAATTATTCTGTTTCAGTTTTATTGACTTATAAAAGTGTGTACTTCTTTTTAAATAACCCTGTATTTTCTTTCTTTCAATCGTTCATTCATCTAGCAAATTCAGTGAGAAAACCTTTGATATAGCTTCTAGTTTGGATTTTTTAAATTCTAAAAAAGGTAATTTTTGGAATTTTAGTTTTTGTTTAATTTTTTACTAGGATATTAATCTTCTGCTCACTGAATGTATTAGACATTTTTCCTTTCTCAAATGATTTATGATTCAATAATTTTGCATGAGTATTTGAGGCTTTAGCGAATCGGAACGTAAATATTTTTCTTATTGGAAAAGCCGAATACGTCAGCCGTTTGTATAAACGTGATATTTTCCACTACTATAACCTCCAAGCAACTTGAATGTTTTGTGTAGGGCATTAGGATTTTATGGATAACCAAAACTATTTTATGTTTCTGTAACTAGAACATACCCTTATTTTATGAATTCGTTCAAGTTGATGGTTTGATAGCAAGAAACGTGAAGAGAAGATCCGTATTGTCCAGTCACGTATTGTATTGTCTACGTGATTGGAAACATTTTACTGACCAATCGGTCACAGATTCTTCTCGATCGTCATAGTGTGGCTGTTACCTGTAAGTTCAAGAATCAAGAATCAAGAATCAAGAACATTTATTGTCGTTAAATACAGGGTACAATAGACAACGTCAAAAAAACTAAGCCTAAAAGACAGGTTTACTCTTAAAGAACCTTAAGGGCAGAACAAACAAGATGATAGATTATGAAACAATTCAGCCCAATAAGTAGCTAAAATTCAAATTGCAGGTACTCATTTGCATTGAGAAAAGCATTACATTTAAGGAAAGAAGTTACATACTCTATGGCTAAAAATTACACATAAGCAAGATTCCAACAGACATAAGGCAATTTGTTACATAAAACATACTAATAGGTAGCCAAAATTCAAATTCAAAATACTTTTTACATTATAAAATCATTAAATTTCAGGAAAGAAGTCACATATGGCTTAAAATTATACATCGGCAAGTTTCTAATAGACAAAGGCAATTTGATATATAGGCCTAAAACATACTAATAAGAAGCTAAAATTCAAATTGCAAGTACTCATTTACATTAAGAAAAGAATTACATTTAAGGAATGAAGTTACATATGGTATGGCTAAAAATTACACATAAGCAAGATTCTAACTGACAAAGGAAATTCATTATATAAAACATACTATTAAGTAGCGAGAATTCAAATTTACATTTACATTATAAAAATCATCACATTTCAGAAAGTAGTCATACATGGCTTAGAAATACACATCAGCAAGTTTCAAATAGACAAGGGCAATTTGTTATATAGGCCTAAAAAATACCAACAAGTAGCTAAAATTCAAATTAAAAATACTCATTTACATTATAAAAGTCATTACATTTTAGGAAAAAAGTCACATAGGCCTAGCCTATGGCTAAAAATTACAAATCAGCAAGTTTCTAACAGAACAAAGGCAACTTGTTGTATGAAATATAATTAGCTAGAATTGAAATTGGAGATACTCATTTACATTATAAAAAGCATTACATTTCAGGAAGGATGTCACATATGGCTTAAACTTACACATCGGCAAGTTTCTAATAGACAAAGGCAACTTATTTTACAAAGTTTGCGACTGAACCTTATTTTTCTCAAAGCGATAAGGAAAATGCGAAACCTTTGGTCATATTTTCCAAAGGTCCTTTCTGCCAAACTTGGTGGAGGTAGAAGTCGTTCCACCGAAGAGCAGTGTACCTTGATAAACATAGTTTGAATTCGTCCAGCAAATTTATAACTGAACCAATTTTAATATTTTTTCGCGTGTTTTTTAATTTACAGAAATTTTACTTCCAAAATATTTCATTGATATTAAAAAATATATATATTTATAACTACCAATAAATTATGTTAAATAATATCAATGGTTTTAAATAGTTCATAAAAATTATATAAAATAAAACAGCATACAAACTAAAACTATTCAGCATATTACATTTCACTTAGTATGGGAAGAGATTATTCAGATAATCTATTGGTATTGGTTTATCATTTATTTAATAAATTGCCAAGTCCCAGTCATAATTGCCAAAGGTACTTTGGTATTATACGGAGGCCACTATTTTTAGAGCGGGTTTTTTAACCGGACACCAAAAATAACTACATAATTGGAGAGAACATACTTTGATTGACTTATTGTCCAAATTTGACATAATTATGATGAGCGGTCTTTGTGTTATGCCTCCCAGAAGACAGCGATGTCGGCAAGGATTAGCGTCACCGCCGCTAGCGGCTACACCCGATCGCCACCCTTATACAGCGCGCTGCGGCGGTTATGTTAGGTTTAGGTTATCATAATAGTAGGACTTTCCTCGTTTCGTTAGAAATCAAACGATACTGGATGAGTCATACTTTCGCCCGCCAAATCCTGGAGGCAAGTGATGTACCCACTCCGGTCAACAACCCGACATAGGCCTATTTGAAGGGGAATTTGGCGGGCGAAGGTATGACTCACCTGGTATCGTTCGATTCGTAACGAAATGAGGAAAGTTCTACTAACGTATTTATGATAACCTAACCTAACATAACCGCCGCAGCGCGCTGTATGAAGGTGGCCTCCGTATAATACCAAAGTACCTTGCCAAAAAGTATGTATTGTGTAAAAAGTGTGTTCTTAAGAAATGTATATTTCACTCCGTTTCAAAGTGTTCCATTAATAGTTAACATTTATTTCTTACCTGGTGTGTGTGTGTTTATTCTGGACTTGGGACAAAAACTCTGCTTTTCCGCAATTAGTCAGCATGCGGAATTTTTCTCAGTGTATTTAAGAAAAACACCCAAACACATTAATGGGAACGAGTATTAGAGCTATTTGGAGTCATAAAAACCAAAATACATCATAGTTATAAGGAGCAAGATACTCTTACTTTTTCTGACATAATATAAAGCAAAACATGGGAGTTGCATACCATGTCCATTGCTTTTTCCCGCGTGATAACGTACATAAAAGAGCCAAACTTTTATCCTTAATTCATTGGTAATAATCATAAATCCTAATTTAAGCTGTTTTTCACAAAAAAAATCAAAAAGATATAAATCAAAAGGTGTATCAGCCGTAAATAATTATGTGTAGCTCATAAAAATTGGTAGAAATGAATCTAGTGCGGAACCCTTTTAAGGGGAATTTAATGTAATTATGATCCTTAACAAAGGCCTACGAATACCAAACCTAAACCAAACAATATTTTAAAAGAAATGGGAAAAACATAATTTGTTTTACTGCTTAGTCTGCTATTAAATTTTCTTCAGATAATTATTATAATTACAGATTATAATTATAAATTACGTATTGCTACAGAGCATCGACTTCAACACCTTAGGCTACTACAACAGGTAAACATGCTGACTAATTTATATAGCTATATTGGCTTCTTCGAAGAATCTATATTATTAATTCTGTAAGCGATTTTTTTTCAATCAAAATTGTGAGAGTTTGACAGCTCGCAGGATGATGGGAGATGGCTCAAATGAAAGGTCTCGGCCCCAGGGGGACGGGAAAAATATCAGATTATGTCCAAATATACCAGAAAATGAGAAATAACGAAAAATATCTTCCATTTAAAATGCATTGGGATTGAAAAACGTCTGCTTTGTTTACATTTAACATGTGGTGCTAATGCTTGATTCAAAGCCATATGGTAGATGTTGACATGTGGGATTTTTTTTCAAAATGCAGCTCACTATGCACGTTCAATGTAATATATCCAAAAACATTTTAAATTTAAGATTTTCTGATTTTATAATAATTAAGGGTTTGAGTTTTTCATAATTTAAAATTATACAAAGATAGGTATGTTTGTTTAGTTTATGTTATAACGATGCAGATTTAATAACAAATTATCTATATATATATATAATATATATATATATATATATATATATGTGATTACGTAAGGGAAATTTTTGCGCCGAAATTGTGGGCGTTTGGAAGGTCGCAGGATGAAGGGAGGGGGCTGAAATTAAAGGTCTACATCCTAGGGGCTCGAGGAAAATGCTGAAATTGCTTTAAGCTTACTATAAAATGAGAAATAACGTAAAATAGCTGTCATTTAAAAACTATTGGTATGTATAAAGGTCTGCTTTGTTTACTTAAAACCATATGCTAGATATAATCATAATTTTGTGGATCCAAAAGCCTATTTTCTAAGAAGGTATTTGGAACTATAGTAAAGAAGGATTGTGCTTAGGGGCTAATAGCCCCTTCAAGCCTCTAGTAATAGTAATATTCATTAGGTGTTTGATAATTGAAATCCAATAGTATTCCATAAAGCATGGATTTCGTCTTTTGTGATAAATCTACGTTACCGTATGAAAATATTTCTCGAGGAAAATAAAATATCAGCAAAGAAATCAACCTTGGAATGAATTAGCGTGACATGGTGTCGCCAAATAAATGCTGTAGCTGTTTTGTTCGTTCTCATATTGAAGGTACTAGCAACGAATGGCAAGTTGAGTCTCAATTTCTCTTATATACAACTCTTATTTCATAATATTTTTAACTACCATGTTTAACTACCATGCGTGTATAAAGCATATACACGCATAAGTTTTAAGTGCAACCAAGAAAAAATAAATTTATAAACTTTTTTTCGTTATTACAAAGACATATTAAGAGGTAAATATTGATATTTTCCAGTTTTTTTGTTGATACCACAATATAATATTAACGTATTATTTACAGAAGTATTGCGCAAATTCCTGGAAACTAAATTTTAGATGTAAAAGTGTTCTTGAGAAGAATGACAGCGTGACACTGAATGCTTTGGACTGTAAAGGGAGGAAGCACTTACGTTTCCCGTCATTGAAAATTACTTGGGCTTCGGTCCTGTCAGCTCACGCTACAGCCCGTCAAAACTTCCCTTGTTTCAGCTCGTTTCTTAAGAAATGTATATTTCACTCCGTTTCAAAGTGTTCTTTCATACGGTATTTTGTTTTGGGGAATTTCCGCAGGTGTAAAAACAATTATGATTTTACAGGAGAAGGTGAGAAGAAAAATGTCAAACACATTTTTTTAGAATGAACACTGTAAGCCTTTATTTGAGAAGTTAAACATTTTAACAACTACCAACTAGTTTATTCCAGAATGTTTATTGTATGTAACATTAATTTGAGCTGAATGAAATCATATATATACTAAATAGTATTTAGTATATAGTCATGACCCAAGATCTAAAAATCAAATAATTGTTGAATTCAATAAGTTAAACCATACAATATCATCGCATAAATCTGTTGGTTTATCATTTATTTAATAAGTTGCCAAGTCCCAGTTATAATTGCCAAATTAATACAATTGTACAAAAAGTATGTATTGTTGTAAAAAGTGTGTATACACGTGATTTACTTCCTCTGTTTTGGACTAATAATCAATTAAACTGTCTATCTATCTACCTACCTATCAATCTATCTATATGTCTATGGTTTAAGAAACGTTAAATACTTAAATTAAGTATATGACTCATCAAAATTAAGTTGTTTTGAAGAATTTAAACGTGGAATATCTACCCAAAGTGGAATATTAGGACGAATTGTTTTCTTAGCTAGATCCACATCGCAGTTGATGGACGAGCAGGTGTGGGATCAGCTGATGGCGGATAACGGGCTACAATCCTATGATCCTATAGCCCCTTATCAATCAAACACATGTGTTGCGTAAATTACTTAATATCTTCAACCTCAAAATATTGCGAAATGAAGAGATGTTTAAAATAAAATTTTACAATGAGATATGCGAAACAATTAATTTCTTGAATTTAAATGTCTTGGTCTTTTAAGACAAAGTCATTAGAAAAATTCGTGACTCGACAATATACAAAAAAATTTGATGACAGCTTGTAGAAGATTAGCACTGTTAAGGGGCATTTTGCTGATCATAATTCCCACGCAGTAGATACTTTTTTATAAATCTTGAAACGGGCAATAGAAATTAACAGTAGCAATAATAACAATAAGACCTACATTAGAAAACAAAATAGTCCAGAAATAAACTTGTTTATCAGTCAACTTATAGATTCAAAATGGGAAATGATAGATGAGTATAGCTCTAGTTTTATAACTTCTGAAGAATTATTTGATAGGTTTTTTAAACAATGTGTAAATATTTTTCAAATCAAACTAAACACATCTTTATTCATAAAGTACATATTTGTACATTGATTTTCGTCACACTACAAGCTGAATAAAACCAAAAAGAACCAAAAAGAAGAGAAAATATAGTATGAAACATAACTGACTAGGTGGGGGGGGGGAGTGGAAATTAATTCCTCAAGTTAGCGTTTTTTACTAGATAACTTTTTTTACTCTATTAGAATTTATAGCCCAGTAACTTTAGATAGAAAAGAGGGCGAACTTAGACATGAAAGATGTAAGTCTGATTTTTGGTATGGTGATAGAGTAGTATAAGAAGAGTGTTTTCTGAAAGTTCCCCGAATTTCCCCCCCTTGCTTCCCCCATTTCCCCCATCGCAACCGAAACAAGGCTTGAAAGGCTTGTGTTTTCCTAAATCGTCTTAATCTTTTGACCTAGACAAGTTATCAGGATATAATGGTTTTCTTTAGATTCCTTATAAAATTTCCTATCAGAAAATGACCCTACATGTATTATTATCTCATTCGGTTGAGTTCATCATAATGATAGATACAACACATTATTTAACTTTCACCATAAAAATGTATATAACGTCAACCCTTATGGTTTAGGTTGGCTTGACGACATAACGTTTGAAACAAAACTTTTTATTTATTTCATAATCTTTACAACCATATATATAAACCTTTATTTGCATTTAAGTTGTTATCGGAAAAACCATCTAAATGCAGGCTCCACAGTAGTCGCGGCACTAATTCGGCGTATCATCCCACATTGGCAAAAAATATTATAGTATAAAAATATATGATTTTAGAAGAATTGTTTTGAGGTTGTTTCTGCGTTTTTTGTCATACTTCACGTGCTTAACAACATACTAAAAGTTAGCCAAAGTTTGACCACCGGAAGTGCCTTATTTTCAAGATGGCGCCCAAGATGGTGTCAAAAATATTAAAGATTTAGTAAATTAATTGATGTCAAAGTATGCAAGTAAATCTGGTGCTATTATATTACCACCAATAATATAAATGTGATAGGAGCTTTACTTTGACTGGGTGAAAATGTTTCGCCGCCATCTTGGATCCACCATATTGGGTGAGGTATTTTTTTCAAATGCAACCATGGTGCTGTGACACATCATTACAAACTGGATTTTCACGCTGATTGCAATGCTAAATTCTATTTTTGAAAATATTAGTTTGTCTTCAAGATATAACCCATCAAATTAATATTATTCCCTTAATATTAATACATCCTTTTGAATAATGGTTCGACCATTAACAGTTATGACATTATTTTCCCTACGAATCCGGTTCTAAACAACGCATGAACTTAATTTTAGCCTCAAAACACTGTATGACGATTTCAATTTTAGAAACTATTCATTTGAATCAGTCTAGTATGAGAAGAGCTGTCTTTTATTATTGAACGTAAAATTGTATTTTTCTAAGATTTATTTTTACTGCGATTTGTATAGCTCAGGTTCTAGAAGAGACAGAAAATTAGTTTTGTTTTAAATCACTCTGTAAAAAATCATTGCTCATTTGAGCTATTTATAATATAAATAAATCAGACGAATTTCAGACGAGTTATTATCCTTCATTTAATGCAAAATTTATTTTTTTACAAAATTTCTGTTTAGTTAAAGGCCTATAATTTGCATCACACTAACCTGATTTAATCAATTAATCAATACAAATAGAAGCCAATAACATTGTAAGACATTTTAGACCATATTAAAAGTTAGTCTCTTTTATAACAGAAGGTGTATGACCCTAAATATAAATAGTTTAATATATTAAAGGTAAAGGATGTATTTATTTACAAAAGATTGTAAATATTTTGAAGTGTATGAAGAGATACATTCTGTTGCCGATAACGAATCTAAGAACAGGCCCAGCGACAGGATTTTCGGGCCCCTGTGCAATCTACAATCCCGGGCCCTGAGACCTGGTGACTTTTTTTACTTGTATCTTGTGCTTTTGGGCCCCTTTTCAGCCGTTTCGGCCCTTTTTTTCGGGCTCCCTACAAGCCCGGGCCCCTATGAACTTGTCTCCCTGCTCCCCCCTGTCGCCGGCCCTGTATAAGAACCATTGACATAATTGTAATTGACCGGAAATAGTTAATAGGATATATAATAGATCCAACGGTTAGGTTTGAGTTCAGTCAAGAACAACTAGAAAAGGTAAACAAAGAAAAGAAAGCTATTTACTAGCCAACCAAACAATGTTTCAATAAAAATACAAAAATAAAAACAGAAATATTTGGACTCATATATTAAACCAAAACGAACGATCCCCACATATTTTGAAGACTTTGGAACAATTTTAAATTCAACAAGAAAAATCTTAATCAAATTTCAATTTTGACCGTAAAAATTTAAATTCAAATAAAAAAATCACCTTTACAGCAAACAAAATAAAAATTATGAAGTATTCTTTGTTTTCAGCAGCTTGTAATGCACAAGAAGATGATTTGTATTTATTTTATATAAGTTTCCTTACATAACTTCATGCTTTGTTTAGGGCAGGATCTATAGAAAATATAATCCCATAACTGTTAATGGTCGAAACATTATTCATAAGGATGTATAGGGAATAATATTAATTTGGTTGGTTATATCTTGAAAACAAACTGATATATTCAAATAAGGATTTTAGCATTGCAATCAGCGTGAAAATTTAGTTTGTAATGATGTGTCACAGAACTATGGTTGCATTTGAAAAAAATACCTCATCTAATATGGCGGATCCAAGATGGCGGCGAAACATTTTCACCCAGTCAAAGTAAAGTTCTCACCACATTTAAATTATAGGGGTAAAATAATAATAGCACTACATTTACTTGCATACTTAGATATCAATTAATTTACTAAATCTTCAATATTTTGACACCATCTTGGGCGCCATCTTGAAAACAAGGCACTTCCGGTGGTCAAACTTTGGCTAACTTTTAGTATGTTGTTAAGCACGTAAAGTATGATAGAAAAACGCAGAAGCAACCTCAAAACAATTCTTCTAAAATCATATATTTTATACTATAATATTTTTTGCCAATGTGGGATGATACGCCGAATTAGTGCCGCGACTACTGTGGAGCTTGCATTTAGATGGCTTTTCCGATAACAACCTAAATGCAAATAAAGGTTTTTATATATGGTTGTAAAGCTTATGAAATAAATAAAAAGTTTTGTTTCAAACGTTATGTCGTCAAGCCAACCTAAACCATAAGGGTTGACGTTATATACATTTTTATGGTGAAAGTTAAATAATATGTTGTACCTATCATTATGATGAACTAAACCTAATGAGATAATAATACATGTAAGGTCATTTTCTGATAGGAAATTTTATAAGGAATCTAAAGAAAACCATTATATCCTGATAACTTGTTTAAGTCAAAAGATTAAGACGATTTAGGAAAACACTGCATTTTTAAGCCTTGTTTCGGTTGCGATGGGGGAAATGGGGGAAGCAAGGGGGGGGGAAATTCGGGGAACTTTCAGAAAACACTCTTCTTATACTACTCTATCACCATACCAAAAATCAGACTTACATCTTTCATGTCTATGCTATCTCCTAAAGTGACTGGGCTATTAGTAATGCTGTCTTCGTTTTATGTTGTTTGGTAAAAATGTTATTCCTATATAAAAAGGGTTTTTTCGTAAAACGTCAGTTTATGTTGTGTTCAAGTAATAAATTTGTTGTGTCTGGTATTATATGGTGGTTTTCAAATTCAGAGGTTTCTAAATAGTTTTTTTCAATGATATATATATCCAATATATTGTCCATAAACAGTTCAAGTCCCTAATTCTGTGAGTTTCCCTTTTGCCTTATTATCACACCCAAAAAAAATTAATTGGAATTAAAATTCCAATATTATTTCAATTGTTTTTTTTGCAGTTTTGGTATGCTGTCCATATTTTCTTTTGTGGTTGAACTATAAAGGCATAAGCCATAGGCTAAATGAGAATGAAAGTTAGCAAAGTATATATCTTTTACTGTTGTTTGGTTGCAAAAAATTACATTCTAAAAAGCGAATAGATTCCTGAACTTAATTTTGATAATACGTTATTCACATAGTATGATATTGCTGAAAATGGTCACTAAAAGAGACTTATTTCTATTTTATACTGCATAGCTCATGCATTAGGCTACATATTTTAGTCTCAGCCTGAATGTTTGTAACTAGTTAACTTTAACTTAAAAAACTCTTCAATGGAGAATTCAAGTTATGACATCTTAACCATATTCTGAGACCATACGGAATTAGGTATGCAAACAGTGCTGCGTCCCGGTCTTAACCATCCATTGAAAACTGTCGATTACTTAAAATAATTTGTAATAATTGAAGCCAAAGGAACTGTTTTTTAATAGTATATGGTAATACGAACAGTAATAATGACCCTGTACATGACCATCTTTAGTAACAAGGTTGCGGCCTTCGAACAGTCAACGCCGATTTTCAAGATTTCTTTGTATCGTAGAATCCCTTACAGAACTAGTTAATTTAAATTAAACAAGAGGCAGTACCTTCAAAGAGTTTGGAGAGACAAATTAGTTGAACACTGGTTGAACCCTTAAGACGCGGTGTTGCTATTTACTAGCACCTTGTTACCAGAGATGGCTATGCCCTATAACAGTTGCCGGATGACCAGGGGCACGGCGAGTGCATTGTTTTCAGTCGACCCGACACTTTCTGTCCGTCGCCGTCGCCGTTGTATCGTACCTACGTCTCATCACTGGTTACTGTATCGACAACAATGTTTACCTACGACCATTGCAATAATCACCAATAACGATGTTACAACTAATGTCATAATGAGGTCCATTATTAAACCAAAATACAAACCCGTTGCATAAAGTTAACATTATGCAACTATGGTGTCACTTTATGGTACAGGTTCTAGACCAATGAGCGCGCAGCATTTGACGAAAGTAGTGTCATAATAACAATTACGCAATTCGCACATCAGCTGATTGTTGCACTTGTGAGATATTTAGAACATCCATAATACAATCGTTGTGTGAACTACTATTAAATGGACCATTTTAATCGCCTTTTTTCTGAGTCGTCTGGAGGACAAGTCAGAAATATGAAGGTTTTTATCACGGTAACTATAAATAACAAGAACTAGAAGTTACCCTGTTAATGTTATAAGTGTGAAAGTTTGTTTGTGCGTGAAAACCAAAGTGTTGTTATGTGTTCACCTTTCAGTACGGGCCTTAATTCCCTAAAGGCCCGCATTCCTTAAGGACCGCATTTCCTAAGGCCGTATTCCCTAAGGTCGGCATTAGGAGAGTACATGAATTATGTAGGGTGAATGCAAAGGTTAATAACTGAAATCTCAGATTAATTAGCATGTTTTAGGTATTGTACGATATTCTATTTTTTCCTATACCCTTATACGAGCAGTGGTTCTATACTTACCTGCTTGCAGATTATCTCTCCGAGGATGTATCCTTTGCTGGTTACATTTGTTTACATATATTTATAAACATTTTATTATAAAATTACTAGCTGATTGTAACATAATTCAGCTAGTACGACTTCGATTGCCGTATTAAATTTAGATACATTACTTGAAACGGTGTGACCTACCCAGGTAGGTATTTTAAGCCAAGTATGAATGACCGATGAGTGAAGGATGATTGTGGCGCGATCTTGTAGTCTTGTTACTGACTAAGGCCGACATGTTCCTAAGACAGGACTGTTAATTAATACGAGCCCAACAGCCAATGGCAACTAAGGGACCTACATTTTAACGTGGAATCCGAACCACAACTTTCTCGGTTAACAGTTTTACGATCTGGTCTAATTATGAGGACGGTCCTATGAATGTATGAGTTACGAATAGAGGGAGGGCCACTATATACCCCTCCTCCCCCATGGGTAAATTTTCAACAATATATTTTTTGTTGATGTTGACATGTACTTTAAGGATTTGCTAGTGTGTCACTTAAAAATTACAGCATAACCCAAAAAAAATCGTTGGTAATAATTGAAATAAACTCACATTGGATCTATTATTAGCATGTCCTAGAAACTTACCAAATCTCCTTAGTAAAGTGAGTAAGACATAGTAAAACCAGAAACGTTATTTTTTTTCTCTCTTTCATAAATTAGAGGCACTATAACCACTTTGTCAAATAGATTGATTAATTAATGTATTAACAAGCTCACACTCCATTAGACTGATTATACCCTGAGTTCATTAGCGATGTGTGAGCGTGCCTTACATCAAGTGCAGTGTGATACATCATCGGCGACACCGTGGCCGGGACGGAACCAATTTCAACAAACCGACCACGTTTACAACATCAATATATATATAACCGATGCTGCTTACTCAACGATAAAATACGATTCAATCGCATTTCACTGCGATTTTAACAGATTTAATTATTTTTTAACATGTACGTGTTCATCAAGTTAAACGCCTTAAATTAACAATACGACAAGCCTCATCAACTTATAGAACCAGGTAGTATATAGTAGTATAATATATATATATATATATATATATATATATATATATATATATAAAATGATTATTTTATTTTACGAGTATTTCATTTCAATAATATTTCTGCTATGGTTTAAAGTTACAGTATATATTTAATTTTCCATGCTAACGTGATATTATGTTTTTTTTTATTTGCTTCTTAACAGATTGTTTGATTTTTTCTTGAGGTTAAGCCTCCGGGTTACTGGAATTATATGAAATGGCTTAAATGCCTCTTCAGTAATCCTTAAATTGTTTTAAACAAGGCTTTTTTTTATTTAAAATTTATAGCCCTATCTTAAATTATAAGGAAGAGCAGAAAACAAATGTTTTTCATCTACTTTTTTATTTTCAATACAGTAATTGTAAACCATCTACAGAGTAGCTATATTCAAGGAATTTATGAAATTTTTTTATTAATAATACAAAATTACCCTTTATTTGGTAAAATAGTGATAGGTCGTAATTTGTTGAAAGGCATTCAGCCTTTTTGAATGTGTTCAAATGCTACGGAATATCAGCAAATATATTTTTCACCACACTACGACGAAATCACCTGTTTTACAAACGTCAAACGCGGACCGAAACACACTGTTTGCAGCCACAAACAGCTAAAAAAAATTTTGCAAAAAATTCTAAAAGTTTTTTTTAGGATGCCGAAGAGGATGTGGGATGTCCTCCAATGGGAGACGGCCCACGAGGAGTCTGTGCAAAATCTTAAATGTAAGCATGGGCCCATATGCACATCATTTTACAGGTCTAATCAAATAAAGTTCAATGCCGCAAACCACATTTCAAAAGGATTATTGGTTAAAAAATGGCGGATGATTTAAGTTTTCAACAAAAGTACGTAGGCTTAGGTTTGTTACGCAATTTAATTTATTAAAACTTTCATTCCACCCCCCCCCCCAACATACCTAAACCTATGAACTTTTGTTGAAAACTTGAATCAGCTGCCATTTTGTGAGAAATTGACCTTTTGAAGTGCGGTTTGCGGCAGTGATCTCTACTTCATTCGCACTTTCAAATGATGTGCATATCAACCTATGCTTCTATTTAAGATTTTATACCGACTCCTTGTGGGCCATCCCCCCTTGGAGGTAATATCCTCTACGGCACCCTAAAATATAGGATTTTAGTTCTCACATACTATTCCGGAGTTTAGATCTTTCAGACATAGTCTGTAAACAATTTTTAAGCAATCTTTGAGCGAACACTGTGCATTTCCTATAGATTTTTTATCAGCCGCAATTTTGTGACGAATGGACCTTTTGAAGTGCGGTTTGCGGCATTGAACTCTACTTGATTAGTCCTTTAAAATGGTGTGCATATCGACCGATGCTTACATTTAAGATTTTGTGCCGACTCCTTGTGGGCCGCCCCCCCACCGGGGTCCAAGAGTCAGTAAGTACCTCAGAAAGTAGATTTTTTACATAGCAGTGAATTTGTAAAGTTTTATTTCTCAAACCAATTCTGTTCAAAAAATATTTAGCCGTTCCGGGACTTTTTTTTACACACTGTATTAGCTCTATGCCGCATTCACTGTAGTAGAAGGCCTCAGCTTACAGATAATCCTATAAGGCGTAGGGATATCCACCCCAACCCCATCCAACACCATTGCTGAACCTTCAACCCGCAAAGGCTTCAGAGTTAACTACATTGCCAAAAGGAATTTGGATGTGCGGTTATTTCGTCGTTACAGCTAATCTGGCCTCCATTAAACTACACTTAAGGTTTATAGTGTAGGTCTAAACTTATATTGAACTGTTTTGACTTCAATCCGTTGTTCCGTTAAAGTTTTTCATTTTCTTACCTATCTCCATCTTGCACGTCCCACCAAACCTAAACCAATGAATATACAAACGTTTGTGAATTCATTACCTTAACCCAACCACTTAGCCGAGTAATCCAGTACCACCGCGGTTGACACGACACGATCCTATTATTTATTATTTATTTATTTCCTATCTTTTATATTTTCCTCAATTATTTATTATCCTACTTACAATTCCTAAGCATTAGGAGAGTACATGAATTATGGTTAGGGTGAATGCATAGGTTAATAAGTGAAATCTCAGATTAATTAGCACGTTTTAGGTATTGTACGATATTCTATTTTTTCCTATACCCTTATACGAGCAGTGGTTCTATACTTGCCTGCTTGCAGATTATCTCTCTGAGGACTTCCTTCAAAGTCTGGAAATAGTAAATTAAGTTCCATAGAGTAAATTTGTAACAACGATGAATAGCATCATGGAGTCAAAGGCACTACAGGAATCTCTGGTGTGTATAACATGTAAAGACCATCGATTTGTATAAAAAACGGTAGAGAGATTGGACTCATAAGAAAAGACAAGAAACTAGTTTGTTATCAATTTAACTAACCACAAATACTGAAAAATGTGGTTAGAATAACTCCTAGGCAATATTGACACGTTATCGTGACTTTTATAAAATCAAGTATGAATGAGCACTAGCATACCTGCCAAGAGATCATGGTCAGCAAAGTAAATTTCTATTTACTCCAGAAAAGATTTATTACAAAATCTTAAAACTAGCATTTCAAACTTATAACTAAAAATATTAGATATACCTCATAGACAAATGAAATTGTGGAATTGTGGAGTTCTGTGAATTTTCTAAATTACCAAACCTAATGGCCTACACAAATCCCCCACCAAATAAATCAAAGTTTTTTTATTGACATTGGGGCCCCAAATTTATTATTTCAACAAACAAACACTGGAGGGTACTCATCGCACTGAAGACGAAAACGAAGACCGTTCGTTGTTCATCCGTTTTGGCTAGCAGTCGGAGACTTCCTCATGGTGGCCGTGGCAGTCGCAGCATCTAGCAATGTCGACTGACTTCCTCAGGATTGATGCTAGTCAACAGGTCTCACAAGCGAGAATCACGCCATGTGTCAAGAAGATCGATTATTCCAGACGAAAGGGCGCAGTTGGCACTCCAGATGGCCTACAGAAATGTTCAACCCAGGAGGTGAACCCTGTGAAACTTCCCATCCTTTGACTCATATCTTTCATATCAAACATAAACCTCCCCCTCCATTTTGTTGAAATTTTTATAAATCTTATCCCATATCCAGTGTTCTAAACCTAATTTCCCCGACTTACTTCCCCGAGTACAATAAAAACATTTTCATTCCAAATTACAACATTTATAAGTTAAGAAAATTATTTTACATTCAGAACTCCCAATCAAAATGAAGGTCGTAAAAAAGAAAAATATCTAAAATTCCGAAATAGATATATTCTTCTGACTTTCTTGTTGTATTAGTATTTAGCAAAGACAATTTTATCCACACACAAGTTCTATAAATTGGATAAGTGAAATTCATGAATATTAATTTTATAAAGCGCTTACTTTAATCTTTGCCAAAAATAATTACATAATTCAAACCAGAAATACCACTGATTCAAAATAATTTCTTTCAAATTTGAAAAATTTAATGCATGTAACTATTGAGACAGTAAACCATTATTTGTTTTATTATTTACAACATATGCCTTTCTACTATTATAAACACGCTTGAATTAAAATCATGAAATTTCTTGTTAACTGACTTAACTCTCAAATTATTTCCTACATTTTAGAATCTACACAAATTAAAATATCTTTTACATTTGATCTTTTACAATTTTTTTTGTTTTCTGGAATAGTTAGTTTTTTTATAGAAAATTTAAATAAATTTAAACTCTTACCTCCTTTTTGAGGATTTTGAATATAGTGATTCAGAATCTACTGCTCAGTGTCAGTATGGCAAGAACACATGAAATAACACTTCTTCCTCGCTCAAAAGATCCTTTATAACCTTGCTCTTCACACGGTACTAATGCTAGAAGCTTCCCAATAGAAAATACTTATTTATTTTTTAACAACTATCGGATATATTGAAGAATTATCGAGAACTAAGTAAGGACTAAAGTTTGGCATGTTTAGAAGTGGTTAAGCTAATTTGGGTATGCCAACTTCACAGACCTTCATTTTTTTACGTAGACTAATTTGATTTTATTGGTGATAATGATCTGCTTAGAATGCGTTTAGGAGTCGGAAATTCTTTTGGTGTTTAATAATCTTTCAGCCGCGTATGCAACTCACTTACTCACCCTTATACAAATTACATTTAACTTAAATATATTCATTTATTTGAATGTATTTTATATACATTCAAATTAGGCCTACTATTATACATACAGCCGCATGTGCAACTCACTTACTCACCCAAATTCAAATTACATTCAACTTCCCGTTGAGCCAGAAACTTGAAATTTGTTACGAGTATTTTTTGGATGGACAAACTACAGGAAACGTTCTCTAAAAAAAAACTATCCACCCCCTTTCCTTACAAATGGGGATAGGCCTAAAACAAATGTCGAAAAAAGTACTTTTTGTTATTGTGATCTAGTACCGAAACTAAAGGTGATATTTAAAATTGGAGGTCACTCTCTGATTTAATTTTAAATGTTATAATTTATTTGGCACTTCATGAAGTGTCCAACGCAGCCTGTGCACTTTACGCAGTTGGGCACATAGTGTAACTCTATTATTTCAAAAAAGTCATCAAGGAGTCAGTCACCTGCTCGTGTTCGGTAATGTGCACCACCGTGAAACAGGCCTGTTTTTGTAAATATAAAGTATATGTGATGTGTGTGTTGTGTAGTAACCTTTTATGTTCAAATGACGCCTTATGGCTTAAAGCTACCGTCTACGATGATGGCACATTAATGCCGAAACGGCCGTAACGTTTGTTACAAAACCAGGAGCTGTATGATGAATGAAAAGTTCACAAATTTAGTCTATTTAGTCATAAAGCAGCTAAGGGGTTAGAATTATGGATTTGAAATTAATTTGAAGTACATTACTGAAAAGATGTTAAGTAAACAGGTCACTCCCTATAAATGTTTATTATTTTATAAACCAATACTAAAAATAATCTATAAAAATAAAAAATCTATTCGATGAGTGGTAAACACAGTACGTTGTTCCAATGTTAATAAATAAAAAAAAATTCTATTTATTTTTAATTCAATAAAATTTTTATTTGTACACCAAATTGCATAATTCTTTTTTTTGTTATCTTCGTATTTTTAGGAAAAGGTTTGTGTGAAATAAAATTTTTAATTCGACCCTAGGGCTCTCTCCCACTGGCCTTTAAGTTACTTGACCATGTATGCATTCTGGTAGAGTAACTTGAGAACTAATTCAAATCATAACCATATGTTGACATGTAAACAAATGTGAATTTGAAATATGTGTTTATTTATTTACACTTGGATTATTTACTTTTGTATTTGAAGGATTTTGTGAAATTAAAAGGTCTAATCAAAAGTTACTTTTTATATCTGAAGAATTCTGATTACATGACACGTGAATCTACCTTTTTATCTAACTAACCTTTTAGGATATTCAGAAATGAAGATAAATCCTCATAGTTTTGTTTGGTTTTAGAAAAATTAATATTGCAAGCCTTATATGAGTGTGTAAAAAACTGCAGTTTTTCATTTGACCAGAGAGGTTGAAAAGTAATTGAGTGATTTGTTTTTTATTTTAATTTTCGGTTTTTTATTCTGCAGGAATATCTGCAGGAAATAAAGGTTGAATTTCTTATTGTATTATATTTCACTAAATACCTTGTAGTATCTACTTTCATTGTTAAACTGTTGTAAAGCTTAATTTCGATTGTTTTCATTTTGATTTGGCATTTTTTTGTTAAAAGACACAAAATGATGTCACGCCCGTCCATGACTTTTGGTACAAAAAATAGATAAACTGTTGTTTTAATGTTGTTGAAACGAATAGAACTTGTTTCAGTGATGGTACTTTATTTAAAAAAATATATATTATATAAGGTTTTGACAGCATAAAAAATACTTTTTATTGCAAAAAATTAATGATTTTGGAGAGAAAAAACAATTTTTTTGGTTGTGTGACCTCAAGGTACCCTATGTGATAAAAAAACATTTTTTATGATGTTCTACTACTTAGTATCTTCATTTTAGCGAATTTCCCCTATAGGGAAGAAGCTATTACCGTAGGTCTCATGGTAAGACCTAAGCCCGAGACCATGATAACTTTTCGTTTTAGGGCCACCAGAAGCAAAAAACACCATTCGTTCGAATTTTTATATATCTATCTATCTATCTATCTATCTATCTATATATATTAGGGATGGGCCGATTCCAGAATTTATCGATTCCGATTCCGATTCCGATTATGAAATTTTACTCACGATTCTCGATTCCGGGCTCGATTCCGATTCCAGGTGGAAAAAGAAGAAAAAACTCATATAAATCCGAAAATATTTTATTAGCAAATTAAAAAACATCAAAAGCTCTTTAAAAAACAAACAAGTTTTAATTGAAACCTTATATCAGTTAGGCCTATAGTTATACCTTGAACTAAAAGTTAGGGTGATGTTTTAAATTCCTATTGAGGAAAACCAGCATTTGGACCCTTTCCGGATCAAGTCTGTTTCGTTTCTTATCACAAATTTGTCCTGATACTGAAAAGAGCCTCTCAGAAAATACTGTGGCGGGCGGAGCGGACAAATATTTTCTGGAGAGCTTGCTTAGTCTTGGAAAAGCAGTGCTCTCTCTTTTCCAAAAGTCTCCAACATTAGTTTCAGGACTTGACAGGGGTTCAGCTAGGTACTGCGAGACTTCTTTTTCTGCTGTGGCGACTGTGGTATTTGAAGTCACAGTAGAACCTTCCATGAGAACGGCATACCTTTTCCACATTTTGGTCTTAAGTCTGTCCACTGATGACTGAAACAAAACCAGCCTGATAAGTACAAACACCAACTAATTTATACTTTATAGCATCATTTCATTTCATCTCTTCTAAAAAGTTAGGACTAGGCCTGTATGTAATACGTTATTGAATAAAAATTGTTATGTTAGATAAGACTTGATTTTTTGTAATGTTTGTCAAAAAATAAATAAGAGTAAGATCATAGTTCTTTTGTTTTATTTCAGTCCTCTATTAATTTTCAATTTTGAAATACAGCTTTGAAAATAGGCTATGTTTCCAAGCAAAATTTATTTCTTCGTAGGCTATTTTTTTATTCCACATTTTGGTCTTAAGTCTGTCCTCTGATGACTGAAACAAAACCAGCCTGATAAGTACAAACACCAACTAATTTATACTTTATAGCATCATTTCATTTCATCTCTTCTAAATAGTTAGGACTAGGCCTATACGTTATCATTGAATAAAAAATGTTATGTGTTAACTTAGGTTAGATAAGACTTGATTTTTTGTAATGTTAGTCAAAAAATAAATAAGAGTAAGATTATGGTTCTTTTGTTTTATTTCAGTCCTCTATTAATTTTCAATTAAAAAAACAGCTATGAAAATAGGCTATGTTTCCAAGCAAAATTTATTTTTGGTAGGCTATTTTTTATTTAAATCTCTTTAAATTTAAAACTTCACCTCATTTATAAACAGAATAATGTAGCCTAGCCTAATAAATATAATATAAGCATTGGAAACATAGCCTATTAATTAAAAAAATATTTTGTTTTAAGAATCTGGCATTAAAGATCAATTTAAAGATAAAACTGCTGACTTACTTGGTTTGGATTAGAAGCTAAGGTACTTGAAGTATGTTGGGTTTCTGTGCGTTCAATTTGCTGATGTGTGATTTCTGTCCCATTTAACATCTGAGCTTCTTGCAGTAGGAGATCTTTAGCTTTTTGCAGACTTCCTGCATTCAAAAAAACACTACCTTTCAGTCGTGGATCAAGGAGAGTCGCCAAAGTGTACTCTTTCACTTCCTCTACCGTGTCATATCTCTCATTCAAGAATACAATGAGATCTCTTGTAAAGGTCACCAGTCCAGAAGTTGATTTTATAGTCTCTAACTCCTTCTTTGCACTATTCACTATTGGGATGACTTCAGAAATGGTTGTTTGGGCAGAGCTACACTGAAATGTTGCATCGTCAAAAATCTTTAATAGTTTAACAACATTGGTCATTAATTCCCAATCACTGCCATTTAGTTCTATAGGTTTGTTGAGCTCTGGTGCTACATACGATATAGCTCTCCTTTGCTCCAGTAATCTGTCCATCATATGCTTGGTGGAATTCCACCTCGTTGGCTCATCTTGAATTAACTTGTGCTGCTTAACGCCTACGACTTGTTGGGCTGCTTTTAACAACTTTGTTGCCTGTGCTGAGTGTTTGAAATGCCCAACGGTTCTACGACATTTTGAACTTAAATTTAGGACATTTTTATGCTGAAGTAAGCCATCTTTAATTACCAATTGCAAGGTATGAGCTAGGCAAGGAATGCCTATGAAATTACCAGAGGTCATTGCTGCTGTGACATTTCTTGCATTGTCTCTTACGACAACATGAATTTTTTCAGAAATTTTCCATTTTTTGAACACTTCTTTCAAAAAATTCCCTATGGCTTCAGCTGAGTGACTCACTTCTGGAAAAGGAATACACTCTAGGCAAACATGTTTCCATTCTGAGTCTAAAAAGAAGTGTGCAGTTACACTCATATAATCATCATTAGATGTGGATGTCCACATATCAGTAGTAATACTAATATTTTCTGCACTCTGAACTAAATCATAAACAGCGAGTTTGGTTTGGTCGTACAGCTTGGGTATTTCAACAGTGGTAAAATATTTCCTTTTTGGAATTTCATACCTTGGTTCAAGATAATTAATTAGCCTTATGAAGCCTTTGTCTTCTACAACACTTAATGGCTGATTATCCAAACAGATCATTTCACTGATTTTTTTGTTTATTGCTATAGCCTTTAGGTCATCATTTCGGAACTTTTGTTTACTTTTTATAAATGTACCTAGAGTTGGTTGCATCAGGCTCTTGTTTCTAGGAGAGGAGCTGGAAAGAACTTCAGGTGAAGTCCCAAAGCTACTACCTGGGCTAGGTATACTAATACTCAGAGGGGTAGCAGGCCTAGGCCAACTTTCACCTGCAGAGCTTGGGCCTGGCACATCTATTGGTATTGGTGGATCATCTACATTGGTCTCACATTTTTTGAGTTTAACTTTCATAAACTCTGCTTTATGAAAGGTCTGTAAATGTTTGTTTAGGTTGGATGTCGTATGTGACTTACCACCTCGTGAAATTCTTTTGTTGCATAACTTGCAAACAGCAAAAACACTTTCTTCATTTTCTTTTACAAAAAAGTGCCAAACATCACTAAGTTTCCGTTTTGTAGACATTTCATCCACTTGAACCACTTTTTACGTTAATTAGAGTTCCTGAACACAAACATAACCAACGATGGAAGTAGGCGAGAGCGAAATGCGAAATGGCGGCAGATGGAAGACGTAAACAACAGACGAAGTCAGCGAAATGTATAGTCAGGGTTGCCACTAGAGCGGCCAAAAATTTCGATCGTATTTATTTAATCGTACGTATAAGCAGTCAAAAATTCCCGTTTACCAGATGAAATTTTTGCGCAATTGTAATTACACGACATTCAAACTAAAGAAATTATATTTTCGATTCGTTTTCCGAGTTGCGCAATAAGTATTTGTCTGCTAAAGACAGTATGTGTCAAGAGTTGCAATTGCAAATGGCGTTCGGGGCGAATAAATGTAGACAGACGACATGACGATTGACGTGACGTCACAATACAGATTCCCGATTGACTTTCTGCTGTCGTCAATTCAGTTTGAACCGATTAGTTGTCGGTGATTTTTACCGTGTGTCAAAATTAATTCATGTAGCTTTTCGTTGCAAAGAATGTGGTTAGTTTAATATTTTAATAGAGAATCTGTACATTTTATGGTGTTTTTGTAACAAATCATCATAAAACCATATAGTTTTGTGAGTTTTGAATATTTTTTCGTCGGAATCGAACGGAATCGTAATCGAACACGGTGGCGCAAAGAATCGAGAATCGACGATGCCTCGATACCGCCAAGAATCGCGATTCCCGGAATCGAGAATCGGAATCGGCCCATCCCTAATATATATATATATATATATATATATACAGGGTGTTTCAGGATAAGTGTAAACAAATTCACCAGTCGATTCCTTACACCAAGACAAGAAAAAAATGTTGTGAACATGGGTCCGAAAACTAGTTGTTTTGGAGTTACAGCCAAAAATTGATTTTTTGACCTGTGAATAACTGTCATCATTTTTCGTATGATGATTTCATAAAAAATCATCATACTAAAAATTCCTCAGGCTCTAAGCAATTTGTTTGACTTGCTAGTCTTCCGATGATTCACTTTCTAATTTTTGTCACCTTCCAATATTTTGGTTAATAACATAAAAAGTCACAGGCGAAGATGTAAAAAAGTTGTTATTATTTTGTTCTCCATGAAATTCCACAGTTTTTGGGAAAGTTGCAGTCAAAATACGTGAATGGTAAAAATTTCATAAGCAATCAAAAATAAAATATTGTTTGAGGCATTGAATTTTTTGGAAAAATTTTATTTTTCAACTACTTTTACTAAGCCGCATTTAAAATTTCAGTACTGAAAAGTAATGATATTTCTTTGGAATTTCATAATCTATCTAAATGTGAAAATTTCATCAAAATATCTTCATAATTTTTAAATGTAGAGGCCAAAAAGTGCAATAAATACACTTAAAACTGAAAAAAAATCAATTTTTGGCTGTAACTCCCAAACAACTAGTTTTCGGACCCATGTTCACATAACATTTTTTTCTTGTCTTGGTGTAAGGAATCGACTGGTGAATTTGTTTACACTTATCCTGAAACACCCTGTATATATATGTGTGTCTGTCAGCACGATAGCGGCCGTAAATATGGTCCGATCTTAATGAAATTTGGAACAGACATGTAAAGTGGTAATCGAATGGACGAGTTCGTGAACCAGCCCGATCGGACCACCGGAAGGGGGGTAAAGGGGGATAAACACCCCCAAAAATGGGTTTTTTGAGTTTTTTACATATAAAAATAAAATTTATCGAATCTTTGTTGGCACCATTGAATTCAGCTCAAAAAAACAAACAATTTAGTGTTTTGAATTATTGCTCTATGTCCATTGGTTACCGAGATATTGAAAGTGGTAAACACAGTACGTTGTCCCTATGTTAACCTTATGGGGAATAAGTAAAATTCTATATCTCGCTTATTTCTCAACATATCTGGATAAAACTTGGTTTGTGGCTTCATCTAGATGTGATCTAATGTATTTTAGTCTAAAATCCCCGAAATTCAGTTTTTGTGGCAGCAAACCTGCATAATCATTCCCCATGTTATCCTTATGGGAAATAAAAAAATTCTATATCTTACTTATTTTTTAACATTTCTTGACAAAACTTGGTATATGGCTTCTTCTAGTTAAGATCTACTAAATAATGAATTAAAACCAACCAGTTTTAACATACCTGTTGCAGCAAACCTGCATAATCATTCCCCATGTTATTCTTATGGAGATTACAAAACATGTAAAATCTCGCTAAGTTGGATTGAAATACCGTTTGTTGTGTTGCATCTGAAATTCGCTGAGTATGCAGGTCTGCTGCAACGGGGGTATTTAAGTATTAAAAAGCTAATTATACTTTCATTTTAATACTTTATGAATTTTCACGTATACTGGACGGGAGTGACAAGTATGGATCGACAGGCGTGACAAATATAAGGCAAGCTGGACGGGTATGTGACTCATACCAACGGGAGTGAGGTTTAACTACTGATAAGGTTTAATTTAATAAAAATAATATATATTACAGTGAAAAATCTAAATTTAATCCATATTTTTTATTCGATTCAATTAAGGCTAACATCGACTTACATAGTTCTTACTTTTTTAACACAAAACTCCTTTTAGCGAATCTTTTCCACAGGGAAGAAGCTATTACCGTAGGTCTCATGGTAAGGCCTAAGCCCGAGGCCATGATAACTTTTCGTTTTGAGGCCACCAGAAGCAGAAAACACCATTCGTTCGAATATATATATATATATATGTGTGTGTGTGTGTGTGTGTGTGTGTGTGTGTGTGTGTGTGTGTGTGTGTGTGTGTGTGTGTCTGTCAGCATGATATCGGCCGTAAAAATGGTCCGATCTTAATGAAATTTGGTACAGACATGTAAAGTGGTAATCCCTCAGACGAGTTCGTAAACCCGCCCGATCGGACCACCGGAAGGGGGGGGGGGTAAAGGGGGATAAACCCCCAAAAATGTTTTTTTTAGTTTTTTACATAGGAAAATAAAATTTATCGAATTTTTGTTGGCACCATTGAATTTAGCTCAAAGAAACAAACAATTTAGTATTTTGAATCACTGCTCTATGTCCATTGGTTACCGAGATATTGAAAGTGGTAAACACAGTACGTTTACCTTATGGGAAATAAGAAAAATTCTACATTTCGGTTATTTCTCAACATATCTTCATAAAACTTGGTTAATAGCTCCTTCTAGTTCAGATTTACTGAATATTGAATTAAAATCACCCAGTTTTAATATACCTGTAGCAGCAAATCTGCATACTCATTCCCCATGTTATTCTTATGGAGCTTACCAAAACATGTCAAATCTCGCTATGTTGGATTGAAATATGTTGTTTTGTATTTGAAATTCGTTGAGTATGCAGGTCTGCTGCAACGGGACTATTTGAATACCAAGAGCCAGTTGGAAACATATTTTTAATTAAAGATACATAGTTATATAAGGGATTATAAATGTGTTAACTTTCAGTAGTTTCAGTCACTACCGTCCAGAAGTTTTAATTAAGATTCTGGACGGGCGGGACAGAATCATGGACGGGCGTGACATGGACGGGTGTGACATTTTGGGAAACTTTGCTCCCCTTGTGTGGTAGAACTGACTTTTTCGGCTAAAAGTATATTTCTAACCTGTCCATTATACAAGCAAACACAAATCAATCAAACATAATATTTACAACTGGTCTGAATGAGCTAAAACTTGTGGACGTTATGTGACACCTATGAATTTTAAATTTCACACTTACCTTAGTAAACAAATTATTTTTCATCAAAATAAAGTGGAAAAACATGGGCAGAAACACAGTCCTGCTGCACCAACAAGTACATCTCAAAAAACTGAAAATATGGCCACAGGGTTGCGAATATCGCATGCCTGTGACCAATTTGCATGGACGGTAGTGACAAAACTTCCCAGGGACAGGGTTACTTTACCAAGTGAACAAAAAATTAAAGAATTTTAAAAATTATATTTGAGGTTATTATGAACTTATATAGTTTATTGTTTTTAAACAAGCACATTTAGTTAAAAATAAAAATCTGAAAAGATTTGGTACAGATTTTAGGTGTAGGGGCAAAAGAAGGGCGTGACTTTTTTAATTCTTAAATTCAGAATAAATATAATCTCATTTGAAATACGCAATATTGTATTGTAACTAGATCGCCCCAGATATTTATGTTTGAATAAAATACTCATGAATGGTTCTAGAGGAGTCTATCTGTTGAAAAAAGACCAGGAACAACAAAATTGAAATTAAACGAAAATCACTCGTTTGAGTTCATAGTTCACCAAAATCGTGACTATATTTTAAGTTTAATATAAAATTGATTCAGTATTATTCTGATTCTTGAAAATCCCACGTTACCCTCGACGCAACAACCTGGGCCGTAGAGAACGCAGTGCTGTGAGAGTAGGACACTTTCGGGCAAGTCAATATGACAAGCAAAACGAGTCTCGAAATGAAGATGAATGTGCTTTATTTAATCTGAACCATCAACTAGGAGATATCGCATTCAATCCCCATTGAGCTTCGTTCAATTATAACGCGACGATCGATTACAGTTTATTGCCAATAGTTGCTATTGGCTCAATGAACATTGTGTGTCAACGGTTGCATTGATACACAAAGGACGAACGGGGGTATTTAAATACCCCCGTGCATTGCATTTGAGCGTAGAATGCTTTGTTGTTGTTGGAAAGATCAACAAACAAGATACTTTATGTTTCGTATATAAAGTTGTTTATAATACGTTCATGTGCAATTCAAATTGGTCAGGAATTGTTCAAGAATTATTTCCCGGCCAGTCTCTCATTGATCGCCATATTACCACAAGAGTTTTTGAAAGAAAATCAAAGTTACTCATGGATTTTATTGTTAAGCATTGCATGTTCGGCGAGACGCATTGTGGGACGTATTCAGTAGAATGACAAAAACGCACGTTGCAACACGCACACATCCTTATTTGGTTGGTTGAGAGGATAAAACCGAATGGAAATGGATTATGTGATATCAGCTAATATAATGAAGGATATCCATTCAGCTAAAAGTCGGTTCAGTAATTATTGTGTTGCGGATCATATACGGTTGTGTTGCGGTGTTATGTATTTTAATGGCACTCAGCTGACGATGAAAAAATTAATCAACAACATAATTGAGGCAACGATTTCGCAAAAAAAACTACAATTGTGAAGACCTTTTTATTCCACGTATCTAAATTATTCCAAACGATACGCCCTATGACTTTAAGCGGCGACAATTTCCAGTAGCTTGCATTTGCAATGTCCGAATTAAATGGACAGTCGTTGAATGTTTGTGGAAACAACCTTGAAAATCCATGATTTTCACATGGCCAATTGTATGTCGCCTGTTCCCGTGTCGGAACACTGAAAATATAATTTTTGCGCCAGAAAACAAAACTAACAATATTATATATTAAAAAAGCTTTAGAATAAAAGCTATGTTGTTTATGTGAATATTTTGATATCCATCCAAACTAAAACAAATTATTCATAAAAAAGACAGGACAACGTCTGTCGGGTCAGCTAATCTAGTCTTACAATAATCAGGCTTAGTGCAATTATTTTATATAAATATATATACATTTATACAAATATAAAAGGAAAACTTTAGCTTCATTTTACAATAATTCCAATCGAAAAAAAGAAAACGAGCAAAACAAGAAAATCAACAAAAATATTTTTAGTTTTCATAAGAAAGAAGTAAGTTAGACTGTAGAATTGTTTTTATTAAAATCGTACACGGAAGACTTTTTCGTATATTTGTTTTCCCTTGCCAAATTTTAATTTATTGGAAGTATCGTTGAGGAAAACTTAGAGAAATTAGGTAATTAATTAAAACGTTGAACATTTTTTTAATTTAATGGTAATTAAATATGCGGTAGGTAAAATTTTTAACGTTTTAGCGAATTTCCCCTATAGGGAAGAAGCTAATACCGTAGGTCTCATGGTAAGACCTAAGCACGAGACCATGATAACTTTTCGTTTTAGGGCCACCAGAAGCAAAAAACACCATTCGTTCGAATTTTTATATATCTATCTATCTATCTATCTATATATATATATATATATATATATATATATATGTGTGTGTGTGTGTGTGTGTGTGTGTGTGTGTGTGTGTGTGTGTGTGTGTGTGTGTGTGTGAGTGTGTGTGTGTCTGTCAGCACGATAGCGGCCGTAAATATGGTCCGATCTTAATGAAATTTGGAACAGACATGTAAAAAGGTAATCGAATGGACGAGTTCGTGAACCAGCCCGATCGGACCACCGGAAGGGGGGGTAAAGGGGGATAAACACCCCCAAAAATGGGTTTTTTGAGTTTTTTTACATATAAAAATAAAATTTATCAAATCTTTGTTGGCACCATTGAATTCAGCTCAAAAAAACCAACAATTTAGTGTTTTGAATCATTGCTCTATGTCCATTGGTTACCGAGATATTGAAAGTGGTAAACACAGTACGTTGTCCCTATGTTAACCCCTATGTAGTAGAGTATATAAAATTTATTTTATGAAAACATAGAATGAACATTCATGGTGGTCATCCTTTTTACAAGTGATTAAATGTTTAATTTTTTTCAGCAATAGAGATTCTAATTTGTTTTTAAAACGTATCTCATCCAAAGCAATTTGTGTCCATGTTAATTCTTCTTCATTGTCAACTCGGGGTTTGTATTTCCAATAAACATAATAATCATCAAACATCACAGACTTTTTCTTCTTAGTATCCATAAATTAGAATATTATCCTGTTCTCGCGTAAGGTGGTGAGGATTTGTGAGATTTCTTCGTTGTGTCCTGTATGACCGGCGGAACTTGACATAATAAGAAGTCTTAATCTGTTTACAAGAGTGTTCACATTGGTGTTGTAAGTTGTGAACTGTGTATTTTTATAAATACCGCTTCCCTCAACTAAATCAAAACTTTCATCTGTTTGAGACATTGTACTTTCTGATGGATCGTTTGATGAACTTTTTGATAAAAACATTGGTGAAATAACAGATGTATATTTTTTCCTCTATTTGAATTAATTTGTTTGTCAGAAGAATAACCTTGAAGATGAGCGTTTGTAAGTAAGAGAATTTCCTTATAGTTTGTCACATCATTAGGGCTGATTAGTAAGCGATTTGGAACCTTCATAAACAGTAATTCTAGAAGACCAGGTGAGATTTTAAAAGATTTATCCTTTATAAGCACATGGGTACGGGTGAATTTAATTTTTGAGTCACCAATTAATGTTCCACCCCCACCATCTGGACGCACTCCATATATAAAATCCAATTTATCTTTAAATGCAGAATCACCAATGCGGTCCAAATATTTCTTTGCGGAAAAGACTTTTTCAGTTTGTGTTGAAGTGTCTAATGTTTTCTTTATTTCTGTTTTTCTTTTGATAACGTCTTCCTTAATATCAGCCTGTTCAGTTTTTGGAAGAATGGTTTCTTTTTCTTCTTTTTTTATGGAATATGGTAAACCAAACTTTTTCAAACTTTCTGTAACAGCTTTTTGTAGGGGTTCAACAAAAGGTCTTGCACCAATCTCCATAGAGTCACGCACTTCATCTGCCGAGCGACGTAATTGACGGTACTTAATTCGCACTGCCTTAACTAACTTTTGTAATTCTTCTTTTATAATAACTGCTCGTGAAAGTCTGTTTTCCTGTGTATTATTGTAACGCATATGCTGAATAATCTTGTTTTGCTTTTCTTTTAATCCTTTCCTCATACTTATTTTTACCTTTCGCTTCTTTTCCCTCATATTACTCCTCTCATTACCACTCATTGTTAGTTAATGATCACTTGTGAGTATACAAATTTCATATATCTTGAACATAGGTGTCCAAACCACATCTATAACGTCCACTATTTAGATCAAAATCTTTGCAAATTACTACAAAGCTGTAGCGATCTTTATTCCAACATTCGTTGCATAAGTATTTAAATTGTGTTAGTGACATATCTGTATTAACATGTTCATCGTATATATGCTTCAAATTTAAATCATCTTGTTTAAAAAGTATGAGCATATTAGCATTATCTCTAAGAAGGTGTTTTGGTATTCTTGTATATGATTGGGTTAGGTAAAAACAATCTACGTCCTTATGTCGACCCATACTAAAATATTTCCGCATCCGATCCTGATTGTCACACGCGACATCATCAAAAATCATGATTGAATTTTTTTTTTGCTTCATCTGGATCAGGGACATCTTCACCATTGTCAAAAGCAAAATATCCAATTTCGGGAACATCATTCATAATTCGAGAAAGTAAAATGTATTTGGGCTGGTGTAATGATTTGCTAAATATGTATATATTTTCAAATTTTAAAGTATTTGAATTTGTGAGTAAACTAAACATAACATTTGTTTTTCCACAGTTTGATGGTCCACAAATAATACATCTTATACTGTTAGGTAACAAAGGGCCATGTTTGTTTCCATATTCGTTAGAGCTTTTTGATATTAAGTTAGCCACTGAATCAATATTATTGTTAATGGTGAACAAATCCTGCTGTTTTTTAAACTTCATCCTTGTTGACATCAAACAAGCTACTGACCTCACTTGTGTTTAACCAGATGTCAAGTAAAGAGAGGACGTCAGTATGAAACGACGCGTCAAAGAAGGAGGATCACTTAATAGTATTATCAACAAACTTCCATTTGAACTCCATCTCTTTGGTTATAATTACTGCGGTCCTGGCACCAAATTATATGAACGGTTAGCACGTGGTGATAAACCTATCAACCCATTAGACGAAGCCTGTTTAGAACACGATATTGCATATAGTAAAAATAAGGATTTATCCTCGCGATTAAAAGCAGACCGCATACTAGCTAGCAAAGCTTGGGAACGATACAAATCTAAAGACATTCCCTGGGGAGAAAAAGTCGCCTCCTGGTTGGTTACGACAGGAATGAATATGAAAACTAAAATAGGAGGAAGAATTGGAAAAAAAACAGAAAAGAAGAGTTGGATTTGGATTGAAGAAAAAACATAAACAAAATCGGAAATGCAAGAAAGTGAAGAAACTCAAGGTAATTCCACTCACCAGGATTATAAAACATGCTAGGGATGCAATTCGTGGTGCTGGTTTAAAATCAAAAAAAGGGATGCAAGGTATTGGAATGAAAAAAGCAGCATTATATGCATTACAAGGTGCGCGTAAAATGATGAAAAACCATAAAAGAAATCAAATCAGATGGTTATATAGAAAAAAAGGAGAACGTGTGTTAACACTTCCAAAAACTGGAGGTGTCCTACCATTACTACCAATTTTTGCTGGGTTAAGTGCAATTGGGAGTCTTGCAGGTGGAGCAGCAGGTGTTGCTAAAACAGTTGGAGAAATAAAAGATGCTAGACGAAAATTAGCAGAAATGCAGCGTCATAATAAAACAATGGAAGCAATTGCCTTGAGACAGGGGAAAGGATTGTATTTAAAACCTTACAAAAAAGGTCTTGGACTTTATATGACACCTTATTTAAAACAGGCAAAAAACTTGTAAAGCTTTTGCCTAATAGGGCGCTTAATAATTTTGAATTGATATCTTTGGCCAAACAGTTAAGGATTCCACATTTTAGAGGAGTTTTTATGCTGGACAATCTACCATCTAAGCCCTGGAAAAATGAGTCAACCATTATAAATCTTGATGTTACAAGTGGAAACGGTACTCATTGGGTATGCTTTCGAAAAAATGGTTTGAAAGTTGATTATTTCGATAGTTATGGTGATTTACGACCACCACTTGAAATTCAAAAATATTTAAGTGGTACATATGTTTCATATAACAGAACTGGCTATCAAAATATACATGAGAATAGTGAAATTTGTGGGCACCTATGTCTGGCTTTTCTTTCTTTAAGTAAATAACAGTCGACATCGAGACAATGAGCTATTCAGTCATGTCCCTTACTCTTGCCCTTGATGGAACAGAGTCGGTTTTATCAGCAGACTACTTTCCACCTATAGTGTTAGATGAGAAGAGTGAATATCAAATAGGTCTTTTGAGTTTTGAAACATATAACTCAATTCCAAATGTTGACAGTACAAACAACAAATTCTATTATGATGGAGGAAAAGTTATTGAAATACCGGTTGGTGCATACGAAATAAAAGATATAGCACAATATCTTCGAGAAGAATTTAACAAAATATCAACACCTGGAAAACTATATCATGTTGATATATCTACAAACAACAACACAATGCAAACTTCTATCAAAGCAACATTTGATATAGATTTCACCAAACCTGATTCTATAGGAAAGTTGTTGGGTTTTACTGAAGACACAATTGTTAAGGCGAAGAAACGGGTGACTACAAAAGGTGTTGTAGATATATTTAACATTAATGCAATTAGAATAGAATGTAATATTGCTACAGGGTCATATGTTAATGGAGAACCTGCTCATACTATTCATCAATTTTATCCTAATGTTCCAGTTGGATATATACTCCTCGAGGTGCCATCACCGGTAATTTATCTCCCCATTACCACGCATGTAATAGATAACATAACACTGAAAATAGTTGATCAAACAGGCAAACTTGTCAACTTTCGAGGTGAACGTATATCAATACGTCTACATTTAAAAAAAATTTAAAAGAAGACGTATATTTATGAATTCTTATCATTCATGTTTAAGACATCATGGGCTACGTTTATGCAAACAATCGTTGTGGTTTACCAACAAGAATAAACTCATCCCTCAAAACAAATTGCAATAAGTTTAAACTTGTCAGTACGAAACGATCTTTCACCCGATTGACATTAAAGAACAAACAGTTTCTTCGATCACTTGGCTTAACATTGTTGCAATAAAACAAAATAAAAATGGATACTATTACTACCATAGAAAGCATATATTTTGATGGAGAAATTCCCTATTGTGGGTGCTGTTGCTGTTGCTGCTGTTGTTGTTGCTGTAGTTGTTGATGTTGTTGCTGTGACCACAAGAGAAAACCATGGGAGAAGATAATACAGACAATCACAGTGAAGCAGTAATCTAAGGAGTCTTAAGCCATTACGTACCAAACAGTAATACCACAAAAGCATCAGTATAAAACGATCCGTCATTCAGTTCACATCAAGAATAAAGTTTCATAGTGTATTAACATTCAGGTGAAAACAAATGGATACTTTAAACATTTTACAAAGTGTACCATTTGATGATACAATATCTCATGTGGAATGGCACACCCACCTACCGTATGCATCAATGACACTCAAAAATAATGATGAAATTCGTTTGCCAATCCAGCAATCTGATCTCTGTGTTTTACCATCAAGTAGTTATTTGTATATTGAAGGAAAGTTGTTAAAATCAGATGGGAACATTCCGTCAAAGACCAAATTTGTCAACAATGCCTTCTCCTTTTTATTTGATGAAGCACGATATGAAATTAATGGAATTGTTATAGACCGTGTACGAAATCCTGGAGTGACATCAACATTAAAAGGATATGCTTCTTTTAATGAAAATGACTTGAAAACCCTTGGCAATGGTGGTTGGGTATCATCTGCTAGTAAAATAAATAGCACTCTGGATGATGATGTCATTGATTCAAAAGGAAATTTCAATTTCCGTGTTCCTCTAAGTAGCATTTTTGGTTTTGCTGAAGATTATAAGAAAATTATTGTTAATGTTCGTCATGAACTTGTTCTTATACGCTCTGCAAGTGATAAAAATGCTGTAAAGTGGATCCCAACGGACGCAAGTGATACAACGCCAGAAGATGTCGAAGTAAAACTTGAAAAACTGAGTTGGAGAATACCCTATATAACACTAAATAACACGCAGCAAATTGCACTGTTGAAACAGATGAAACGTGGAACTAGCATTCCAGTGGAATATCGCTCTTGGGAGTTATACGAGTATCCTGTATTACCAAAAACGAAACAGCATTCTTGGACGGTAAAGACTGCATCACAAGTTGAAAGACCACGATACGTAATTATAGCATTTCAAACTGATCGGAAAAACAACATAAAATCAAATACAGCACATTTTGACCACTGTTCAATAAGCAACTTGAAACTGCATTTGAACTCATTGAGTTATCCATATGATGAAATGAAATTAGACATAGATAAAAATCATTTTGCTGTTTTATATGATATGTATACTAGATTTCAAGAATCGTACTACAATACTGTAACACAACCACTTTTAACTAAGACACAATTCAAGGATTATGCACCTATTATAATAATTGATTGTTCAAAACAAAACGAATCGGTTGAATCTGCATCAGTAGATATTCGTTTAGAATTTGAAACACTTAAAGATATTCCAGATAATACAGCTGCCTACTGTTTAATAATACATGATAAATCTTTTATTTGTGACCCTTCAACAAATCTTATTCGTAAACTGGATTAAGGTTACCCCCTCCATCTGTTATGTTCCTTGAACAAAACTATGAATATACGGGAGGAACATTCAGTTTGATATTGATCGTGCTTGTGGAAGGAGTGTTGTTGTGTTTATAAGATGGTCAGAAAAGGTATTATTGACTTTTCAGCTTTTATTAGCAAGGATAAACAAGTTATTGTACAAGAGCTATCAGTTATAGACATTGATTCTAAATGTACACAGCACTGGATATTTCAACCACCGCAGGATCAACAGCAGTTAATGTTAAGCACTTGGGATAATAATGCTTTTGAATATCATAATAATTGGATGAGTACCCATTTCCATGGTCTTTATTATACAAATGGATTTACCCCTTATGAAAACCTTCAGTCTGTGCTTACTCATATTTGTCGTGGTATACATGTACTTTTTGCACCATCAACGGAAAAAGCCAAGGTTTTGGAGGAGATTTTCAACTTTGAACGTGCAGTGGTCAGCTTAGAATTACTTGAATGTCCGCCACTACCACGAGATCCGCTACTTGATCTGAATGAAAAAGATTCAGAAAAAAATCAAAACATCTATAAAAAATGTTTATTCCACAATATACATGCCCTAGGTTTTTATTGTACTGAAAAAGCTGTTCAAACACTAGCTGAATGGTGTAGCAAGAACACAGATAAAATAGATTTAAACAACCCTGAAATTAGGGCAAAAACTTTCATTGACTGGAAAATATCATCACCGACAGTCAAAGATCTAGCTGATCAAGGATTCATTTATATGTGCAGTACAAAAGATAACACAAAATGTGTCTATTGTGGACTTATTTTAATGACATGGGAAGAAAATGATGATCCTTTTTATGATCATGAACATAATTCACCATTCTGCATGTTTGTGCATTATCAAACTCAACTAAAAGAAGAGGAAGTAAAAAAGAATAAAAAGATTGAAAGTGAAGAGGAACGACAGAAGAAGTCTTTTGAAAAGCCAGAAGGTGAAGATGTATGTGGATGCTATGAAATTCCGAAAGTTGTTAAATCTGATGTATTTAGTTTATGTTATGCTTAAAACATGTACAACTAATTACTGATTTACATATATCACTGAAATATGCTAATAATAAATATGATTTTACTACCTTACTTCAAGTGTATTTTATTTTAATACCTAATAATATTGTAACATCCTCCTAAAACCATATAGATGATGTTAAACTCATTAGTGCAATGAAGACACCAAGAAAGGAAGCCACCGTTAGTGATGCAGCTGCAAAAGCTGAAATTATTAACGAACTACATAAGCAGCCAAGGAAAAACTTCATTCGACGTAAGGTGTACACGAAAGGTATAGATGATTTATGGCAGGCTGACCTTGTGGATATGAGGTCTTACAGCAGATCAAATAATGGTATGAAATATATACTTACAGTAATTGATGTGCTTTCCAAATTTGCCTGGGGAATACCTGTTAAAAGTAAATCAGGGGTAGATGTTACTGACGCATTTAAAATTTTATTAAAAGAAAGCCATCCAAGGATACCAAAAAACCTCCAAACAGATGATGGGAAAGAGTTTTATAATAATCCTTTCCAAAAGCTTATGCAAAACAAAAAAATAAATCACTACAGCACATATACACATTTAAAGGCATCAGTTGTTGAAAGATTTAATAGAACATTGAAGAATTGGATGTGGAAAGAATTTGGAATACAGGGAACTTATAAATGGCTATCCTTATTACCTATTTTGATTCGAAAATATAATTCAAGAGTTCACCGAACAATAGGTATGAAACCTATGGATGTTAAAAAATCAAATGAAAAAGATTTATTACCCAAAATAAATATGTTCAAAAAGAAAATTAATAAAAGAATATTATTTAAATTACAAGATGTTGTTAGAATATCAAAATATAAAACCATATTTGAAAAGGGTTATACTCCGTCATTTTCAACAGAATTGTTCAAAATTCATCATATACGCAAAACCATACCACCAATATATTATTTACAAGATATGGAGGGGAATATCATCAAAGAGGGATTTTATTCATATGAATTACAAAAAACCAAGTATCCTGATACATATCTTGTTGAAAAGGTGTTACGTCGTAAAGGTAATCGTTCCTATGTAAAATGGTATGGGTTTAGTAATCGTCATAATAGTTGGATATAAAACACATCCGATGAATAAAAATACCTTCAGTTATGTTTAGACACGTAAAGGATAAGTTTGGGAACTCGCTGTTGTTACAGCGGACTCCATTAACAACGATTTATGAAGAGGGAGCACACATAGATGTTGGGAATAAACGGTTACGATTTGTTGCTGATCCCGAAGAAGAAGATGATTCGGTAAATCGTCGATATTTAGATTCATATTACGTTAAAAAGAAAAATTACAATGCGCTTGTACAGCGTGTAGATGTTTTGGAGCAATTAAAGGCTGCACCCTCGTATGTTGATAATGAAAAATATAAGGAATTGGAAACTCGAATTTGTAAACTTGAAAAAACACTTCATAAATGTTTACAGTTAAATGATGATGAAACGTCTTGGGATGCAAATAATAAAAAAATTATAAACGTAGTGGCTGGGGATACATTTTCTGATGCAAGCACTTTTGATCAAACTCTTACATATGACAGCAGTGTTAATAACTTTAGAGCAGGTAATAAATACTTTAATTTAGTTGAAACCAGTGCAAATAGACCAGTGTTAACTGCTTTGTATACTAAAGAGAAAGGTCTCCACTATGTAGCATATGGTACAGATATAGAAATATATTCACATAGAACAATTCGTTGGGGAATTGAAAACAAGATTGCTTATGATGCATTTGATGAAATAGTTTGGGATGAAGATACAAAAATGTTTTCTTACCGAAAACTCACTAAATGGGGTAAAAACTTCCCAAATAAACATATGCATACAAAAAAGGTTCCTTTACCACTACCTATTTCTGATGAGCCGCAGGAATAAAAAAAAACAGACATAAAAAAAAAATAATCTATGACATTATGTTTTATGTAACAAAATATAAATATCAGTAGGATATTTATCCACCTGCATAAATTTAATAAACATATCATGAGAAGAATATAAATTTCAAACAGGATGCATCTGGTTCTTAAGGTCAACAAACTCATACCCCCTCCCCTCCAGCCTTTTCATAGGAGGGGATACGATATGATATAAGGAGCGTGAGAACAGCAGCCTTAGTTTATGTAAGAGTGTTGTGAGTGTGCACAAGCTTCCTTCTAGACTACTGTCATGGATTTCTCCTTACTGGAAAATATCGTCGGGAAGCGTAAGCTACCACCACCTACATCTGAGAAGAAGAAAAAACGTCGTAGAATCACCCCAACAACACTCTCTTCTGCTTCCACTACCACCTCTGCAACTGCTGTTACTGCTACACCACCTACATTAGTCTCCTCTTCTACTGCCGCCATCACCAAAGATGTTACTACGATTTATCCACTGAAGTCATGTCGTCAAACAGATACACCCACAACATTGGTTAACTATTACTATCAGCAAGAAGATTATTCAGAAAACAATGTAAGTCCTCAAAGCATTTCATCAATTCCTCTTCAAAACTCATCACACTCTTATAATACTAGCATTGGATACTTTGAAACCACATTAATAGTCAAGCAGAGGTTTATTCTCTCTGACACCTTGTATATTTTAATTGGTCTAGACATTGATGAGGTCTTTGAACCATCAATGTACATTGTAGATAAAAAATGGTGGATGCAAATACCATTATCTCCTGATTGTCTGAACACTATTGCATATTACAGAAAACGAGTTGATGATTTCTTTGCATCACCGCGTTTATGTAAGGACTTTCACCCGCTTCATACTGAACATATGAAAATTTTACCATCAAAAAATACAGATCCAACTGTTAGACTTCAACGATCAAGGAAAACATTTACGCAAGCAATTGATTGGGAGGACCCAGAAATAAATGCTATTTTCAATTTTATTGAAGAACGTCCAACTCCTGAAATCCCAATGAACAAAGAAGAGTGGAAAAATTTGATTCTCTTTCTAGAAAGCATGCATGAATACTATCAGCTATGTTCTTCATGTAAACCAGCTGCTAACCGCCTTATACTACAGTATACAAAAGATTTTAAAAACATCTTTCGTCAAATGGCAATTGCCGCCAACTCACAAGAACAAAGCGAGCAGCTTCTTGTTAAAGAAGAAATCAAAGGACAACTTCCAGTTCAAGTACGAAACCATCACTACTCAAAGTTAATCATTGAAGCTTCAGATCACAATCGAGGGATTATTTCTCCATTTGGAGCATGGTTGGATGCAGAAATTCGAGCTCTCTGCAGTGATCGTGTGTCTACAAGAGTAATAGAAGAGTTATCAAAGGAGTTCCCATGGTTAAAAAACTGATAATATACACACCTTTTCGATTAATCTGTTTCAATTATAAATAAATTGTAATGATTAACAGGTAAATTCTGTCTTTTTATTTCATATTCCTGGTTTTTTAATAGATTAAAGGTATGAATAAAGTAAAACTCATTTTGCTATAATATATGTATATTTTTACATGATCTTGATCACATCACATGCACATTACAATGACAAAATGGAAGAAATTTTTATTTTACAGAAACATAGAGAAATAAAATATAATTCATGTTTACACTCAGTATAAATAAAATATTACATGAGTTATCAATAGCAACAAAATTTATAAAATAAGGAATCTTAAATTGCCCTTTTCCTGCTGATTTTTATTAAATAATGTCCATGAGCTAAAGTGTGGATGCCATCCTTTAAGATATGTCTCTTATCATCAAATGACGTCAAAGCCCTCTTTTTCACCTTCTCTGTAAAAACAAGATGGTTTTTTGATCGTATGACATTAAAATCAGCATGAAAAACTTTATTTTCAAACAAAGTTTGTTTGTAATGATTAAATAAAAATTGTTTTTTTAAAGCTGAAGTTTGAACCCCTTTTGCCTTCATATGTACATCCTTTCCAGCCTGCTCTGCCTTGCTATTAAAGCGAAAAGCATACATTTTTGCCTTCAACCCTACATGCTCCTGTATTCCACGTCCAGAAGTTTCATCCTTAAATGTACCAATCTTTTTTGTGTTTTCTGGTAAATGCGCTTTGTATAGCTTATGATCTTTGGGATAAGAACTGAAATCAAAATATTCTGCTAATTTAGCCAATGTTTCATTGAGGTTTTCCGTTGTTATTAAATATATGAGGCTGTCTGTATCTGTATAAATTAGTACTATGTTTTCAAAGTGTTTTAACATGACATTATAATGGAAATCATACATGTGTTTTTTGGCTAAATCAAGGATGCATTGTCCAATATACAAAGGTCGATTAAGTTCTATACGGTTTTTAGCAAGGTGAACAGCAACTAAACCTTCATTTATAATTGTTCTATCCAAATAGTTTACTTTAGCTGATTCTTTTAGAAATTCGCTTTCATTTGTAACAAGTTTTATGTTGATTCTGTTCTTCTGATTTTCACAACTTTTTCCATAAATGCTGTTTGTCATAAGTTTGAAGAAGTTTTTCTCAAAGTCATTATTTGCATTTTGACGTAATTTCGTATTTATCTCTACATAGGGTTTTAACCACGGCGATTGTTCAAATTGCAAAGCACGATGTACTTTTTTAATCTTCAAACCTAACTTATCTGCCAAAGCAAATATAGAATGGTGAGCAATGTACCCATTTTTATCATTTAAGGTAGCCAGCAGTTTTTTTGTTGTTCCATTTGGTGGTTTCTCATTTAAGGGTAGTAGTGGTAAATCATTATGTAGATCGTGTAATGATTTAACATATTCAAAATCTCCCTCAATCAAATATCCAATAGGTGAATCATCAGGAATATTTCGATAATCAATGCTCTCAACATTTTCAACCCATTTAAATCCTCCAGTTGGTAAAAAGCTCTTCATGCTATAACCATATAAATTTGTTGCATCAAAATACATTATATGTGATGTTGGTTTGGATGAATCATAATCAGAAGGATTTTCAAGATCAGGATTGTTGCTGACTGCATGACGTAAGTTACATGTCACAAGGCCGCCACGAACAGCAGCTTCAATAAATAAATAAATATCATAATCCGTGATTAGTTCCAAAGATACTTTTGTTGTTTTCAGCATTGCATTCCAAGAGAGTCCGGGGGCAGTGTAAGAATGAAATGGATCTAGTTTATAATTTTGAAAACAAATCTTTCTAAATGTTTCCATGACATCACACAAAAGAGTTACATCTAGAGACAAATATATATCATGATACTCACCCAAGTTTTTAAATTTAAACTCTTTCCATACATTTTCTGCATGTTTGTATTCTTCTTCAGTAAGATGCGTATCCGTCAATCGATTGTAAAATGCTTCACGTGGTGGAAGGTGTTCTTCTTCAAATTTCTCAGTACTATCTATATAATCATAAGGATAAATACCTTTTTGGAAACACAACTCAATCTTTTTGGGATCATTAACCATTTTTATGGTTTCTTTCATTTCATCATGGGGCATTGTCTTTACAAGAGAGTCCAAAGAGCATAAGGTAAATTTTAAACTATCTAAAAATCGCAGTTCAATTTTATCAACAAATACAGAGAACGAAATAAATTTTTCCGAACTGCTTGGAATAATCGATATCCTGCTGTTAAATAGATTGAGGGTACGTATTAAAAAATGACTGTCATATCCACTGAGGTTGTGGAATACCACCGGAACAAACTTGGGTACTTTCAGATTTATATTACATCCCTGACAGTAGCTACCTCTATATTTTCCACTTATATGATCGTGGTCGCGAACTTTAACAATTGTTTCCGAATATCTTCTTTCACAAAATGTACATTCGGTACTTGAATTGTAATCTTCTTCTTCTTCAATAGTTAAAGGTACCATTGGAACATTTTGTTGATATAACAAGCTGATATTTTGAGCTATTTGCCTCAACCTTGTCATCAGTTTAAAAGCTGAATTTTCCTCTCTACAGACTATAACTTTAGTAGGGATATCCCACTTAGTTAACAATGATTCAGGAAGATTTGATTTAACAAGCAATGCAAAACTATTAATTTCATGAATATGGGTTTGCACGGTTTTCATCTCTGGAGATGTTTCACATCGGCTGATTGGAGCAAGTGTTGATTCTAAGTCTGCATAAATAACAATTGGTATATTATAATGATGACTAATATTTTTAAATGACATTTCACAGCTCTCTTTTGAAGGTAAACAAACTTGTGCTGGTTTAAATGTGTTACAATAGGTTTGATGTTCTTTTAACCATAACTTTCCACCTCCAAAACGGTTACAACGCCTATTTTTTTTATAAGTAAAACACCGCTTACATATGGTTATACGATGCCTATCTTGTGTAAGTTGTTTTCTAACCAGTTTTTCAAAATCTTTTATGAAAACATAATGTTTATTTTCGTTCACTTTTGGATCTGAAATTAATAACAAATCAAAATGATCCTTTTTCTCCTGATTTACAATTCTTAGAGGTAATATTGTTTGCTGACTGTCAAGTGTAAAAACATTGACGCTTGTATTCTCATTTTGCTGCTCAAACTTTTTAATTTCATTAATTGAAACAGGAAAAAATATATTAGAAAAGTTGTATGAATGCCTGATAAATGATAAATCCCTACTTTCAATTTCCCGTTTGCTTCCTGGATATAGTTTAGAAAGTATTGCATATTTAAAACAATATTCATCATTATTTACAACGTTTATACAAGCATTTCGAATAGAAATTGTCCTAGGAAGCTGAACATACCTTTTTGGAGCAGTTTTATAGAAGTTACATTTACTGAGACGCAACTGAAGACCATGTACTGCTTGAAACGTCCATCCACTTCCACGTCCTGAGTTTTCTTCCATTTCCATCTTGAGCTTTTCAATATTCTTCAAAATACGACTTTTAATTTCTTCATCAGAAGTTGTCTGGTATATTGTTATAGTTGAAGTCTTGAAGTTCCTCAATTGATCACTAGTCTCTCCTGTGGGACTTATGAAATTCGCCTCGAGCCATAATGAATATTTTAATCCTTGCACCGTTTTAAGTTCCTTTTTTATGGTGTCCTCAAGAGCGGGAACTGCACTTTCTAAGAAATTATCAATATTGGTTTCACAATCTTTTGTACAAGTAAGTTGATAAGTTTTTACATAACCGTTTAGTGCAGTTTCAACTAGTTGGAGGTTATTATACTCTTCTTTCTTTGATCCTTCAACTGATGCATCTTCTCGATCTTCCAACACTATATCTTCTAATGGTGATTCTCTATCGTTCCCCAGTGGATGATGTGGTGAAGACAGTTGTAGTGGTGGTGTTTTTGCTTCAAAGCGGGAACACTTGATAGCTGATTCTGAAGAATCTTCCAAATAAACACTTTTCCTTTTTCTTTTAATAACAGGTGGATTTTGACAACGAAAACAGGAGTTTTTAAGATGTTCTATTAACTCTAACCTGGTTCGGAAGTAGGCTTTGTTGCAGAGTAGACAAGGTAACCAGAGTTGAGCAGCACATCGATGAAAGTCCATGGAGAGTGGTGTTTGAAATTGTTGTCCGCAGGAAGAGCAGATCATTGATTCTCTTGCAGTGTTAGAGGTTTCTTCTTTTTCCGATGTCATCTCGTAACCAGGTCTAAAAAAAACAAACAATAAAATTAAAAATTTTCAATAAATACTATTATAATAATTTTAAAGATTTTTCTTTGTATAAATTTGATAAATGACTGAATTTAAAAAATAGATAGAAAAATAATATATTTAAATATATATATATATATATATATATATATTTGTTTTACTTCAACGTTATTCAGTTGAGAAATAAACAAAATATAATTTTACTTGTATACAGAATATTTTAAATGTTAACAATGATATTTGGAATTATATTTTTTCAAAACACAAATTGAATAAAATATTTTATTTTTTAGTTTAATTTCAATTTCATAATTCACATGATTAAACAATATAAATGAAGTTAAACCATTACAATTAAATTAAAAATCTATTTGTTAATATTAGGAAATTCCACTAACCACTACCATGCACATCTACTCTAATTGTTAATGATCCCATTTCTTGTTAAAAGCAGATTAATATTTTCAATGGTTGTGTTAAGAAAAATATTTATATCTGTAAGGAGACTAAAAAAAAACTAAGATATCTACCTCTTCAATATCGGAGGATGTATGAGTGGGATGTAAATCCCGACCCTGCTAGTGATGTAATTCGATCTGCCAGCTGGTAAGACGTATCCATGAAGGTGTGCCGCAGTAAGGAGAAGTGATGATGAAGTTCGAAGTGGATCGTGAAGCGATGGGTAGTGTCACCGGCTGGCAGTCCGATGGAGAAACTCAGGGTACGATGGCTGTGACTAAACCATCGTTGCAACAACTGCGGGTATAAATCCCCTCTTTCAAGGTTGAAAAGAGTGGGGACAACCTTGACGATGTGACGATACAGCCGTCCTTGAGAACAAGGTCACTACCAAGGACACATCCAAGGTTTTCTCAAGGACACACTCAAGGTTATACCTCAAGGTTAATGATAAGATCAATGATGTTTTTTCAAGGTCATTTAAGTTCAAGGTGCCTTCTTTCAAGGTCATTTCCAAGGACATATCTAAGTTTTTCTTAAAGAGATATTCAAGGTCACCTCTCTCAAGGCTATTCTCAAGGTCATATTCAAGGTTGTTCCAAGGACACGTTCAAGGTTATTCCTCAAGGACATTCGTTCAAGGTCATACCTCAAGGACATTCGTTCAAGGTCATACCTCAAGGACATTCGTTCAAGGTCATACCTCAAGGACATTTGTTCAAGGTTATACTTTAAGCTCAAGGACATTCGTTCAAGGTCATTGCTTCATAACCTTGAGTTTAAAGTAATGGAGGGGTCGAATCTTGTAGATTGTCCAATTTCGGAGTGGGGAGGACTAAAGTGACGTAGTATAGGAGGAGCATAAATTCACTCACAGCTGCAGAGTATCTTCACTCACTTGTGTGCTGCTGTAACTATCAGTTCTACGTGTTCATTTTCAGACATAGTCACTGTAGCCCTTATCAAGTAAGTACAATACTTTATCGACCAATTTTATTATTTAGATATATCTGCTTTTATTAATTTTAAAAGTGCATTCATTCTATCTGTAGTGAGCACACATACGTACATACAGAGAGAAACTCCTTCAAAAAGGTGTTTCTAGTTATTTTTATATCTTTAAATACTAAAAATAATATAAATATTTTTCATTTTACTGCTCCAATACACCCACTATATCACTACTCACATATAATTTCAGATTGTTTTTTTTTTAATTATCTATTTCGTTGTCTTTAGTTTCCTTAGACAACATTTCCAAATTTTTATTTTCATTGCTCCAGAACGCCCATTTCCCCACTACTTAAATTTTCATATTTATTATAAAAATAAAAATAAAAATTTTTTCCAGAAAATTAATTTTACCACTACTCACAAATATTTCAATGTTACTTAAAAAAATAATTATTTTTCTTGTATTTAAAAGTGAACTTTTTTGAATTTTAAATTTTACTGACTTATAACACATATGATAATTTTCTAATACATTTCAACTTTAGTAATAAAAATTTTGTTCCATAATATTTCAGAATTAACTTCCTCATCAAAGAAATTTCAAAAATGTTGATTTCAAATGTTCAAATTTCTAAATTTAACACTTAATTTTACATCATCAACTTGAAATGTGTCTCTTATATTTGCTTAATTTAATATTCTTACTTATATTGGGGATAAGGAAATAAGTATCTTAAAAAGACTATAATTATTACAGATTCTTTTATTTCCAATTAATAATTATAATTTACCATTATTACAATATATTAGTATTTTATATTAAAACATGATTTAAAAAAAAATAATTAAATACATTGTAAATTTACATTATAAACCTATTTACAACAAACTAATTCAATTTAAAACAGACAAATTATTTACAATTTACATTTAAATTTTTACAATAAAGAAAATATTATACAATTTACACTAAAGAACAGTAGATGGGGAGGTGGGGGGGAGGGGGGGTTACTCCCACCGAGATTCAACCGCCCTCAGCTCTTCCTCCATTTCCTGAATTGTGAGAAAATTTGGGATAGGAAGCGTTTCGACAGGGGTTGCTAGAGTTGCAACAGGGATAACAGGGGTTGAAGAGGGCAAGAGGAAATTTGGGGGTGTTTCTTCATTGTCGTCAAGGGTTGCAACAGGGATGACGGGGGTTGAAGAGGGCAAGAGAAAATTTGGGGGTGTTTCTTCACTGGCATCAAGGGATGCGACGGGGATGACGGGAGTTGGAGAGGGCAAATATGTTATTTGCCCCTCATTAAGGATGGAAGGTGATAGAGGGGAGGAATATTCTTGTGGTTGGAGTGTAGGGAAGGGGAAATATGTTAATTCCCCTTGGGAGGGAAGCAAAAGTGGGGTGGATAATTGAAGTTGAGGAAGGGTGGGAGTTTCTATGGAGGGAACTGATGGCGGTTGAATCTCTATAGTGGGGGGAGGGGAAGAAGGATTAGGGGATGGATTAGGAGGTGAAGGGGTAGGGGGTTTATAGGGGTTGACAATCATTATTTGTTTCGTCGTTTTTTTTCCTTGACGCTTTCCACCCGGCTTGATCTTCTTTTCTTGTACTCTCGCCTCTTGATCCCCGCCGGAACTGATCTTTTCTCCAGGAATTCTCTCAGCAAGCTGCCTCCTGCACAAAGAAATATATTTAAAAATACAAATCTTTATCATTTTTTTATATTTGAAATGGTTAAATTGTTAATTTTAATCTTTTTTTTACATATTCCCAATTCTTGTTTACACTGTAAACACATATAAAACATAACCTATAATCATTTATTTTTTCCAAACAATTTCCCCCCCCCCCAAAAAAAAAAATATAAGGTATGATGTGTTTAAAATTGCAAATAGACTTGATTTAACCACAAAAACATAATATAAAGATTGTTACTACAAATACTTTTAACATTTTCATTCAATGTTTATGAAAAGTACAGTAATGATATATATATATATATATATTTTTCATTTGCAAAAGATTATTAATATACTATGATGGAAAATGAAAAAAATTGATTATTGTTTCTTCCCTAATTTTCCTCTCTAAGTTAAGATAGCAAAAAGTAATCAAAATTAAAATGATTTTGTATTTAATTTATGTTTAAAATTCCCCCATTTCACAACTTAAAAAATATTCAAATCTTGCGGGATTATTTGCTTCTCCCTTAAGACAAATATTAACTTTCAAATTCGGTTCAACATCAACCACATAACCAGAATTGTTAATTTATAACTCACTTAAAGAATAAAAATTATCTAGCAATTTCAGTGAGCAGATGTTTTTGTTATTTTGAATGAGGTAAAAATTAACAATTTTGACTGAGCAGATGAGACTACACCAAATTTAAAAGTTACCATTGTTGTTAAGAGAAAGCAGGTGGAAACATAATATTTTTTACTGTATCCCTTTATTAATGATCTTATATATTAAATCAACATACCTTGATTAATTCCTGGAGATGACTCATCATCACTTAACGTGATAACACTCTGCCTCTACGTACTGGGGAAATTAGCTGGAAGAAGAAAAAATACAAATTAAAATATTTATTAGTATAAACAAAGATTATAAAAAAGATATATATTCCAAAAAAATATCAATTTTTGAGACAACAAACTTGATTGTATGTTTCTGAAATTACCGCATTCCAATAAAGGTTTTTAGTAATCTCATTTCAGGGATATAATTCTCTCACGTGAAATATGAAATTAACACAGCTGTCACAATCTTTAGTAACAGATGTATACTAATTTTGCATGAAAATATCTGGCTTCAAATCATGTGTAAACATAAGCAGCCTTCTTTAGATATAAAATTAATGGTATAAATATATATTTCTCAATTTTAAATTCGTTAAAACATAATATCTTAAATTTTTATTATAAGTAAACAAAATTGATGTTTCGAATAGATAAATGAAGTGAACCAATCTATTTATCTTAGCTAAATCAATTATAGGTGTTTCAAATAGATAAATAAAGTGAACAAATCTATTTACCTTGGCTGAGCCAAAAAAGTCTTTATCCATCAGCAAATGGTTACAATTAAATCGATTATCACTTATATTCACATTAGCATTAGAGAATTCTTTGAGTTCCTTCAATATGTATGATACAAGAATTGAAACACACATGTTGTACATATATTGCATTTTAGAAAAATGAGGCGTTTAAGTAATAGGAAAATGTTTGTTTGTTGAAAACTACTCTCGTGTTTTCTACTAAAATATTATTAATGTTAAAAGAAAATCATTATTATTATTAATAACCCACCTTCTCCAATTGGTCCAGTTTTCTCACAGGAAATCTCCTCCAGCACAACGGTGTTCTCCTCGGACCCGGCGATGTCTGGAAACAAAATTTAAATTAAAATATTTATTGATTTAAATATATATTTTACAGATTCAAATTGATGAATCTATATATTGTACATACATTGCTCTTTGGAATTATACATACTATCGCAAATATACATTTTGAATGAGTAAAATACACAATTTAAATGTGAAGAAATGTTTTTTTTTTTGCAAAGTCAAAATTATTTTTCATATAAAAATACATTTCAACAAATTATATACAATTGATTATTGTACCAATAAAAGGATTTTATTAAAGTATCACCAAAAGTTTAAAACAACTAACTGTTAAACTCACCACCAAAATAAAAACACAGATGTTATAAAATAAATAAATCACTTTAAAAGTGATAGTATAAATATTCTTTAATCAGTCAGCTTCTTACACAGAAGATGAGTGTACAAATATCCTATTTTTCCACAACCCTTTTATTTATTGTCAAAAAAATCATCCAAATTTAAATATTGTATTAAGAAAAATCAGTGATACAAAAAGATTATATTTTACAAAATAATAATTAGAGAAGAATAAATCGTTAATTTATTTACCTGCAAATGTAGATTGGGGAAACCGTTCTCTGATGGTCTGGCAGAGGCGAAAAACATCTTCAACAGATCGCTCAAGAAAAAAAACTTTAACCTTAAACATCGTAAGAGATACAAAATACAGCAAAGGGTAGGCTGAACTGAACCAATGATTGGTCAGAGTGTGCTTTTATAGACAAGTACCTAGTTTGCAACCATTTTGTGCCTCCCCACTCTCCCCACCACAGGCGTCTGTCTGCAAGTAGACGAGTTACAGGCAAAAATAATTTATCTTTAGTATAAATTATCTCTGTTTTCTTTTAATAAAAATGTTTGTAATTATATTTTACATATAATATAATTATATTCTATTTATGTTTCAGGTGAAAAATGGCCGGAAGTTTGAAGGAAGAATTTAACGCAAAGTCTTGCATTGAATTCAATGCAAGAGTAAAAATGGAAGATTTGAAGAAGGATAAGCCTTATAAAATAGTGTCCTTCAGAATCGTTGAAGTAAAAAATAATTTGTTTGGCCGTCCTGGAAAATCCAACAATGCAATAATTGCATCTCTCGACTTTGAGGAGAAATTGGATGAAGAAAAATCATCAACAATCGGTGATGTCTTCTTACCCAGAAGATTTCTGCAAATCTTCGATAAGAAACGAATTGAGGAATACAATCGTTTACCAAATCTACATCTCGTTTATAGTGGTAAAGGTTCTTCCAGCGAATACATTATTACTCTCAAATAAATGTACTCTAATTGAAGCATTGAAAGACTGTTTGGTTAAGTTTGTTTTAAATAAAATGTGTACTCAGGTCTGAAGATGGCAAATAAAGTATAAAAAATAACTGAAAATTCAAAGGATAAATTTATCACTTACTCCTCAATTGAATTCAATGCAAAAGTAAAAATGGTTATAGAAAGATAAGTCTTAAAAAAAAATATTTTCCTTCAAAATGGTAAAAGTAAAAAATAATTTGTTTGGATATCCTGGAAAATCCAACAATGTCATAATGCATCCCTGGACTTTGCTAAAATATAACCTAAAATATGAACTTTACAGAGAGTAGATTTGAAGCAACACATTTCCTGGCTATATTCAATAAAAACAGATTAAATCTATGCTTAATAAATCAAGTATGTCTATCTCTCCTTGTTAAAAATATATATTACCTAATATTGTATTCCATATTTTATCCAAGGAACAAGATGCCATCTTTTTTTACTTTGAGAAATTTATTTAAAAAATGTATTTCATTAAAACAGTAATTATTATAAATCTTGCAATATTTATCTAACATATATTACAAAAGGTGTTGGTGTTAATTGTTTTCTGATAATAAATTCTGTTTATAATAATCACCGTGTTATTCACTCTTCCCCCTCCATTATAATCACAATGAAGGTACAATAACCACATTTAATAATACCAAGTTTCAATTAGTATGTATGTATGCTACATCTCAGTCTGGCTAAAGTCGTTCACTTGCAGCAGATGGCTGCAAGTACCTCAACAGGTTTCAACGTTAGGGCATTACCCCCTAACCTTGAAAGATGTCATTGCAACTGCAGTGTCCTTCGGTCAGGATCATTCAACCGACGGGTGCATCCACCTTGACCAGATACTGACCCGTAAACAGGATTCTACTACCTTGACCGGATACTGACCCGTAAACAGGATTCTATTCCCATGCCTATTTCGTAGACGACTCGAGTTAAATCCCCAAGATAGCTCTCAAACAATGTTGCAAAAAACATACGACAGATTAAATGCCGATGTACATCTAAACTGAATTTTAATGAGCTGCACGCTCTCAGTGAGAACTTCCCACAGCGACCCGTCCGTCACAAAAAACACAAGCGGTATTCCATCCTGCCGGCTTGCAATACATCACAAAGCAACTCGCAACATGCGACTTGCTTTCTCATAAAACGAAACTAGAAGGTGTGGTCCACTGTAAAAAGCGAAGGTGTGGTCATTTTATTCTACTTTCTCCTATAGGGAAGAAGCTAATACCGTAGGTCTCATGGTAAGACCTAAGCCCGAGACCATGATAACTTTTCGTTTTAGGGCCACCAGAAGCAAAAAACACCATTCGTTCGAATTTTTATATATCTATCTATCTATCTATATATATATATATATATATATATATATGTGTGTGTGTGTGTGTGTGTGTGTGTGTGTGTGTGTGTGTCTGTCAGCACGATAGCGGCCGTAAATACGGTCCGATCTTAATGAAATTTGGAACAGACATGTAAAAAGGTAATCGAATGGACGAGTTCGTGAACCAGCCCGATCGGACCACCGGAAGGGGGGGGTAAAGGGGGATAAACACCCCCAAAAATGGGTTTTTTGAGTTTTTTTACATATAAAAATAAAATTTATCAAATCTTTGTTGGCACCATTGAATTCAGCTCAAAAAAACCAACAATTTAGTGTTTTGAATCATTGCTCTATGTCCATTGGTTACCGAGATATTGAAAGTGGTAAACACAGTACGTTGTCCCTATGTTAACCTTATGGGGAATAAGTAAAATTCTATATCTCCCTTATTTCTCAACATATCTGGATAAAACTTGGTTTGTGGCTTCATCTAGATATGATCTAATGTGTTTTAGTCTAAAATCCCCGAAATTTCAGTTTTTGTGGTAGCAAACCTGCATAATCATTCCCCATGTTATCCTTATGGGAAATAAAAAAATTCTATATCTTACTTATTTTTTAACATTTCTTGACAAAACTTGGTATATGGCTTCTTCTAGTTAAGATCTACTAAATAATGAATTAAAACCAACCAGTTTTAACATACCTGTTGCAGCAAACCTGCATAATCATTCCCCATGTTATTCTTATGGAGATTACAAAACATGTAAAATCTCGCTAAGTTGGATTGAAATACCGTTTGTTGTGTTGCATCTGAAATTCGCTGAGTATGCAGGTCTGCTGCAACGGGGGTATTTAAGTATTAAAAAGCTAATTATACTTTCATTTTAATACTTTATGAATTTTCACGTATACTGGACGGGAGTGACAAGTATGGATCGACAGGCGTGACAAATATAAGGCAAGCTGGACGGGTAAGTGACTCATACCAACGGGAGTGAGGTTTAACTACTGATAAGGTTTAATTTAATAAAAATAATATATATTACAGTGAAAAATCTAAATTTAATCCATATTTTTTATTCGATTCAATTAAGGCTAACATCGACTTACATAGTTCTTACTTTTTTAACACAAAACTCCTTTTAGCGAATCTTTTCCACATGGAAGAAGCTATTACCGTAGGTCTCATGGTAAGGCCTAAGCCCGAGGCCATGATAACTTTTCGTTTTGAGGCCACCAGAAGCAGAAAACACCATTCGTTCGAATATATATATATATATATATGTGTGTGTGTGTGTGTGTGTGTGTGTGTGTGTGTGTGTGTGTGTGTGTGTGTGTGTGTGTGTGTCTGTCAGCATGATATCGGCCGTAAAAATGGTCCGATCTTAATGAAATTTGGTACAGACATGTAAAGTGGTAATCCCTCAGACGAGTTCGTAAACCCGCCCGATCGGACCACCGGAAGGGGGGGGGGGTAAAGGGGGATAAACCCCCAAAAATGTTTTTTTTAGTTTTTTACATAGGAAAATAAAATTTATCGAATTTTTGTTGGCACCATTGAATTTAGCTCAAAGAAACAAACAATTTAGTATTTTGAATCACTGCTCTATGTCCATTGGTTACCGAGATATTGAAAGTGGTAAATACAGTACGTTTACCTTTTGGGAAATAAGAAAAATTCTACATTTCAGTTATTTCTCAACATATCTTCATAAAACTTGGTTAATAGCTCCTTCTAGTTCAGATTTACTGAATATTGAATTAAAATCACCCAGTTTTAATATACCTGTAGCAGCAAATCTGCATACTCATTCCCCATGTTATTCTTATGGAGCTTACCAAAACATGTCAAATCTCGCTATGTTGGATTGAAATATGTTGTTTTGTATTTGAAATTCGTTGAGTATGCAGGTCTGCTGCAACGGGACTATTTGAATACCAAGAGCCAGTTGGAAACATATTTTTAATTAAAGATACATAGTTATATAAGGGATTATAAATGTGTTAACTTTCAGTAGTTTCAGTCACTACCGTCCAGAAGTTTTAATTAAGATTCTGGACGGGCGGGACAGAATCATGGACGGGCGTGACATGGACGGGTGTGACATTTTGGGAAACTTTGCTCCCCTTGTGTGGTAGAACTGACTTTTTCGGCTAAAAGTATATTTCTAACCTGTCCATTATACAAGCAAACACAAATCAATCAAACATAATATTTACAACTGGTCTGAATGAGCTAAAACTTGTGGACGTTATGTGACACCTATGAATTTTAAATTTCACACTTACCTTAGTAAACAAATTATTTTTCATCAAAATAAAGTGGAGAAACATGGGCAGAAACACAGTCCTGCTGCACCAACAAGTACATCTCAAAAAACTGAAAATATGGCCACAGGGTTGCGAATATCGCATGCCTGTGACCAATTTGCATGGACGGTAGTGACAAAACTTCCCAGGGACAGGGTTACTTTACCAAGTGAACGAAAAATTAAAGAATTTTAAAAATTATATTTGAGGTTATTATGAACTTATATAGTTTATTGTTTTTAAACAAGCACATTTAGTTAAAAATAAAAATCTGAAAAGATTTGGTACAGATTTTAGGTGTAGGGGCAAAAGAAGGGCGTGACTTTTTTAATTCTTAAATTCAGAATAAATATAATCTCATTTGAAATACGCAATATTGTATTGTAACTAGATCGCCCCAGATATTTATGTTTGAATAAAATACTCATGAATGGTACTAGAGGAGTCTATCTGTTGAAAAAAGACCAGGAACAACAAAATTGAAATTAAACGAAAATCACTCGTTTGAGTTCATAGTTCACCAAAATCGTGACTATATTTTAAGTTTAATATAAAATTGATTCAGTATTATTCTGATTCTTGAAAATCCCACGTTACCCTCGACGCAACAACCTGGGCCGTAGAGAACGCAGTGCTGTGAGAGTAGGACACTTTCGGGCAAGTCAATATGACAAGCAAAACGAGTCTCGAAATGAAGATGAATGTGCTTTATTTAATCTGAACCATCAACTAGGAGATATCGCATTCAATCCCCATTGAGCTTCGTTCAATTATAACGCGACGATCGATTACAGTTTATTGCCAATAGTTGCTATTGGCTCAATGAACATTGTGTGTCAACGGTTGCATTGATACACAAAGGACGAACGGGGGTATTTAAATACCCCCGTGCATTGCATTTGAGCGTAGAATGCTTTGTTGTTGTTGGAAAGATCAACAAACAAGATACTTTATGTTTCGTATATAAAGTTGTTTATAATACGTTCATGTGCAATTCAAATTGGTCAGGAATTGTTCAAGAATTATTTCCCGGCCAGTCTCTCATTGATCGCCATATTACCACAAGAGTTTTTGAAAGAAAATCAAAGTTACTCATGGATTTTATTGTTAAGCATTGCATGTTCGGCGAGACGCATTGTGGGACGTATTCAGTAGAATGACAAAAACGCACGTTGCAACACGCACACATCCTTATTTGGTTGGTTGAGAGGATAAAACCGAATGGAAATGGATTATGTGATATCAGCTAATATAATGAAGGATATCCATTCAGCTAAAAGTCGGTTCAGTAATTATTGTGTTGCGGATCATATACGGTTGTGTTGCGGTGTTATGTATTTTAATGGCACTCAGCTGACGATGAAAAAATTAATCAACAACATAATTGAGGCAACGATTTCGCAAAAAAAACTACAATTGTGAAGACCTTTTTATTCCACGTATCTAAATTATTCCAAAAGATACGCCCTATGACTTTAAGCGGCGACAATTTCCAGTAGCTTGCATTTGCAATGTCCGAATTAAATGGACAGTCGTTGAATGTTTGTGGAAACAACCTTGAAAATCCATGATTTTCACATGGCCAATTGTATGTCGCCTGTTCCCGTGTCGGAACACTGAAAATATAATTTTTGCGCCAGAAAACAAAACTAACAATATTATATATTAAAAAAGCTTTAGAATAAAAGCTATGTTGTTTATGTGAATATTTTGATATCCATCCAAACTAAAACAAATTATTCATAAAAAAGACAGGACAACGTCTGTCGGGTCAGCTAATCTAGTCTTACAATAATCAGGCTTAGTGCAATTATTTTATATAAATATATATACATTTATACAAATATAAAAGGAAAACTTTAGCTTCATTTTACAATAATTCCAATCGAAAAAAAGAAAACGAGCAAAACAAGAAAATCAACAAAAATATTTTTAGTTTTCATAAGAAAGAAGTAAGTTAGACTGTAGAATTGTTTTTATTAAAATCGTACACGGAAGACTTTTTCGTATGTTTTCCCTTGCCAAATTTTAATTTATTGGAAGTATCGTTGAGGAAAACTTAGAGAAATTAGGTAATTAATTAAAACGTTGAACATTTTTTTAATTTAATGGTAATTAAATATGCGGTAGGTAAAATTTTTAACGTTTTAGCGAATTTCCCCTATAGGCAAGAAGCTAATACCGTAGGGCTCATGGTAAGACCTAAGCCCGAGGACCATGATAACTTTTCGTTTTAGGGCCACCAGAAGCAAAAAACACCATTCGTTCGAATTTTTATATATCTAACTATCTATCTATATATATATATATATATAGTGTGTGTGTGTGTGTGTGTGTGTGTGTGTGTGTGTGTGTGTGTGTGTGTGTGTGTGTGTCTGTCAGCACGATAGCGGCCGTAAATATGGTCCGATCTTAATGAAATTTGGAACAGACATGTAAAAAGGTAATCGAATGGACGAGTTCGTGAACCAGCCCGATCGGACCACCGGAAGGGGGGGTAAAGGGGGATAAACACCCCCAAAAATGGGTTTTTTGAGTTTTTTTACATATAAAAATAAAATTATCAAATCTTTTGTTGGCACCATTGAATTCAGCTCAAAAAAAACCAACAATTTAGTGTTTTGAATCATTGCTCTATGTCCATTGGTTACCGAGATATTGAAAGTGGTAAACACAGTACGTTGTCCCTATGTTAACCTTATGGGGAATAAGTAAAATTCTATATCTCCCTTATTTTTCAACATATCTGGATAAAACTTGGTTTGTGGCTTCATCTAGATATGATCTAATGTGTTTTAGTCTAAAATCCCGAAATTTCAGTTTTTGTGGTAGCAAACCTGCATAATCATTCCCCATGTTATCCTTATGGGAAATAAAAAAATTCTATATCTTACTTATTTTTTAACATTCTTGACAAAACTTGGTATATGGCTTCTTCTAGTTAAGATCTACTAAATAATGAATTAAAACCAACCAGTTTTAACATACCTGTTGCAGCAAAACCTGCATAATCATTCCCATGTTATTCTTATGGAGATTACAAAACATGTAAAATCTCGCTAAGTTGGATTGAAATACCGTTTGTTGTGTTGCATCTGAAATTCGCTGAGTATACAGGTCTGCTGCAACGGGGGTATTTAAGTATTAAAAAGCTAATTATACTTTCATTTTAATACTTTATGAATTTTCACGTATACTGGACGGGAGTGACAAGTATGGATCGACAGGCGTGACAAATATAAGGCAAGCTGGACGGGTATGTGACTCATACCAACGGGAGTGAGGTTCAACTACTGATAAGGTTTAATTTAATAAAAATAATATATATTACAGTGAAAAATCTAAATTTAATCCATATTTTTTATTCGATTCAATTAAGGCTAACATCGACTTACATAGTTCTTACTTTTTTAACACAAAACTCCTTTTAGCGAATCTTTTCCACAGGGAAGAAGCTATTACCGTAGGTCTCATGGTAAGGCCTAAGCCCGAGGCCATGATAACTTTTCGTTTTGAGGCCACCAGAAGCAGAAAACACCATTCGTTCGAATATATATATATATATATATATATATATGTGTGTGTGTGTGTGTGTGTGTGTGTGTGTGTGTGTGTGTGTGTGTGTGTGTGTGTGTGTGTGTGTGTGTGTGTGTGTGTCTGTCAGCATGATATCGGCCGTAAAAATGGTCCGATCTTAATGAAATTTGGTACAGACATGTTAAAGTGGTAATCCCTCAGACGAGTTCGTAACCCGCCCGATCGGACCACCGGAAGGGGGGGGGTGGGGGTAAAGGGGGATAAACCCCCAAAAATTTTTTTTTAGTTTTTTACATAGGAAAATAAAATTTATCGAATTTTTGTTGGCACCATTGAATTTAGCTCAAAGAAACAAACAATTAGTATTTTGAATCACTGCTCTATGTCCATTGGTTACCGAGGTATTGAAAGTGGTAAACACAGTACGTTTACCTTATGGGAAATAAGAAAAATTCTACATTTCGGTTATTTCTCAACATATCTTCATAAAACTTGGTTAATAGCTCCTTCTAGTTCAGATTTACTGAATATTGAATTAAAATCACCCAGTTTTAATATACCTGTAGCAGCAAATCTGCATACTCATTCCCCATGTTATTCTTATGGAGCTTACCAAACATGTCAAATCTCGCTATGTTGGATTGAAATATGTTGTTTTGTATTTGAAATTCGTTGAGTATGCAGGTCTGCTGCAACGGGACTATTTGAATACCAAGAGCCAGTTGGAAACATATTTTTAATTAAAGATACATAGTTATATAAGGGATTATAAATGTGTTAACTTTCAGTAGTTTCAGTCACTACCGTCCAGAAGTTTTAATTAAGATTCTGGACGGGCGGGACAGAATCATGGACGGGCGTGACATGGACGGGTGTGACATTTTGGGAAACTTTGCTCCCCTTGTGTGGTAGAACTGACTTTTTCGGCTAAAAGTATATTTCTAACCTGTCCATTATACAAGCAAACACAAATCAATCAAACATAATATTTACAACTGGTCTGAATGAGCTAAAACTTGTGGACGTTATGTGACACCTATGAATTTTAAATTTCACACTTACCTTAGTAAACAAATTATTTTTCATCAAAATAAAGTGGAGAAACATGGGCAGAAACACAGTCCTGCTGCACCAACAAGTACATCTCAAAAAACTGAAAATATGGCCACAGGGTTGCGAATATCGCATGCCTGTGACCAATTTGCATGGACGGTATTGACAAAACTTCCCAGGGACAGGGTTACTTTACCAAGTGAACGAAAAATTAAAGAATTTTAAAAATTATATTTGAGGTTATTATGAACTTATATAGTTTATTGTTTTTTAAACAAGCACATTTAGTTAAAAATAAAAATCTGAAAAGATTTGGTACAGATTTTAGGTGTAGGGGCAAAAGAAGGGCGTGACTTTTTTAATTCTTAAATTCAGAATAAATATAATCTCATTTGAAATACGCAATATTGTATTGTAACTAGATCGCCCCAGATATTTATGTTTGAATAAAATACTCATGAATGGTACTAGAGGAGTCTATCTGTTGAAAAAAGACCAGGAACAACAAAATTGAAATTAAACGAAAATCACTCGTTTGAGTTCATAGTTCACCAAAATCGTGACTATATTTTAAGTTTAATATAAAATTGATTCAGTATTATTCTGATTCTTGAAAATCCCACGTTACCCTCGACGCAACAACCTGGGCCGTAGAGAACGCAGTGCTGTGAGAGTAGGACACTTTCGGGCAAGTCAATATGACAAGCAAAACGAGTCTCGAAATGAAGATGAATGTGCTTTATTTAATCTGAACCATCAACTAGGAGATATCGCATTCAATCCCCATTGAGCTTCGTTCAATTATAACGCGACGATCGATTACAGTTTATTGCCAATAGTTGCTATTGGCTCAATGAACATTGTGTGTCAACGGTTGCATTGATACACAAAGGACGAACGGGGGTATTTAAATACCCCCGTGCATTGCATTTGAGCGTAGAATGCTTTGTTGTTGTTGGAAAGATCAACAAACAAGATACTTTATGTTTCGTATATAAAGTTGTTTATAATACGTTCATGTGCAATTCAAATTGGTCAGGAATTGTTCAAGAATTATTTCCCGGCCAGTCTCTCATTGATCGCCATATTACCACAAGAGTTTTTGAAAGAAAATCAAAGTTACTCATGGATTTTATTGTTAAGCATTGCATGTTCGGCGAGACGCATTGTGGGACGTATTCAGTAGAATGACAAAAACGCACGTTGCAACACGCACACATCCTTATTTGGTTGGTTGAGAGGATAAAACCGAATGGAAATGGATTATGTGATATCAGCTAATATAATGAAGGATATCCATTCAGCTAAAAGTCGGTTCAGTAATTATTGTGTTGCGGATCATATACGGTTGTGTTGCGGTGTTATGTATTTTAATGGCACTCAGCTGACGATGAAAAAATTAATCAACAACATAATTGAGGCAACGATTTCGCAAAAAAAAACTACAATTGTGAAGACCTTTTTATTCCACGTATCTAAATTATTCCAAACGATACGCCCTATGACTTTAAGCGGCGACAATTTCCAGTAGCTTGCATTTGCAATGTCCGAATTAAATGGACAGTCGTTGAATGTTTGTGGAAACAACCTTGAAAATCCATGATTTTCACATGGCCAATTGTATGTCGCCTGTTCCCGTGTCGGAACACTGAAAATATAATTTTTGCGCCAGAAAACAAAACTAACAATATTATATATTAAAAAAGCTTTAGAATAAAAGCTATGTTGTTTATGTGAATATTTTGATATCCATCCAAACTAAAACAAATTATTCATAAAAAAGACAGGACAACGTCTGTCGGGTCAGCTAATCTAGTCTTACAATAATCAGGCTTAGTGCAATTATTTTATATAAATATATATACATTTATACAAATATAAAAGGAAAACTTTAGCTTCATTTTACAATAATTCCAATCGAAAAAAAGAAAACGAGCAAAACAAGAAAATCAACAAAAATATTTTTAGTTTTCATAAGAAAGAAGTAAGTTAGACTGTAGAATTGTTTTTATTAAAATCGTACACGGAAGACTTTTTCGTATATTTGTTTTCCCTTGCCAAATTTTAATTTATTGGAAGTATCGTTGAGGAAAACTTAGAGAAATTAGGTAATTAATTAAAACGTTGAACATTTTTTTAATTTAATGGTAATTAAATATGCGGTAGGTAAAATTTTTAACGTTTTAGCGAATTTCCCCTATAGGGAAGAAGCTAATACCGTAGGTCTCATGGTAAGACCTAAGCCCGAGACCATGATAACTTTTCGTTTTAGGGCCACCAGAAGCAAAAAACACCATTCGTTCGAATTTTTATATATCTATCTATCTATCTATATATATATATATATATATATATATGTGTGTGTGTGTGTGTGTGTGTGTGTGTGTGTGTGTGTGTGTGTGTGTGTGTGTGTGTGTGTGTGTGTGTGTGTGTCTGTCAGCACGATAGCGGCCGTAAATATGGTCCGATCTTAATGAAATTTGGAACAGACATGTAAAAAGGTAATCGAATGGACGAGTTCGTGAACCAGCCCGATCGGACCACCGGAAGGGGGGGTAAAGGGGGATAAACACCCCCAAAAATGGGTTTTTTGAGTTTTTTTACATATAAAAATAAAATTTATCAAATCTTTGTTGGCACCATTGAATTCAGCTCAAAAAAACCAACAATTTAGTGTTTTGAATCATTGCTCTATGTCCATTGGTTACCGAGATATTGAAAGTGGTAAACACAGTACGTTGTCCCTATGTTAACCTTATGGGGAATAAGTAAAATTCTATATCTCCCTTATTTTTCAACATATCTGGATAAAACTTGGTTTGTGGCTTCATCTAGATATGATCTAATGTGTTTTAGTCTAAAATCCCCGAAATTTCAGTTTTTGTGGTAGCAAACCTGCATAATCATTCCCCATGTTATCCTTATGGGAAATAAAAAAATTCTATATCTTACTTATTTTTTAACATTTCTTGACAAAACTTGGTATATGGCTTCTTCTAGTTAAGATCTACTAAATAATGAATTAAAACCAACCAGTTTTAACATACCTGTTGCAGGAAACCTGCATAATCATTCCCCATGTTATTCTTATGGAGATTACAAAACATGTAAAATCTCGCTAAGTTGGATTGAAATACCGTTTGTTGTGTTGCATCTGAAATTCGCTGAGTATGCAGGTCTGCTGCAACGGGGGTATTTAAGTATTAAAAAGCTAATTATACTTTCATTTTAATACTTTATGAATTTTCACGTATACTGGACGGGAGTGACAAGTATGGATCGACAGGCGTGACAAATATAAGGCAAGCTGGACGGGTATGTGACTCATACCAACGGGAGTGAGGTTCAACTACTGATAAGGTTTAATTTAATAAAAATAATATATATTACAGTGAAAAATCTAAATTTAATCCATATTTTTTATTCGATTCAATTAAGGCTAACATCGACTTACATAGTTCTTACTTTTTTAAAACAAAACTCCTTTTAGCGAATCTTTTCCACAGGGAAGAAGCTATTACCGTAGGTCTCATGGTAAGGCCTAAGCCCGAGGCCATGATAACTTTTCGTTTTGAGGCCACCAGAAGCAGAAAACACCATTCGTTCGAATATATATATATATATATATATGTGTGTGTGTGTGTGTGTGTGTGTGTGTGTGTGTGTGTGTGTGTGTGTGTGTGTGTGTGTGTGTGTGTGTGTGTGTGTGTGTGTGTGTGTGTGTGTGTGTGTGTGTGTGTGTGTGTGTGTGTGTGTCTGTCAGCATGATATCGGCCGTAAAAATGGTCCGATCTTAATGAAATTTGGTACAGACATGTAAAGTGGTAATCCCTCAGACGAGTTCGTAAACCCGCCCGATCGGACCACCGGAAGGGGGGGGGGGGGTAAAGGGGGATAAACCCCCAAAAATTTTTTTTTAGTTTTTTACATAGGAAAATAAAATTTATCGAATTTTTGTTGGCACCATTGAATTTAGCTCAAAGAAACAAACAATTTAGTATTTTGAATCACTGCTCTATGTCCATTGGTTACCGAGGTATTGAAAGTGGTAAACACAGTACGTTTACCTTATGGGAAATAAGAAAAATTCTACATTTCGGTTATTTCTCAACATATCTTCATAAAACTTGGTTAATAGCTCCTTCTAGTTCAGATTTACTGAATATTGAATTAAAATCACCCAGTTTTAATATACCTGTAGCAGCAAATCTGCATACTCATTCCCCATGTTATTCTTATGGAGCTTACCAAAACATGTCAAATCTCGCTATGTTGGATTGAAATATGTTGTTTTGTATTTGAAATTCGTTGAGTATGCAGGTCTGCTGCAACGGGACTATTTGAATACCAAGAGCCAGTTGGAAACATATTTTTAATTAAAGATACATAGTTATATAAGGGATTATAAATGTGTTAACTTTCAGTAGTTTCAGTCACTACCGTCCAGAAGTTTTAATTAAGATTCTGGACGGGCGGGACAGAATCATGGACGGGCGTGACATGGACGGGTGTGACATTTTGGGAAACTTTGCTCCCCTTGTGTGGTAGAACTGACTTTTTCGGCTAAAAGTATATTTCTAACCTGTCCATTATACAAGCAAACACAAATCAATCAAACATAATATTTACAACTGGTCTGAATGAGCTAAAACTTGTGGACGTTATGTGACACCTATGAATTTTAAATTTCACACTTACCTTAGTAAACAAATTATTTTTCATCAAAATAAAGTGGAGAAACATGGGCAGAAACACAGTCCTGCTGCACCAACAAGTACATCTCAAAAAACTGAAAATATGGCCACAGGGTTGCGAATATCGCATGCCTGTGACCAATTTGCATGGACGGTAGTGACAAAACTTCCCAGGGACAGGGTTACTTTACCAAGTGAACGAAAAATTAAAGAATTTTAAAAATTATATTTGAGGTTATTATGAACTTATATAGTTTATTGTTTTTAAACAAGCACATTTAGTTAAAAATAAAAATCTGAAAAGATTTGGTACAGATTTTAGGTGTAGGGGCAAAAGAAGGGCGTGACTTTTTTAATTCTTAAATTCAGAATAAATATAATCTCATTTGAAATACGCAATATTGTATTGTAACTAGATCGCCCCAGATATTTATGTTTGAATAAAATACTCATGAATGGTACTAGAGGAGTCTATCTGTTGAAAAAAGACCAGGAACAACAAAATTGAAATTAAACGAAAATCACTCGTTTGAGTTCATAGTTCACCAAAATCGTGACTATATTTTAAGTTTAATATAAAATTGATTCAGTATTATTCTGATTCTTGAAAATCCCACGTTACCCTCGACGCAACAACCTGGGCCGTAGAGAACGCAGTGCTGTGAGAGTAGGACACTTTCGGGCAAGTCAATATGACAAGCAAAACGAGTCTCGAAATGAAGATGAATGTGCTTTATTTAATCTGAACCATCAACTAGGAGATATCGCATTCAATCCCCATTGAGCTTCGTTCAATTATAACGCGACGATCGATTACAGTTTATTGCCAATAGTTGCTATTGGCTCAATGAACATTGTGTGTCAACGGTTGCATTGATACACAAAGGACGAACGGGGGTATTTAAATACCCCCGTGCATTGCATTTGAGCGTAGAATGCTTTGTTGTTGTTGGAAAGATCAACAAACAAGATACTTTATGTTTCGTATATAAAGTTGTTTATAATACGTTCATGTGCAATTCAAATTGGTCAGGAATTGTTCAAGAATTATTTCCCGGCCAGTCTCTCATTGATCGCCATATTACCACAAGAGTTTTTGAAAGAAAATCAAAGTTACTCATGGATTTTATTGTTAAGCATTGCATGTTCGGCGAGACGCATTGTGGGACGTATTCAGTAGAATGACAAAAACGCACGTTGCAACACGCACACATCCTTATTTGGTTGGTTGAGAGGATAAAACCGAATGGAAATGGATTATGTGATATCAGCTAATATAATGAAGGATATCCATTCAGCTAAAAGTCGGTTCAGTAATTATTGTGTTGCGGATCATATACGGTTGTGTTGCGGTGTTATGTATTTTAATGGCACTCAGCTGACGATGAAAAAATTAATCAACAACATAATTGAGGCAACGATTTCGCAAAAAAAACTACAATTGTGAAGACCTTTTTATTCCACGTATCTAAATTATTCCAAACGATACGCCCTATGACTTTAAGCGGCGACAATTTCCAGTAGCTTGCATTTGCAATGTCCGAATTAAATGGACAGTCGTTGAATGTTTGTGGAAACAACCTTGAAAATCCATGATTTTCACATGGCCAATTGTATGTCGCCTGTTCCCGTGTCGGAACACTGAAAATATAATTTTTGCGCCAGAAAACAAAACTAACAATATTATATATTAAAAAGCTTTAGAATAAAAGCTATGTTGTTTATGTGAATATTTTGATATCCATCCAAACTAAAACAAATTATTCATAAAAAAGACAGGACAACGTCTGTCGGGTCAGCTAATCTAGTCTTACAATAATCAGGCTTAGTGCAATTATTTTATATAAATATATATACATTTATACAAATATAAAAGGAAAACTTTAGCTTCATTTTACAATAATTCCAATCGAAAAAAAGAAAACGAGCAAAACAAGAAAATCAACAAAAATATTTTTAGTTTTCATAAGAAAGAAGTAAGTTAGACTGTAGAATTGTTTTTATTAAAATCGTACACGGAAGACTTTTTCGTATATTTGTTTTCCCTTGCCAAATTTTAATTTATTGGAAGTATCGTTGAGGAAAGCTTAGAGAAATTAGGTAATTAATTAAAACGTTGAACATTTTTTTAATTTAATGGTAATTAAATATGCGGTAGGTAAAATTTTTAACGTTTTAGCGAATTTCCCCTATAGGGAAGAAGCTAATACCGTAGGTCTCATGGTAAGACCTAAGCCCGAGACCATGATAACTTTTCGTTTTAGGGCCACCAGAAGCAAAAAACACCATTCGTTCGAATTTTTATATATCTATCTATCTATATATATATATATATATATATATATATATATATATATATATATATGTGTGTGTATGTGTGTGTGTGTGTGTGTGTGTGTGTGTGTGTGTCTGTCAGCACGATAGCGGCCGTAAATATGGTCCGATCTTAATGAAATTTGGAACAGACATGTAAAAAGGTAATCGAATGGACGAGTTCGTGAACCAGCCCGATCGGACCACCGGAAGGGGGGGTAAAGGGGGATAAACACCCCCAAAAATGGGTTTTTTGAGTTTTTTTACATATAAAAATAAAATTTATCAAATCTTTGTTGGCACCATTGAATTCAGCTCAAAAAAAACAAACAATTTAGTGTTTTGAATCATTGCTCTATGTCCATTGGTTACCGAGATATTGAAAGTGGTAAACACAGTACGTTGTCCCTATGTTAACCTTATGGGGAATAAGTAAAATTCTATATCTCCCTTATTTTTCAACATATCTGGATAAAACTTGGTTTGTGGCTTCATCTAGATATGATCTAATGTGTTTTAGTCTAAAATCCCCGAAATTTCAGTTTTTGTGGTAGCAAACCTGCATAATCATTCCCCATGTTATCCTTATGGGAAATAAAAAAATTCTATATCTTACTTATTTTTTAACATTTCTTGACAAAACTTGGTATATGGCTTCTTCTAGTTAAGATCTACTAAATAATGAATTAAAACCAACCAGTTTTAACATACCTGTTGCAGCAAACCTGCATAATCATTCCCCATGTTATTCTTATGGAGATTACAAAACATGTAAAATCTCGCCAAGTTGGATTGAAATACCGTTTGTTGTGTTGCATCTGAAATTCGCTGAGTATGCAGGTCTGCTGCAACGGGGGTATTTTTGCTTCTGGTGGCCCTAAAACGAAAAGTTATCATGGTCTCGGGCTTAGGTCTTACCATGAGACCTACGGTAATAGCTTCTTCCCTATAGGGGAAATTCGCTAATAGTGCAGTCAGTCAAAAGCTCTGCAGTTATACAGCCAAAAAGCATAGTTGCAGTTTCACCGTGCCGTGATTTCCACAAATAGCCATTTGCATGATAAGTTTAAAATGTTAATTTTTAGCGAATTTCCCCTATAGGGTAGAAGCTGTTACTGTAGTACTCATGGTAAGACCTAAGCCCGAGACCATGATAACTTTTCGTTTTGGGGCCCCCAGAAGCAAAAAACACTATTCGTTCATTTTCATACATTTATATATATAAATGTACCCCCCTTTACCGATCGGACTACCGGTAAAGGAGGGTAAACCCCCCCCCAAAATTGGGTTTTTTTGGGTTTTTACATAGAAAAATAAAAATAATCCAATTTTTGCTAGCACCATTGAATTCAACTCCAAAAAGCAAACAATTTAGTATTTTGAATCATTGCTCTATTATAGTTACCGAGATATTGAAAGTGGTAAACATGGTACGTTGTCCCAATGTTAATCTTATGGGAAATAAGTAAAATTCTATATCTCGCTTATTTCTCAACATAACTTGATAAAACTTGGTAAATGGCTTCTTCTAGTTCAGAACTACTAAATATTGAATTAAAAACACCCAGTTTTAGCGAATTTCCCGTATAGGGAAGAAGCTATTACCGTAGGTCTCATGGTAAGACCTAAGCCCAAGACCATGATAGCTTTTCGTTTTGGGGCCACCAGAAGCAAAAAACACCATTCGTTCGAATTTTTATATATCTATCTATCTATCTATATATATATATATATATATATATATATATATATATATATATGTGTGTGTGTGTGTGTGTGTGTGTGTGTGTCTGTCAGCACGATAGCGGCCGTAAATATGGTCCGATCTTAATGAAATTTGGTACAGACATGTAAAGTGATAATCCCTCGGACGAGTTCGTAAACCAGCCCGATCGGGCCACTGGGAGGGGGGGTTAAGGGGGATATACCCCCCAAAAATGGGTTTTATGAGTTTTTTACATAGAAAAATAAAATTTATCGAATTTTTATTGGCACCATTGAATTCAGCTCAAAAAAACAAACAATTTAGTATTTTGAATCACCCCTCTATGTCCATTGGTTACCAAGATATTGAAAGTGGTAAACACAGTTCGTTGTCCCAATGTTAACCTTATGAGAAATAAGTAAATTTCCATATCTCGGTTATTTCCCAACAAATCTTAATAAAACTTGGTAAATAGCTTCTTCTAGTTCAGATCTACTAATTATTAAATTAAAACCACTCAGTTTTAATATACCTGTAGCAGCAAACCTGCATACTCATTCCCCATGTTATACTTATGGAGCTTACCAAAACATGTCAAATCTCGCTATGTTGGATTGAAATATGTTGTTTTGTATTTGAAATTCGTTGAGTATGCAGGTCTGCTGCAACGGGACTATTTGAATACCAAGAGCCAGTTGGAAACATATTTTTAATTAAAGATACATAGTTATATAAGGGATTATAAATGTGTTAACTTTCAGTAGTTTCAGTCACTACCGTCCAGAAGTTTTAATTAAGATTCTGGACGGGCGGGACAGAATCATGGACGGGCGTGACATGGACGGGTGTGACATTTTGGGAAACTTTGCTCCCCTTGTGTGGTAGAACTGACTTTTTCGGCTAAAAGTATATTTCTAACCTGCCCATTATACAAGCAAACACAAATCAATCAAACATAATATTTACAACTGGTCTGAGTGAGCTAAAACTTGTGGACGTTATGTGACACCTATGAATTTTAAATTTCACACTTACCTTAGTAAACAAATTATTTTTCATCAAAATAAAGTGGAGAAACATGGGCAGAAACACAGTCCTGCTGCACCAACAAGTACATCTCAAAAAACTGAAAATATGGCCACAGGGTTGCGAATATCGCATGCCTGTGACCAATTTGCATGGACGGTAGTGACAAAACTTCCCAGGGACAGGGTTACTTTACCAGATGAACAAAAAATTAAAGAATTTTAAAAATTATATTTGAGGTTATTATGAACTTATATAGTTTATTGTTTTTAAACAAGCACATTTAGTTAAAAATAAAAATCTGAAAAGATTTGGTACAGATTTTAGGTGTAGGGGCAAAGGAAGGGCGTGACTTTTTTAATTCTTAAATTCAGAAAAAATATAATCTCAATTGAAATACGCAATATTGTATTGTAACTAGATCGCCCCAGATATTTATGTGAATAAATACTCATGAATGGTACTAGAGGAGTCTATCTGTTGAAAAAAGACCAGGAACAACAAAATTGAAATTAAACGAAAATCACTCGTTTGAGTTCATAGTTCACCAAAATCGTGACTATATTTTAAGTTTAATATAAAATTGATTCAGTATTATTCTGATTCTTGAAAATCCCACGTTACCCTCGACGCAACAACCTGGGCCGTAGAGAACGCAGTGCTGTGAGAGTAGGACACTTTCGGGCAAGTCAATATGACAAGCAAAACGAATCTCGAAATGAAGATGAATGTGCTTTATTTAATCTGAACCATCAACTAGGAGATATCGCATTCAATCCCCATTGAGCTTCGTTCAATTATAACGCGACGATCGATTACAGTTTATTGCCAATAGTTGCTATTGGCTCAATGAACATTGTGTGTCAACGGTTGCATTGATACACAAAGGACGAACGGGGGTATTTAAATACCCCCGTGCATTGCATTTGAGCGTAGAATGCTTTGTTGTTGTTGGAAAGATCAACAAACAAGATACTTTATGTTTCGTATATAAAGTTGTTTATAATACGTTCATGTGCAATTCAAATTGGTCAGGAATTGTTCAAGAATTATTTCCCGGCCAGTCTCCCATTGATCGCCATATTACCACAAGAGTTTTTGAAAGAAAATCAAAGTTACTCATGGATTTTATTGTTAAGCATTGCATGTTCGGCGAGACGCATTGTGGGACGTATTCAGTAGAATGACAAAAACGCACGTTGCAACACGCACACATCCTTATTTGGTTGGTTGAGAGGATAAAACCGAATGGAAATGGATTATGTGATATCAGCTAATATAATGAAGGATATCCATTCAGCTAAAAGTCGGTTCAGTAATTATTGTGTTGCGGATCATATACGGTTGTGTTGCGGTGTTATGTATTTTAATGGCACTCAGCTGACGATGAAAAAATTAATCAACAACATAATTGAGGCAACGATTTCGCAAAAAAAAAACTACAATTGTGAAGACCTTTTTATTCCACGTATCTAAATTATTCCAAACGATACGCCCTATGACTTTAAGCGGCGACAATTTCCAGTAGCTTGCATTTGCAATGTCCGAATTAAATGGACAGTCGTTGAATGTTTGTGGAAACAACCTTGAAAATCCATGATTTTCACATGGCCAATTGTATGTCGCCTGTTCCCGTGTCGGAACACTGAAAATATAATTTTTGCGCCAGAAAACAAAACTAACAATATTATATATTAAAAAAGCTTTAGAATAAAAGCTATGTTGTTTATGTGAATATTTTGATATTCATCCAAACTAAAACAAATTATTCATAAAGAAGACAGGACAACGTCTGTCGGGTCAGCTAATCTATTCTTACAATAATCAGGCTTAATGCAATTATTTTATATAAATATATATATACATTTATACAAATATAAAAGGAAAACTTTAGCTTCATTTTACAATAATTCCAATCAAAAAAAAGAAAACGAGCAAAACAAGAAAATCAACAAAAATATTTTTAGTTTTCATAAGAAAGAAGTAAGTTAGACTGTAGAATTGTTTTTATTAACACTTTGTCCGCGTAGGACGTCTTTAGACGTCTTCGATTCATTTATGAATAGCGGAGGACGTCCTAAGACGTCCTTATGTAGGGTTTATCAAACAGACTTGCTGTCGTCTCCGTTTTGGTAGTGGGGGATTGAAACTCTGTCAGCCATTGGGGGACATACTATAGTTTAACGTCATCACTGTCGCTTGCAGTTTCCGCTCTCCAGTTAGTGGCGCTCCTAGCGGCATATGTGGGATTCTTCCCATGTAATCAAAGCAGTTTGGCACGTGCTCCCATCCTATTTTAATGTATTCCTGTGAGGATTTTTGTTAGTTTGCGTGTGTTTTGTTTATCCTATAGATAGTGCGTAAATAAGATGAGTAAATTTTGAGATTTTGAGTTTTTGTGTGTGTTGTAAGCCGTAGGACGTCTAAAGACGTCTTCTTTTTTGTTTTTTTTTCACGATTTTATGTGGTACATGGTGACATAGTCGAACTTACAACTGACTAGAAAAACTGAACAAACCAATATTTGTATAGTATATACATATAAACCACGTGAAAAACTGTTTTTATATTTTTAATCCAACCAGTGAGGCTGAAGACGTCTATAGACGACCAAATCTTTGACGTCATCCTAAAAACCGGAAGTGGCCCGAAAAAACATTTACTCGGCATGACTGACCTTCCATAACCATAAACTATGTGAATTGACAATAAACCCTTACAGCTATGTGGCGGTATATTAAAAAAATGTTAGCAGTCAATGTGTTAAAATCGTACACGGAAGACTTTTTCGTATATTTGTTTTCCCTTGCCAAATTTTAATTTATTGGAAGTTTCGTTGAGGAAAACTTAGAGAAATTAGGTAATTAATTAAAACGTTGAACATTTTTTTAATTTAATGGTAATTAAATATGCGGTAGGTAAAATTTTTAACGTTTTATTTAGTTATTAGAGCATAAAATTCAAATTGAATAATTTGTCTGGCTTAGTGGTAGACGATCGTTTTGACAATGCTCTGTAATGATATTAATTTGTGTAATGTAATACATTGGATACTACACATAGCGACATAAACCGCATGTTTACCTCTTTACAGCAAGTGCTCAACGAGCGTTGGGCACTTCATGAAGTGAACACTATTTTGTTGGTCACATACTGTGATTTTTCATTGAACCGTTCAATTACACTATGTGCCTAGGCGAGCTGGGCACTTCATGCCCGGGTGGCGCTAGACACTTCATGAAGTGCCCTATTACAGCAAGTGACTACGATATATATTAGACAAAATGGTGATTTGGCTATCTAGGGTCCCCAAAACGAAAAGTTATAATGGTCCCGGGCTTAGGTCTTAACATGAAATGTACAGTAACATTTTCTTCTCTATATAGGGGAATTCGATAAGATAAATATAATCTATTGCTCTATGTAATGGACTTATTACTGATTTTATTTGAGTTCAAAGATCAGGTTCAGTTAATGAAGTTTTGATTGATTGTGTAACTTATGAAAATGCGACGTAGTAAAATTCAATTGCCATTCAATCTGCATTAATTACACAGCAGTGATGAATCGCTGACGCTGCAGATATTACTGAATAATTTATTTAATGGTTCATTTAGTGTGTGGAATCAAGTCTGTTTCCACAGGTTTTTGTTTTAAGCAGTTTCAATCTCTTAAAAGCTTACCTGAGACAAACGTTCAATTATCTCTGACAATGGTTTCTAAAGTAAATCATGGTGACATTTAAATTAAAGTGTTTATTTTGTAAGGTGTGCAAAAGTATTACAATGCATTCATCCTTCGTTCAAATTCACCTTAAAATAGGTGTTATATCTCACTTATTTCTCAGCATATCTAAATAAAAGTGGCATATACTGTAGTTTCATCTAGTTGATATTTACTGGATCGTTGAAAAAAGTTTTAATTTAATGTTTTATGGATGCAAACCTGCATACTCATTTCCTATACTTATTTCCATTTGTTATTCTTATAAATAAAATTGTTGAGTGCTCAATTTAGGATTTTAATTAGATTTTACTTGATTTAAGGCTCCATATAAATGATTTATTCAAGCATTTGAAATCCTCTGAATGCGCAGGTTCGCTGCAACAAGGGCATTTGGGGTTTGGGGACCTCAAAATGAAAAGTTAAAGTGGTCCCGCGCTTAAGTCCTACTAAGCCGCTTACGGTAACAGCTATAGGGGAGAATTCGCTAAAACAATCCCCCATATCCTCAACTATTCCATTATTCCTCAATTATAAGATTTGTCAGTTGTAATGTCAAAGGCAAATGAACTTGTCTGGTTGAATAACAAACAGCAAAAGAGAGTTGACGGATTCGCTATCTCTCTAAAATATTCCCTCATGCTTTGACATTTCACCTTTCAGTATATTGATTCATGTTTCACATCAGGTTACTGGTACGTTGTACGCTATGTAAATAAACTTCAAGAAAAAGATAATTATGAACAATAACAAAAAAACCATATCCATTAACAGACACTTTTGAATTTAATTAATTAAACGTTTGGATTGGCTAATTTTAGATTCGAAAGGAGCATTAACTTGATTCGACCCTTAATGTAAGTCACTGATCTGCATTACCTGTTTTAAGTGCACTCCAAGCAAAAAGGTTTTAGCGGATTTCCCCAATAGGGTGAGATGTTTCATGCCATTTCGTTCATAATTGTTATAAACAAAATTTATTTCCATTATATTTTAAGTAACAGATAGTCAATGAATCCAATGATGAATTTAGACATTCAGTATGGATATGCCAAAATATACATCACTTTATCTTAAAATATGCGGATACCTTATTATCACCCCCAGAAAGCCACCAATCAGTTAGAATAAGATTTGTTAATTTCATTAAATAATAATTAATAATTTATATATCAATTATAAACCTTGTTCCTTATCAGTTAATTGATAGTTAAATAATCAGTTGCTAAATAAGTTGATAAAAATAAATAAATAAATAAATCGTTTATTTCTCAATAAAATCAGTACATAGTTTTACAATATTACAAAGCATAATCCTTATTCATAAAAACAAAAATTACAAAAATTAATAACTTTAAATACATTATTGAGAAATAATAGGAGTCCCATAGAAAAATTCCAAGGTGGGACCTCCCTCACCTAGTACATATTTAAAAATTACGAAAAAGAGTCAGAGCCAGACATATATACTTATGAGAATACTAAAAACACAAACACCTATAATTATAAGCTAATCTAACAAGGAAAATTATTGAGCTAACTATAACATGTAAAAAGAAATAAAAAATATTACTAAAAATCATAAGAATAAATCTTACAACAGTAATAAATCAACAAAAATAAACAAGACTTAGCAACTAAAAAAAGTACATGGTAAAAGAATTATCAACTAACGACAATAGCTACCACTCTCAAAACTCATCACAAATAACAATATTGAAAATAATCCAAAAAAACAATACAACCACGGGATTCAATTAAGTTTTCAATAACAAACAATCAGTAGAACAATATCAACACAAAAATTCTGAATAATGTATTTTCATAAATATATATATATATATATATATATATATATATATAATGTACGGAAATTACAATCATAAAGAATTAAAATTAAAATTATAAATTCAGCTTCATGATTAATCCAAATTACAGTGAAGTGAACTCAAGAATAATTATATTTCAAGATGTGTGAACCCCATATGACCAACAATGTGTTGAGGGAACTTACCAGAGAGACTCCTGTTCCAGCTTCCAGAGGAGAGGGATGTGTTAATCTCAGTAAAATATTTAGGATACTGATCCTAATTTTGTATTTCCCAAGTCAGAGGATTAGTGTTTGTTTGCTAGTACCTAAAGTAGGGACATTTTGCCAAAAGTACATTTTAACGCCAACCCCTTTGTTTATATTTGCCTGAACATTTAAAGTACTTGGCGAAGAATTGTTGTTGCAGATTGGTAAGATCAGCCCAAATTATCTTATCTACTTGAAGAAATCAACAAGAACATTGACTAGCCTAATTTGTACCTATTAATTTGAATATCAAGATTTTAACCTATTATTACATTCTTTCGAACCAAAACCTTGCGTTAAAGTTAAATAACCCATCAGTGACTTACCTAATTCGGCCATCTTATGATTGAAGCTTTATTGGCATTGTTGTGAAATTCAAAATTCATCTTTTCCAAATTAATATTTTAACCATCTATTTTAACTGAGATTGTCATCCAGCACGAACCTACCCTTAGAAGAGATGTGTTTCTACTATTGAACAGTCGGAGCAGTAATATTTTATGTAATTCAAGTTCACAGAACTAAAATTTGAACATTGGCCTACGAGCCTAGAGCATAAACCCACAGCCCATATTTGTAATAATAAGTTATTGTGACCCCAAATAAATCATATTTGTAAGTTTCAAATAAATCTATGGTAATTGACATTACAATTTGTTGTATTTATTGAGGTATTTCAGACAAAACAGGTAATGTAAGACATGTTTACTTAATTTAATCAAAGGTGATGTTGCCGGTAGTATTTCAATGGCGCCCAACGGTGTGGCTGACAATCTCAGTAAGATTGTAATTTCCTATATTTAAGAACATAATTTTAAGTTTATATTGATGTTGAGGTATTATTAGTTATAAGAATATCAATTTCCCGTAATAACCATTCCCCTCACGTTAATAAATGACCTACAATTAGCTGAACCCGAAAAAAATACCCTATCACAATGCAAACGGTCGACGATGAATGTAAACAAAACCGACGCCATGTTGAACACGAAACACAAAACCAAACATCTCCTTTCTCATCATCAGACGACAGCGTCACACGTACCGACATCTCTACACATTTAACAATCGACCGATCACAGCCCGAGAATCGAGACAACAGACGAAATGGATCTCGACTACGTTCTAGGGACAATCGCAGCACAGTCCGAGTCCAATCCAACAGGTAATATAAGACACGTGTACTTAATTTAATCAAAGGTGATGTTGCCGGTAGTATTTCAAGGGAAGAATTGAAATGGGCATTTCTTTTACGGCTTCGAACCCCAAGCCTTTGATTTATTTCTAGAGGGCGCTTTCAACGCTCCTGTGCAGACCAACTTTCGTTAAAACGGTTTGAAAATGTGATTGCAATTTAACAACTGACTAGAGGACCCACACTGCTCCGCAGCAGTAAATTTTGGTACTAAGACACAAAATCAACTCAAATCAAATAATTCTTCATTTACAAAATTAACGTTACATGCAATGGAGATTTACAACGTCAATATGAATTGCCCGACAGTTGCTTAAGTTTAAAAAGAGGTGCATGTAGCTGGGCCCGGTTATGTTGGAATTTCAGTAAACCAATTAAACCACGATTTATTACCAAGTTGGTAATAATTTGTTCCACAAAGGAAAACTTAGGAATTTCATGAGATGTTCTGTACTTAAGTTTTCGGGACAGCGACATGTCAGCCCGGCACATTCGACTTTACAAACTAACTATATACCATGCTAAAATACCCCCATTGCAGACCTGCATACTCAGCGAATTTCATATGCAAAAGAACACAGTTCAAGCCAACATAGCGAGATTTGACGTGTTTTTGTAAGCTCCATAAGATTAACGTGGGGAATGAGTATACATCAGGTTTGCTGCCATGAAAATGGAAATATCGGGGATTTTATACTATTATTCATTAGATCTCATCTAGATGAAGACATAAACCAATTTTTATCAAGACAAATATGTTGAGAAATAAGCAAGATATAGAATTTTAATTTTACTTATTACTCATAAGGTTAACATTGGGACAACGTACGTGTTTACCACTTTCAATATCTCGATAACCAATGGACATAGACCAGTGATTCAAAATCCTAAATTGTTCTTTTTTTTAGCTGAATTCAATGTGCCTACACAAATTGGATAAATTTTGTTTTTCTGTGTAAAAAATTCAATACCCCACATTTGGGGGGGGGGGTTTTATCCCCCTTTACCCCCCTTCCGGTGGTCCGATCGGGCTGGTTCACGAATTCGTCCAATTGATTACCACTTTACACGTCTGTACCAAATTTCATTAAGATCAGACCATAAACGGACTCAGAAAAAGAAAACCTAATTTATATATGTAAAAGATTTGTGTTGTTCGGAATTCAGCAGTGTGCTCCAGGTACGTCCGATCATAATAATCAATAGCTCAAATGAAAGCTGGTATTTCACTGAAGGTTCTTAGACTAAAACATATAGACTTACTTTATTAGAACTGGGGAAATATATTATCTTCAATTGAATTCATAATTCGGGAAATAATCAAATTTATGTTTTTTGGTCGAGTAATACAGTATATTAATGAATACCGATCCTTGATGGCAAATATTTGCGTGCATACCTTTAATTTAAGACCTCAATTATGAAAATCGGTTGAGTAGAAGAGCCGAACAGACTCGGAAAAGGAAAACAAAATGTTTTTGTGTTGTTCGGAATTCAGCAGCGTGCTTCAGGTACATCCGATCTTAATAATCAATAGCTCAAATGAAAGCTGGTATTTCACTGAAGGTTCTTAGACCAAAACATATATAATTGCATAGTTAGAACTGGGGAAATATATCTTTAATTGAATTCAAAATCCGGGAAATAAACAAATTTATGTTTTTTGGTCGAGTAATACAGTAGATAAATGAATACCAATGCTTGAGGGCAAATCTGTGCGTGCATACCTTTAATTTAAGACGTCACTTATGAAAATCGGTTGAGTAGAAGAGCCAAACGAACTCGGAAAAGGAAAACCATATTTAACTCCCATAAGAAATGTACAGGGAAGAAGTTGCTTTTGTGCATAACTCGAGTAATACGGCAGATAAATGAATGCGGATGCTTGATGGCAAATCTGCGCGTGCATACCTTTATTTTAAGACCTCAATTATGAAAATCGGTTGAGTAGAAGAGTCAAACCGACTCGGAAAAGAAAAACCAATTTTTTTTAATATATAGATTAGCTTCAGATGGAGTTTTAACCACGGTAACTGTTTCTAGTTACCGTGATTTTTAACCTATACTCGGTTCCACGTTCACCTTTCAGTATGGACTTTCCTATAAAGCCATGTATTTCAAATAGCAATTTAAATTGTACTAGCCAAATTATGTTACAATCAGCTGATAATTTTATAATAATATGTCATTGATAATTAGTAAACAAATTAACAAATATACCCAACAAAGATAATAGAATTGCATTGTCCCATAAGGCCTGTACTGAAAGGTGAATGTGGAATTGGGTATAACTCAGATTGTAAACAAAAATATTCTTTATTTTATGAAAATTAATTGTTGAATAAACAATTTATTTTGAAATTGAAGCTTTATTGAGGATTCGTAACAAGGGCCGAAAATGAGGTTTTGCAAGCTCGAGATCGTGTTTCAAATTCGAGACGAAGTCGAGAATTTGAAACGATCGAGAGCTGCAAAACCCTTTCGGCCGAGGTGCGAACGCTATTTTTCACCACACTACACAGTGAAATATACCCTAAATAATTAAAAAAAACTGATTATTATTTGACTCACTTGAAAACAAAACACAGCTATGACAATCATATGATCGCAACTATCCTGTCTTGAATGCCGTATAATTTTGTGATGTTCTGACGTTGTTTCAAGCAAATAAACTATCAGCTGACTTTCGGCCCTAGGGCCCCCAACGTTTTCGGTCCTGTGACGGCAAACGGTGTGTTTCGGTCCGCGTTTGACGTTTGTAAAACAGGTGATTTCGTCGTAGTGTGGTGAAAACCATTATTTATGGTACAGAAAGAAGTAGGAGGCAAAGAGTAAACCGAGTCGATGAGATTAGGGAAAACATATGTACTGTATGTAACCTTCGAAAAGATCAAAGAACTGCCGAGGGACAAAGACTGATAGAACATCAGAGGGACACTGCACCACCTATCTACTTGCCGCGACTTAAAGGTGATTTAAGGGCATGGGTAGGCGAAGAAAAACTTCCGGTATATTAATAAATAGTGATGGGGGAGGGGATGATGAACAATGTGTAGGCCTATGTTTTATGTTTTGTTCAGCAAGGCTTTTATTTATTTAGGCGAGACCTTTAAATTTCACTTGAAATGTTAACTTGATTAATAACGGCGAGTTTAAAGCCTACAATTTATTCTAATTGTAGGCGAGTTTCTTACAAATGGAAATAATATTAGAATGCGCAATATAACTCATGGGCCCCGTAGGTATTAAGTCGTAATGTAAACAAAAATAGATTGTTCGCAACTAACTGTAAACAAGATCCGATCCGGCTTTAAAAAAAAGTGAATTTGGGCTACTTTTGTCGGTAATTGTAGCCAAATTTAGGCAGGCAAATAATTCCTTATGGTAAAGATCCACGATCTACGGATTATAAATGTGACCTGCGAAGGGAAATGGGACATCTTCACAGACAAAACTTTACAGGACAGCAAATTTTAGAGGGTAGGGTCAGAAAACACATTCTTTGATTTTTATTGTTTCTTACTGTTTATATGTTTCCAAACAATATTTGGTCTATCTTACACCTGAATTTATCTTTTAACATGGTTAAATTAATTTTTTTCGAAACCCTTGCATCTGGAAAAAGGGGACCTTGATTTCCCCGACGCTATTTTAACGCTTTGAAGTTAAGAAAATCCAAGAGTTCTGTGAGGATTCGAAAGGAGCATTAACTTGATTCGACCCTTAATGTAAGTCACTGATCTGCATTACCTGTTTTAAGTGCACTCCAAGCAAAAAGGTTTTAGCGGATTTCCCCAATAGGGTGAGATGTTTCATGCCATTTCGTTCATAATTGTTATAAACAAAATTTATTTCCATTATATTTTAAGTAACAGATAGTCAATGAATCCAATGATGAATTTAGACATTCAGTATGGATATGCCAAAATATACATCACTTTATCTTAAAATATGCGGATACCTTATTATCACCCCCAGAAAGCCACCAATCAGTTAGAATAAGATTTGTTAATTTCATTAAATAATAATTAATAATTTATATATCAATTATAAACCTTGTTCCTTATCAGTTAATTGATAGTTAAATAATCAGTTGCTAAATAAGTTGATAAAAATAAATAAATAAATAAATCGTTTATTTCTCAATAAAATCAGTACATAGTTTTACAATATTACAAAGCATAATCCTTATTCATAAAAACAAAAATTACAAAAATTAATAACTTTAAATACATTATTGAGAAATAATAGGAGTCCCATAGAAAAATTCCAAGGTGGGACCTCCCTCACCTAGTACATATTTAAAAATTACGAAAAAGAGTCAGAGCCAGACATATATACTTATGAGAATACTAAAAACACAAACACCTATAATTATAAGCTAATCTAACAAGGAAAATTATTGAGCTAACTATAACATGTAAAAAGAAATAAAAAATATTACTAAAAATCATAAGAATAAATCTTACAACAGTAATAAATCAACAAAAATAAACAAGACTTAGCAACTAAAAAAAGTACATGGTAAAAGAATTATCAACTAACGACAATAGCTACCACTCTCAAAACTCATCACAAATAACAATATTGAAAATAATCCAAAAAAACAATACAAAACCACGGGATTCAATTAAGTTTTCAATAACAAACAATCAGTAGAACAATATCAACACAAAAATTCTGAATAATGTATTTTCATAAATATATATATATATATATATATAATGTACGGAAATTACAATCATAAAGAATTAAAATTAAAATTATAAATTCAGCTTCATGATTAATCCAAATTACAGTGAAGTGAACTCAAGAATAATTATATTTCAAGATGTGTGAACCCCATATGACCAACAATGTGTTGAGGGAACTTACCAGAGAGACTCCTGTTCCAGCTTCCAGAGGAGAGGGATGTGTTAATCTCAGTAAAATATTTAGGATACTGATCCTAATTTTGTATTTCCCAAGTCAGAGGATTAGTGTTTGTTTGCTAGTACCTAAAGTAGGGACATTTTGCCAAAAGTACATTTTAACGCCAACCCCTTTGTTTATATTTGCCTGAACATTTAAAGTACTTGGCGAAGAATTGTTGTTGCAGATTGGTAAGATCAGCCCAAATTATCTTATCTACTTGAAGAAATCAACAAGAACATTGACTAGCCTAATTTGTACCTATTAATTTGAATATCAAGATTTTAACCTATTATTACATTCTTTCGAACCAAAACCTTGCGTTAAAGTTAAATAACCCATCAGTGACTTACCTAATTCGGCCATCTTATGATTGAATCTTTATTGGCATTGTTGTGAAATTCAAAATTCATCTTTTCCAAATTAATATTTTAACCATCTATTTTAACTGAGATTGTCATCCAGCACGAACCTACCCTTAGAAGAGATGTGTTTCTACTATTGAACAGTCGGAGCAGTAATATTTTATGTAATTCAAGTTCACAGAACTAAAATTTGAACATTGGCCTACGAGCCTAGAGCATAAACCCACAGCCCATATTTGTAATAATAAGTTATTGTGACCCCAAATAAATCATATTTGTAAGTTTCAAATAAATCTATGGTAATTGACATTACAATTTGTTGTATTTATTGAGGTATTTCAGACAAAACAGGTAATGTAAGACATGTTTACTTAATTTAATCAAAGGTGATGTTGCCGGTAGTATTTCAATGGCGCCCAACGGTGTGGCTGACAATCTCAGTAAGATTGTAATTTCCTATATTTAAGAACATAATTTTAAGTTTATATTGATGTTGAGGTATTATTAGTTATAAGAATATCAATTTCCCGTAATAACCATTCCCCTCACGTTAATAAATGACCTACAATTAGCTGAACCCGAAAAAAATACCCTATCACAATGCAAACGGTCGACGATGAATGTAAACAAAACCGACGCCATGTTGAACACGAAACACAAAACCAAACATCTCCTTTCTCATCATCAGACGACAGCGTCACACGTACCGACATCTCTACACATTTAACAATCGACCGATCACAGCCCGAGAATCGAGACAACAGACGAAATGGATCTCGACTACGTTCTAGGGACAATCGCAGCACAGTCCGAGTCCAATCCAACAGGTAATATAAGACACGTGTACTTAATTTAATCAAAGGTGATGTTGCCGGTAGTATTTCAAGGGAAGAATTGAAATGGGCATTTCTTTTACGGCTTCGAACCCCAAGCCTTTGATTTATTTCTAGAGGGCGCTTTCAACGCTCCTGTGCAGACCAACTTTCGTTAAAACGGTTTGAAAATGTGATTGCAATTTAACAACTGATTACCTTCAGATGGAGTTTTAACCACGGTAACTGTTTCTAGTTACCGTGATTTTTAACCTATACTCGGTTCCACGTTCACCTTTCAGTATGGACTTTCCTATAAAGCCATGTATTTCAAATAGCAATTTAAATTGTACTAGCCAAATTATGTTACAATCAGCTGATAATTTTATAATAATATGTCATTGATAATTAGTAAACAAATTAACAAATATACCCAACAAAGATAATAGAATTGCATTGTCCCATAAGGCCTGTACTGAAAGGTGAATGTGGAATTGGGTATAACTCAGATTGTAAACAAAAATATTCTTTATTTTATGAAAATTGTTGAATAAAGAATTTATTTTGAAATTGAAGCTTTATTGAGGATTCGTAACAAGGGCCGAAAATGAGGTTTTGCAAGCTCGAGATCGTGTTTCAAATTCGAGACGAAGTCGAGAATTTGAAACGATCGAGAGCTGCAAAACCCTTTCGGCCGAGGTGCGAACGCTATTTTTCACCACACTACACAGTGAAATATACCCTAAATAATTAAAAAAAACTGATTATTATTTGACTCACTTGAAAACAAAACACAGCTATGACAATCATATGATCGCAACTATCTTGTCTTGAATGCCGTATAATTTTGTGATGTTCTGACGTTGTTTCAAGCAAATAAACTATCAGCTGACTTTCGGCCCTAGGGCCCCCAACGTTTTCGGTCCTGTGACGGCAAACGGTGTGTTTCGGTCCGCGTTTGACGTTTGTAAAACAGGTGATTTCGTCGTAGTGTGGTGAAAACCATTATTTATGGTACAGAAAGAAGTAGGAGGCAAAGAGTAAACCGAGTCGATGAGATTAGGGAAAACATATGTACTGTATGTAACCTTCGAAAAGATCAAAGAACTGATGAGGGACAAAGACTGATAGAACATCAGAGGGACACTGCACCACCTATCTACTTGCCGCGACTTAAAGGTGATTTAAGGGCATGGGTAGGCGAAGAAAAACTTCCGGTATATTAATAAATAGTGATGGGGGAGGGGATGATGAACAATGTGTAGGCCTATGTTTTATGTTTTGTTCAGCAAGGCTTTTATTTATTTAGGCGAGACCTTTAAATTTCACTTGAAATGTTAACTTGATTAATAACGGCGAGTTTAAAGCCTACAATTTATTCTAATTGTAGGCGAGTTTCTTACAAATGGAAATAATATTAGAATGCGCAATATAACTCATGGGCCCCGTAGGTATTAAGTCGTAATGTAAACAAAAATAGATTGTTCGCAACTAACTGTAAACAAGATCCGATCCGGCTTTAAAAAAAAGTGAATTTGGGCTACTTTTGTCGGTAATTGTAGCCAAATTTAGGCAGGCAAATAATTCCTTATGGTAAAGATCCACGATCTACGGATTATAAATGTGACCTGCGAAGGGAAATGGGACATCTTCACAGACAAAACTTTACAGGACAGCAAATTTTAGAGGGTAGGGTCAGAAAACACATTCTTTGATTTTTATTGTTTCTTACTGTTTATATGTTTCCAAACAATATTTGGTCTATCTTACACCTGAATTTATCTTTTAACATGGTTAAATTAATTTTTTTCGAAACCCTTGCAATCTGGAAAAAGGGGACCTTGATTTCCCCGACGCTATTTTAACGCTTTGAAGTTAAGAAAATCCAAGAGTTCTGTGAGGAATAAATGCAAGACTTACTAAGCCCTGATCAAGGAATCACATCATGAAAATGTACAGAATCCTCCAACAGAAGTAGTCGACGACGTAGCTCCCGGTCCAAGTGAGGTTACAAAACAAACGAAAATGTACTAGAAGGTCAAAAAATAAAATACCCCCGTCGCAGCAGACCTGCGTACTCAGCGAATTTCCATAGGATTTATTTTGTATATGTGAGCATTCAACTTGTTTGAAGGAAAGAATCATTTGAATACGTTAACTAAATAATATGCTAAAAACACATATTTAATCATTCATGAGCTTTAAACATGAGGAAAATTAACAAAGAGACCATATTGGTTTTCATTAGTAATACATACACTTTTGTATTTTATATAATTCTTAGTCTTTCAATTTTTAATAACTGTAATCTTATTATAGAATATAAATGTCAACAAACATATAACCAATGAACTCAAAACACTCAAAACAAACAAATAATTTAATCTCATGAAAAAATTCAATCATATGGTCAGTTTTATAGTAATTAAAACATCCCTGTTGCAACAGGCCTACATCTCCAGCCAATTTCAATAAAACATATTATCAATCCTCATAATTTTAAACAAATCATATATTATGCTACATTTTCAGGCAGTTTAGGCCAAGTCATCCCCCCCCTCCAAATGCTCTTACTTTCTTTATTAAATTTAAAAATAATTTGTATTTTTTGATGTAGTATATATTTTCTGCAAAATCTTGATCAATGAACTCTTAACTATTCAAAATAAACACAAATAAACTATTCTACACCTGCAAATTTAATCATATGTTCAGAATTGTATTTTTTTAAAACATCTCAAATCAGGGTGTCTATACTTTTTGGAGGGAAAAATTAAAAACAATACTGGACAACGTACTGTGTTTAGCACATCCAATATCATCCAATATCTAAGCAACGGATTGACGTAGAATAATAATTCAAAATGCTAAATTGTTTATTTTTTAAGCTGAATCCAATTTTAACAATTAAGTTTAAAAATAATTAGTAAAAAGGTGTTAAATCTTGAAAATAAGTTTTATTTTGTAAAAAAACCTTCTTAGAGTAAATCAATCTTGCTGGTTTTCGAACTCGAAGTCATGAATGACGCTTTACACGTTTGTTCCAAATTTCATCAAGATCGGACCTTTTTTTACAAAAGTTATCGCGCCTACGGACAGGCATATATATATACATATATATGAAAATGAACGAACAGTGTTTTTGGGGTCTAGGGACCTCAAAATGAAAAAATAACATGGTCCCGGGCTTAAGTCTCACCGTGCCGCTTACGGTAATAGCTACTTCCCTATAGGGGAAATTCGCTAAAAAGTAAAATCTCATACACCTAATACAATGTCATATTTTGTTAAGATATTTTATAGTAACTTCTTATTTGAGTATAAAATTAAAATTAACTTTAGTTTTTATCATGTAACAAGACATTTTATCTTTAAAACGTTGTGTTTATTTATTACCTACTCAAATCTATTTCAGCAACATTTGACAAAAAATACAAACAATTGACACATATTCAATGGTAGATTATGTGTCAATTCAGCTTTCAATTTTTGACAAAATGATAATATAAAACACAACCAGTAGCAAGAAAAATATTTAAGTTAGAAATTTGCAATACTTTAGACCTCGATTTCCTGAAACTGACGTTTTTAATATGTCATATTCAAAAATTTATAACTCAGGAATTTTTTAAGAACCTTAAAAATTCGTTCACCGTTTGTTTGGTGTTTAATGTAGATTAAGGATATACGAATAACTCAATTTTGAAAAAATGAAAGTTAGTCCCTTTTCCCATGGCGGGTCACAAATATACGTAAATTTTCAATATTGTAAATTGAACTCTGAAATAGAGAGAAAAAGAAGGCAAAGAGAAAAACGAGTTGACGAGATTAGAGAAAATCTGCTTTACCTTTTGGCAAGAACAGAGAACTACTGAGAAATAAAGAATAATTTAAAATCAGACAAAAATATTGAAACCCGCAGTTTACAAATGCCCCCCTAGAAAAAAACTTCCAATATCCTACTGTTCAAGAAAACGACCAAAATTTAAAAAAACATAGTGCTTGGGTGCTTAAAAAACATGGTCCTTTCTTACACTTAACCTGCTTAGCAAGAAAATTAAGATAATACAAAATAAAACCTTATTTAACAAAATAAAACATTATAAGGTTAGGTAATGAAAAACTTTCCCTTACGTAATTAAAACACCTAAACATGGAAAATAGTTATTTATGTATTAAGAGCGGAGCGTGGTATTTTAACGAAAGCGAGCAAGACGCTTTACACGCAAAATACATACTAAATGTTTCCTACAACTGCAGTTTTAATTTCCCAAACGATAAATACAATCACAGTTACTCAAGACCATTGTAGCTGAATGCGTCATTATGATTGCATAATTTCTTCATATTTCTTTTCGTAAAGGTTTCTAGATTTACGAGGTTATACGTTTCATGAAACATCTTTCTCTAATTCACTAATATCAGGTGGAGTAAGTCTGAATTCGTCATCGCTTATTACATCCACTGAAGCGGAATAAGCCAGTTTGAGGTTGTAAACAAGTCGAGCCCAGTCGGAAGCGAAAAGGAGCGCTGTTGCATGCTGTTGCGCGAGTACCAATACAAAATCAGCTGGCGAGCGCAAAAGACTTTTGCGCTCGCTCCAAAGACTTTCAAAGATTTAATCGCTCGCTCCTCAGTAAACAGCTGTTTTACTATTGGTTTTCGGTGCGTAAACTGACACTTTACCCGCGCTTGTAGGAAATAGTTATTTATGTATTAAGAGCGTAAAGTAGGTCTTTCTCGCTTGAGCTAAACAGTTACCGCGTGACGCTACGCGTCACGCGGTATTTTTTGCGAAAGCGAGAAAGATGCTTTACACGCGAAATACATACTAAATTTTTCCTACAACTGCATTTTTAAATCCCGAACGATGAATACAATCACAGTTACTCACGTCCATTGTAGCTGAATGCGCCATTATGATTGTGAGATAATAAACAATGAGTAAAAATAAAGACATTTACAAGAACAAACACGATTCTTGTATTGAAACATATTGAATACATATTCTAGCTTATAAATAATAGGAACACGAATTCGTCATCACTTATTACATCCGTTGTAGCGGAATCAACGACATATAACTGATATAGACTGCTTATGAGATAGGAAAAAGTGAAGCCTTACTGGAGGATTGTCACCGACCTTCAAACCCAAACGTCAAAGACTTGAAAACATGAACATGATTCTAATTTCGTTTGTCGTTGTTTTTGAATCATCAAAATGTTATATGATAAAAACAAAAATTAGTTTTCAATAGTATTACTATCGTTTTATAATTTAATTATATACTTATCTTACATCGTAGACGACATCGATAAATGTTTAATACTAGATTAAATAGTTTTAGTACTAATTTAAAAAGTGATGTGCACAAAAAGTGACTCCGCAGCCAGACACAAGACGACCTCTAATTTTGCGGCCCTCTAATTTTGTTAGGTTAGCAATAGAAGTGGAATTAATTTCGTACTCTACATTAACAAACGAAAAACGAACGATTCAGCGATGGGAATTGAACCATTTAATTGATCGAATATAAAAACTTATTTTCAAAGAGTCGACGTAATTAAATTAGTTTTGTCGTTATCTTACTTCAATTAAATAAAATACGCAAAAAGTATTAAAATTATAAATCTCTACAGCATTTCTGACATATTTTAAAAACTTATTCGAATCTTTAGTCGTCTTCAAAAGATTCGTTTCGTTTTAAATTAGGTTCAAAGAACGCCAAGTCCTAAATTACTATATTACTCCCCTTCACATTGCCTATCTTTTCATCAACCGCTTTTTCATCAACAAATGCATTGTTGCAATAACTCCAGTACAACAGACTCTAACCTCCTTGTTTTGAATAATTTAAAGGTCGATGAAGTGATGAAGTGTTTTGAGACGGCCGTGAGTTTTCCGGGGACGGCCGTGAGTTTTCCGGTTTGTTCGTTTTTTTAGATAATAGCCAACATGGCAGCGCCCACAAAGGCTTCACTTTTTTACAACGAGATGAGCAGTCTATATATTTTAAAGGTCGTTGAGCGGAATGCGTCAGTTTGAGGTTATAAACAAGTCGAGTTCAAACGGAAGCGGATGGGAGCGCTCAAAGCCGTAGCCAGTAAATTTTTTCGGGGGGGTTTGGTCAGTACCGCCATAGAGTAATAATGAACTTCGTAAAGAGTTTATATTTTCGTTTTTTTGTTTTGTTTGCTAGATTTTCAATTTTTATGACTTTACCGGTTTGTTTAGATTAAGTGCGTTTGCCGCTAGTGCAAGTTGTTTCGCGAAATACTGTACTGAGTGATTCATGTTGTGCTTAAAGCTATTGATGGAAAATAAATACGTAGATCTTTACATAAAAGCACTTAATAAAAATTAACTTAGTTAATTTTTATCAAGTGCTTTTATGTAAACATCTACGTATTTATTTTCCATCAATAGCTTTAAGCACAAGATGAATCACACAATACAGTATTTCGCCAAACAACTTACACTAGAACAACTTTCTGCAAACGTACTTTAGGTATTTTCCCACACTCAAATTAATTCCAACTCGTTATGGTTGTGTACACGTCGCGTCGTGACAGAAATTCAGGGGAAACGGAACGGGAAGTTAGCAGAATGTTATCGTCGTTCTGATTGGCTGAATCAGTGAAGAAGAAGAAAGTCATGCCATCTGAATAAAGTGCATCGAACTAACCCGCTTCAATAAGCTTACCACTTGGCTCCATTTAAGTGTCAGACCGGTGGCGGTACCACCGGTCTGACACTTAAATTGAGCCAAGTGGTAAGCTTATTGGAGCGGGTTAGTTCGAAGTACTTTAGTTAGATGTCGTTGTAACAACATGGTTTTCTTCTTCTTCACTGAATCAGCCAATCAAAAGCACGAGAACGATCTGCTAACTTCCTATTCCGTTTCCCTGATTTTCTGTCACGACGCGACGTGTACACAACCATAACGAGTTGGAATTAATTTGAGTGTGGGAAAACACCTAAAGTACGTTTGCAGAAAGTTGTTCTAGTGTAAGTTGTTTCGCGAAATACTGTACTGCGTGATTCATATTGTGCTTAAAGCTATTGATGGAAAATAAATACGTAGATGTTCACATAAAAGCACTTAACTAAGTAAATTTTTATTAAGTGCTTTTATGTAAACATCTACGTATTCATTTTCTATCAATCGCTTTAAGCACAATAAGAATCACTCAGTACAGTATTTCGCGAAACAACTTGCACTAGCGGCAAACGCACTTAATCTAAACAAACCGGTAAAGTCATTAAAATTGAAAGTCTAGTAAACAAAACAAGAAAACGAAAATATAAACAAAGCAGACGACGACGATCGATATGTCGCATCGACGACCATCGATATATCGCATCGATCTTTTTAGTTCGTAGCACTTTTATCAGATAGCGCTGCTGTTCCCTTACCACCGAGTTAACATGGGAGTGCCATCTCTTTACGAAGTTCATTATTACTCTATGGTACCGCCGCGCGCCGACTGGATTTCCGGCTCGCCAAAAGTGGTGACCTTTTTTTTACTCACGCGTGTGCTTTTCCCCCACTTTATTGCCATCTTGGTCCCTTTTTGTCTGTTTCCAGACCCCTATGCATTTTCCCGCGGGGTTTTTGATTGTTACGGGGGGTTGCCTATTTCGGGGGGAGGGGGGTTTCACCCCCATTTAATACTATTTCAAGGCTATTTCTACTATTTCGGGGGGGGGTTCTGACCCCCTAACCCCTCCCCCATTGGCTACGGCCTTGGGAGCGCTGTAGCGCGCCGAGTAACAATGCAATCAGCTGGCGAGCGTTAAAGACTTTAACGCTCGCTCCTAAGACTTTCAAAGACATTATCGCTCGCTCCTCAGTAAACAACTGTTTTACGATTGGGTTTCGGCTTTGAATTAAATATCAGTACCACTCTACTACATGTTTTGTTTCATGTAACAAAGCAGAGGTTTTTAGAACCCAAGATTTTTTAAATTGCAGATATTTAACACTATTTCTCATTTTCTAGTGAATTTCAAGAAATTTCTGTATTTTTTCCAAGTCCCTGGGATCAAGACCTTTCAATTTGAGCCCTCTACCATCATCCTTGATTAACCATGGTTAACTGGTTTTTAGATCCGCCATGTGTTAAATATCTAGCTCATGGTTAAGCAACTGCACCACACGTTTTAATGAAAACAAAGCAGACGTTTTTCGATCCCATATCATTTAAATGACAGATATTTTTCGTTATTTTTCGTTTTCTGGTTCATTTCAAGAAATTTCAGTATTCTTCCAGAACAAGGAGGTTTGTTAATATTCTGGAGACAGCACTCCATAGTAAAACAGCGTACCGGCTGATTAGATCAAAATATCACAAAAATGGTACATCAGTTAGTATCAACCTTTGCAAAATACCTCAATTTCACCGACTTCCCAAAATGAACGAATCAGTCGAGTGATTCAGTCGAATCACAACTCAATTTTGAGCTTGGTTTCATTTCGGAACCGGAAATCAATAATATTCTAAACAACAAATTAAACACTCATAATTAACTGCTAATGAGTACTTATTAGGTGATTTTAGCGAATTTCCCCTATAGCGAAGAAGCTATTACCGTAGCGCTCGCAAAAATGGTCCGATCTGAATGAAATTTGGCACAGGTGTGTAAAGTAGTAATTATTCGGATGAGTTCGAAAACCAGCCCGATCGGACCACTAGAAGGGGGGGTAAAGGGGGGTAAACCCCCAAAAAATGGATTTTTTGGGTTTTTCACATAGAAAAATAGAAATAATTTTGTTTGGCACCATTGAATTCAGCTCGAAAAAACAAACAATTTAGTATTTTGAATCATTGCTCTATGTCCATTGGTTACCGAGTTATTGAAAGTGGTAAACACAGTACGTTGTCCCTATGTTAACCTTATGGGAAATAAGTAAAATTCTATATCTCGCTTATTTCACAACATATCTTAATAAAACTTGGTTTGTGGCCTCATTTAGATGAGATCTAATGCATTCAGTCTAAAATCCCCGATATTTCCATTTTTATGGCAGCAAACCTGCATACTCATTTCCCATGTTATCCTTATAGGAAATAAAAAATTCTATATCTTCCTTATTTCTTAACGTATCTTGATAAAGCTTTATATGTGGCTTCATCTAGTTGAAATATACTGGATTATGGCCGAAAATACCCTATTTTTACATTTTCATGGCAGCAAACCTGCATACTCATTCTCCATGTTAACCTTATGGGCAATAAAAAAAGTTATGTAGTTTGCTCATTTCTCAAAATATCCTGATAAGAACTGGCATGGGGCTTCATACAATTAATATCTACTTGATTATGGTTTAAAATACCCAAATCATCAAATTCCTGAGGCAGCAAACCTGTGTACTCTCTTTCCCAATGTTAACCTTATGGGAGGTAAATAAAATTGGATAGCTTTCTTATTCCTCAACATATCTTGATAAAACATGTTATGTGGCTTGATATAGTTTAGATATATTGGATTGTAGCCTATGATAACTCATTTTCAAATTTCTGTGGCAGCAAACCTGCATTTTTCCATACTAATCTTATGGAGAATAATTTATTTTTGAATAGCAATTGTGGGCATTAGGCAAGTCACAGGATGAGGGAAAAGGGCTCAAATTATATGTTTTAATATCAGGGACTCAGGAAAAGTACTGTAATTTCTTAAAGTTTGCTAGAAAACAAAAAATAACATAAAATAACTGCCATTATTTAAGAGGGCTCTAAAGGTTCGTGGCCACAGAGGAGTACAACGATCTGTGTCCACCACAGCTCCTCGTAGTTTCAATTTTCACCAGTGGCCGCGCTAGGTGAGCTACCCTCAGACCGGTTTTACGCATTGCTGCCAACTGTTAGGGAGTTCATGAATTCGTGGGGAAGTTGAACGAACGAACGAACAACGCCAATTCCCGATACCGCTGGTGGCAGGGTGTTGTCTTACTTTCACCTCATTGCTTCTATGTTCCTTCGAAATTCTCTTTGAGAATCTGAATTTAGTCCCAAACTCAAACTGGTTATCACGACCACTTTGAATTGATAAAAATATATAAACTCTAATATACTTTGTATTGAAATGTATGAATGCATCATGTTGTATAAGGGATGAAGAAAAACAAATTATTGTGAAGTAAAAACCCGACTGTATTAAATATAGATTTTGTACTCAATGTACAGTAAAATGGAACAGAATTTTTCATATTAGACTACAACATTTTAGAGGTAGTTTACAATTTTACAATTTTATTAACCGTTCAGCAAAAATTACAATGTTGCTACACAGGCTAAGGTTTAAAATATAACTATTAACAACAATATTTGCAACAAATATCGAGGTCAGCCAAATTTTTTGGCCTCTCTGTAGTGTCCAATCACAATGAAATTAAATTAATTGTTTCACAATTTACAGTACATTTTGCACTTGTTTCACAATTCTCGGTTCTTGCTTATTAGTGAGGTATGAGAAGAAGCTTGGGTGTTTACAAACAAACCCAGATGAACTTGGATTTTTCCAGGAGGGGAAATAAATATTTACATATGATCAATCGATTCAACAACAAATTTCTTGTGTCACAGTCATGTGTTACATGCTAAACGAAAAACATGCCACCTGTTTATTGATTGTTATTCAAAGAGCAAAACATTGTTTCTAATATCAACCCACATTTTGTTTTGGTTTAGTATTTTTTATCTACCAGGCTAGTAGCGTAATCACATGGCTTTGTTTACTTCCACGTCATCAATGATTTCTTCCCCTCCTCTGTTGAAACTTCAAACTCAAGCTTCTTTTCATACCTCACTACCTCTAACTTAACTGTTAACATGAAAAGTAACCCGAGTGTAACAATCACTAAAAACATATGACTAAATACACACCAAGTTTTCACACGTGTATACAATTAAAGACAAATATATTTACAAACAAGCATGAATTACTGATTAACTGCTGTAACATATACTCTTTAACGGACATATATGACCTAAATGACGTATAAATACCAACAAAATTACCTATAAACTTAAGGAATTTTTAAAAGTCGAAAAGCCTATCGCTAGAACGTACTAAAAGCAAGCATCAGATATGTACAAAAAATACAGCAATGTTTAAAACCACGCTGCAATATAGTTAAAAAATACTAGATAAAAAACATTGTAGATGAAAAGTAATAACAAACGACTTATTTGAAACGTTGTATGGAAACAAATATTATATGTTTAAAAATGGAAAAGGAACACTGGCTTTGGCAACATTGGCAAAAATGAGTAAACAACGCTCGAAATATATAACATAAAGAAAAACAATTAAGAGATCTTCTCATTGCAAGAGCATACAATTAAGTAAAGCATCAACTAAGTACAAAGAATACAGCAATGTTTAAAACCGGGCTATAATACAGAAAAAAATTCTAAATAAAAAATATTGTAGATGAAAATTAATTAATAATACCAGGTGAACCCGTGTGAATTCGCACGATTTAATTAAATTATAAATGATCGGCTGCCTTCTATGCACACATCTACTGTAAATCAATCTACTGTAAAAATAGGTTTTCGGAACGATGTAGCGTGCTGAAAGTGTCTCTAATAGGCACTCATTAGGATGCGTATTGCAGCATTGTAAGCGATGTTCGTTGTGCACTTCCTTCAAATAGAAAATATGGAAAAAGCATCAGGTCAGCCATTGGGTCGAGGCAAAATTGAAGAATATGTACTCTTCTAAGTGGCTTATCTTTCGGGTAAACAATCAAGTTACGCTCACACTTGGTGGTTCGCTATCGTTTACTCTAAAAATAATAGCAACATCATTATAAGTTATGTCGTTGTATCGGAGCTAATATTATTTTCGATATCAGACAATGCATTCCGAGTTGTGTATGCTGCTCATCAGGAGTATTTTTCAGAACGCAACTCTTCACGTTGAAAATGTGCGCTAAGGGATTAACTTTAACCAAGTGTTCAGTCAAGCTGTGCATGAGTTTATTGCTGCAAGAGCCGTTGGCTTTGTTTACCATTCTTTCTTGATCACCAATTTTGACGTCCGTCATAGATGCAGAGCATATAAAGAATGTTCTCCTCACGGTTGAAAGGTACTATAATTGAGTGATAAATTGTTGCGTACACTTAATACATGAAAAACCCTCCACCATTGTTTTCTTCAATTTAATAGCTCTTGCTTACCGTAGCGTGCACAGAGTTCATGGAATTAATGTTTTCTTTGCAGTTTCTGCTCGGTATATCGGTAACAGTAATAAGGCTTTGAATGTAATCGCTTTGCCGATAGATGTCAGGAGAGAGTAGTTTTGTAATGTCCCTGACGACACTGTCAGTTCGGGTCTGCTCATTTGGGAAATGGGACCTGAAGTCGCCCGCCATGTTATTTCCCATATAAGCGACTTGAGGTCCCTTTTCGTTTGCATGACATAGGCTACTAAATCGATTATTTTTTAATATTCATCGGATTCTAATCGCTAAAATAACCGAATGAATATGTACAGGAAAGATTAAGGAATCGTATCCACTTGAAACCTAAAAATCGATATTTTTGACCCGATTCGACTAAAATGCCCGTACTGTAAAATTTACTCCAGCGACTTGAGGTCCTTTTTCACTTTCCGCATCACAAGGCTATTTTAAGGTCTGCTGCGACGGTTGTATTTTTCATGTTATATTGCCTAAATTAAAAATCTAAAGATGCTTTCGGGAATCTGCACATAGAGACGCGTGTTTTGATGTATAATATGTGGGGGGTAAGTCTTAAAATAAAAAAGCCTAATCGTATCAAAGTTTTCATGTAGCGTATTAATAATATAGATAACGATTTATTTAAAAAGTTATCGGGAAACAAATTTATTTTTAAATCTACAAAAAGGACACTGACTGGCCAAAATTGTGACACAACGCTCGAAATATACAACATAAAGAAAAACAATTAAGAGATAATCTCATTGCAAGAACATTCAATTAAGTAAAAGCATCAACTATGTACAAAGAATACAGAAATGTTTAAAACCGGGCTAAAATATAGAAAAAATACTAAATAAAAAATATTGTAGATGAAAAGTAATTAATAATATAACGATTTATTTGAAAAGTTGTCGGGAAACAAATTTATTTTCAAATCTACAAAAAGGCACTGACTGGCCAAAATGGTGACACAATGCTCGAAATACACAACATAAACCAAAAACAAAGAAGCAACTAAACCTCATCGCTAGAGCGTACAATTGAAGCATCAAATATGTGCAACAAAATAAAGTAATATTTCAAAGCGGGCATAGTATAAATTAAAATTTACTGAATAAATAATATATTGTATATAACAAGTCATTAAACAATTAAAATTGGATCATTGAATAACACTCATATTCTGTGCAGTTCAAGTTGGCCGGTGGACCCGGGACTACGTGAGGGCACCCCTGTAATCCCTCGCCACGTCCGGCGGGGCTGTCCGCTGCCTAGACGATGAATCACCAACAATAATGGTACACAACAATGGCTGTGTTTATACAATGGTACACTTTTTTAGCAGAATAATAATTTAAAATTTTTTAAATCATGTTTCAAATCTACTAAAAAAGTTATGAAAAGTGATATAAAATTCGACCTAGTATTATAGCATTTGATCTCATGTTTATAAACGAACAAATCTGGTAATAAGTCTATCTGGGTCGAATTTTATATCACTTTTCATAAATTTTTTAGTATATTTCAAGTATGCTTTTAAAAATGTTAAATTATTATTCTGTAAAAAAGGTGTACCATTTTATAAACACAGCCAGTATGTGACTCATCGCCTAGGCAGCGGACAGCCCCGCCGCCGGACGTGGCGAGGGATTACAGGGGTGGCCTCAGGTAGTCCCGGGTCCACCGGCCAACTTGAACTGGACAGAATAAAATAAAACTGTATAAATAAATACAACTGTAAATAATATAAAAAATAGCGGTCGCAAAATGGTCCGATTGGAATGAAATTTGAAATAGATGACATCTAATGTATAAGTTTTTTAGTAGTCTTAAATCCCCAATAACATGTCTATTTTTGTGGCAGCAAACCTGAATATTCATTCCCCATGTTATCCCAATGGGAAATAAAACAAATTCTATATCTTTCTTATTTCTTAACATAATATGTTAAAATATACTATTATGATAAAACTTGGAATATGGCTTCTTCTAATTCATATCTATTAAATACTGTATCTAATTAAAACCACCCAGTTAACATACCTGTTACAGCAAACCTGCATACTCATTCTCCATGTTATTCTTATGGAGCTTACAAAAAACATGTCATGGATTGAAATGTGTTAATTTGTATTTGAAATTCGCTGAGTATGCAGGTCTGCTGCAACGGGGGTATTTATATTAATAATAGATATGTGTGTGTCTTCGTTTCGTGACCATCTAATTTAAACCTGCGGTCAGGCCATTAGAGCAGTATGCATTGATCGTGTGCGCAAAACGAGTATGCCCGTCAGCCTTGCCAACTACAAAAGGCGACAGTGCGGTGTGGCCAGGGAAGGCAGGGGCGGCGTATGTCAAAAGGATTATTACGATGCCGAGAAGCTTTTGAGTGACGGGTTGTAAAACTGCACCGCTCCCTTATAATCAATTTGTATCTATATTTGAACTAAGTATCTTTCTCGCATAAAATCGATATTTTTGAGTTGTAATTGAAGTAAACATTCTAATTCGCCAACATTTTGGGAATTTATAGCCGTAACAATGTCAATTATATTTTACATTAAAATCTAAATTGTTTGGGAGTATTTTTTATCCAGGAATAGTGTGTAAAATAATATTGCCATCTGTGCTGTACTTACATTTCGCGCTGTTTAAAAGAATCAGCAAAAATGGTCGTGATCGTGATTATGCGACTTTTCTTATATTACAATGTTATATCGTTATATCATAGATAAAATATACCCAGCAGGGTATATTTTATCTATGGTTATATCCTCCAAATTATTCGGGGGGCGGCTGCCCCCCTCCTTGCCGCATTACGCCAATGGAAAACCTCTAATACAGTAATGACTTTGAATAGCTCTGTAACAACTTATAAGTTACGATATTTCAGAAACTATCCACAGCACCCCAATAGTGATTGCAAACTTTAAAATCCTGCGATTATTGAAGTTATACTTTTTGTTGTAAAATTAACTGGATTAAACAAATTATTGTTAAGGAAGGTCTAATTTGGTTCAAATTTTGGTGTACAGTATTCCAATCAATGAGGTTTAATTATTTTTGATTTGATAGCATATTCTCTGAATGGTTAAAGACCGGTTATAATGTCATTTTAAATTTGATTTACCTATATATCAAGAATGACGAAATGGTGTGATGGACAAATTGTATCTTTAGAGTCATTGGATTCAAGGACACAGACACAGAGAACCCTCCCCGCTTCCTTCCCTTTCCTGGGATTCACGCCCGCCCGATGTCTCAATGGGCAGAGAAACAGGTTGGCGACACTGACGAATGTCTCCTCGGCGGTCGTAGTTCCATCAACGCTCGCCAGGGCGTCCTCTGTACGGGGGTGTTTTGAGAAGCACTTTTCAGAAATAACCCTCACAAATTACTCGATTTACGAGGTAACTATTTGTTTTTTTGAAGTCCTACACCCAGCGGGAAATCATCTCGAATATCTAATAAAGGGTTTAAAATAAAAACAACTTTCGCATTTTACTTTAAATGTTATGGTTTATGTAGAATAAAATGACCAATTTTCACTAAGTTTAACCCTGAATAAAATGTGTCTAATAATAATTAAATACCCTAAAAAAAGTTTTATCTCCTAGTTCATTTAATGAAAAACATGTTCTCGTTCACCGGAGGTCGCTAGGTGTTTTAATAATCTCAGAATTTTAGTAATACAGAGATGAGTTTTTCAGCCGCTTGGCAAAGGTTTAGAGCCCTCTTAAGTAGCATTGGGATCTAAAACGTCTGCTTTGTTTACATTAAAACATGTGAGCTGATGTTTCATTCAAAGCCATATGGTGGATACAGACATATGGCTTATTTAAAGGCCAGATAACTAAATATGTCAAATAAATGTACTATATCGAATACAGATTTTTACTGATGATGTTTATAAAATTTTTTACTCAAACTTAAACAGCTGGTCATTTCTCTATATTATGATTAAATTGGAAAAGCCAGCTGTTTTGAAGTTTTGAACATTGCATTTTCGTGCCAAGTATAGGCTATTATTTTTGTATAGCCTTTTGCTCCTAAAAGCCACTAGGAGAGTATTTTTGCACGCTTTCTTTTGAATGTATATTGATTTTACTTGATGCGAGACTTCATTTAAATTATTTATTTATGCACTTGAAATTCGCTGAGTATGTAGGACTGCTGCAACGGGGGTATTTATTTGAAAATAACTTCACCTAATTTATTTTTGGGTATATATTTAATGGCAAAATAAAGTAAAAATTAGCAAAACAGATATCTGGGCTTAGAATTAATTGACATAATCAGACACTATGCAAATACGAGAATTATGGTAGACATTTGGCAGGTAAGCAACATAAAAAAGTAGGATTTTTATTTCTGTCAGTGGTACAATATTGCTGAGCGTCAATAACGTCTGTATAATAAAAGTCTATGGCTGATGGCAAAATCGTACATAAAGAGTGAAGTTGTCATTTACTGGCCGGATACTAACACTTGTATATTAAACTTTAAATTAATTAGGTGTTCTTTATTCATAGGTTAAAAAATGACATATTCTATGCTATTATTTAATATCTTATTTGGCCTTAGTTGACTGTTCCAAGGCAAAGAAACAGTTCAATCATAATGAGAATCAGATCAACATGATTCAACTCTCCGAAATGATTACATCAGTTTTTGAATCAGTTGAATCGACTCAAAGAACGGTACATCAGTTAGTACCAACTGCGGCACGCTTTCCAATGCAGTTTGTAAAGGCAGTGCTATCTCCAGTATAATAATATATAACCTCCTTGTTCCAGAACCCAAAAATCTCCAATTTTAGCCCCTCCCATCATCTTGCCAAACGCCCACAATTTCTGCGCAAAAATTTCCCTAACGTACAGATAGGAATCCTTGTTTATTACAGTACAAATTAATTACCTTAATAATAAACTGATTTTTAGATCCACCGTATGGTAATATATGTAGCCCACCTCATGGTTTTAAATCAAATATCAGCACGACATGTTTTATGTAAATAGAGCAGACGTTTTAGATCCCAATACTTTATAATTAGCAGATATTTTACGTTATTTATTATTTTCTGACAAACTTCAAGCAATTTTAGTATTTTTTTCCTAATCCCTGGTATCACCTGGTCAATGAGGGCTCAAATTGTTCTGGTTAGTTTCAAGAAATATCAGTGTTCTTCCCGAACCTTAAAATGCCTCCAATTTTAGCTCCATCCAATCATCATACAACTTGCCAAACGCCCACAATTTCTGCATAATAATTACCTTACATTCTTAAATCCTTAAATTTATTGCGGTACAAATTACCTTAATAACAAACTGGTTTTTGGATCCACCGTGTGTTAATATCTACCACATGGCTTTGAATCACGTATCTGCACCATATGTTTTATGTACAGTAAACAAAGCAGACGTTTTATATAAATTTCCCTTACATAATTGTATATATTAATTGGATAAACGACTGATTTCAACCATCCGATGGTTCATCCGATGGTTTTCCTGTGTACTGTAGTGGGGTGGGGAGCGGATTGGCCCGCGCTGCGTACGGAGATGGGAGGAACTATCCGAGTAGTGGCATAGAGTAATAATGAACTTCGTAAAGAGATGGCACTCCCATGTTAACTCGGTGGTAAGGGAACAGCAGCGCTATCTGAATAAAGTGCAACGAACTAAAAAGATCGATGCGATATATCGATGGTCGTCGATGCGATATATCGATCGTCGTCGATTACATAAAAGCACTTAATAAAAATTTACTTAGTTAAGTGCTTTTATGTGAACATCTACGTATTTATTTTCCATCAATAGCTTTAAGCACAAGATGAATCACACAGTACAGTATTTCGCGAAACAACTTACACTAGAACAACTTTCTGCAAACGTACTTTAGGTATTTTCCCACACTCAAATTAATTCCAACTCGTTATGGTTGTGTACACGTCGCGTCGTGACAGAAAATCAGGGGAAACGGAACGGGAACGGGAAGTTAGCAGATCGTTATCGTCGTTCTGATTGGCTGAATCAGTGAAGAAGAAGAAAGTCATGTTTTTACAACGCCATCTGAGTAAAGTGCATCGAACTAACCCGCTCCAATAAGCTTACCACTTGGCTCCATTTAAGTGTCAGACCGGTGGTAGTGGATAATAAAATGGGAATTTTTCGCAAGACAGTTGGAGAAATTTGCTGGGTCAGCGTTTGGCAACACTGTTTTCTATTTTTCTTTTTCTCAGTGCATTGCAGTGGCTCCAGGTAATTGTGGTGCATGTATTGTGGTTGTGGTTACAAAAATTGACAATGACAAACATAAATTTTGAGGTAAGGCGAATAAGCTGTTATATTCATTACACTACTCTAAGTAGGCCTACAATCAATTTTTCATTTTCATTTTTTAGTACAGTCATGTTTCTTCCAAATTATTGTGAATTGTATTTGTGTCGTATATTAACAGCTCTTTATTAGTATAACCTCAAAACTGGATAAGTCAAATTATACCTAAATTAACTGGTGTGTTTGTAATTGTTTAGTTTGTTATTTAGTTGTTTCTTAAACCAATATAGAGGAGATACAGTGTTTTAAAAGATCAACATTTGAGTACTTTGGTATTCAATGTTTACTAACTTAGCCACAGTAGTAGGCATAGTCCTTGCCTATATTAATCCTGAAGAGTGATTGCCATGGGCGGATTTCTGGGGGTGCTAGGGGGTGCCCAGCACCCCCTGATTTTTGCTGGTTTTTTTGGCAGAATAGGGGGAATCAATTTTCAACATAACTTTGAATTATCTATTACCTACTTAAATCACAACAGGGATTTTGTCAAGTAAAATAAACAGATATTTTTTTAGTGTGCCTTTAAACGGACTATTTGAATAGGAGTTTGATGTTTGAATTTAAGCATGCATTACGGTACATCATAAGTGAGGCGACCTGGCACCACTAAAAATTAACATCTAAATCTGCCCATGGCGATTGCGCTCTTCGTGCAATCCGTTCTTCGGCGGAAGCGAGACGATGGATGCTTAGGTGACCTCTTAGTATCCCAAAACAGTGACTTAATGCGTCTGGGCGCAATACATGCAGACCAGTGCTGAAGTTGTCCGATAAGGGTTCCAGCCTGGTTTTCTCTGCAGCTCCGTAGGAAGTTTAGTGGGTATACCTCGACCAACATCTGAGAGGGGGTCCCACACTGTTCCTTCGGGTTCGCGCATACGTTCCTTCTAGGCTTACGTAAAAAAATGAAAATAGTACCGGTAGCCCACATTTTATTCCCAACTCAATAGCGCCTAGTTTACAAACTGGGCCACAGCATCATTATCAGCCTAAGTTACCTTGGTGGGCCTATCTTAGATGAAGCTTAGTAGATGGTCAGAGATTTTTTAAATTTTAGTGTTGTTAGGTACTATATCATTATTTTGGCAAAACTTTGATAACCACTTCCATTTTACATATTAATTGAAGTTTACAATTGATATCTCCATGGCTGCAGTTCTATAAGTTTTATGTCATCTACATTTTATCAAATGGAAATATCAAACTGAAACTTTGATACACCAATCACCGAAATCAAGATTAGGCCTAAAACATTCGATTCCATCAGGAACAAAACAAGGCACAGCAAAACATTAATATCTATCTTATCCAACCGGTAAATGTTAACACATTTTCCGCACAAATGGGCGGAAAACCTCGGAAAGTTGTAAAAAATCAAATCTTCCCTAAACGCATCATGTGGGCATTAGCCTACTCAAATTAACCGGGAGAGTGATTTGATTAAGAAAATATAAGAATTTTCAAGATTCGATGAAGATTAACAAAGATTTTTTTAAAATGTGGAAAAGCCATTGAAGAAAAACTGCGTCAAAAAGTTAAAACTTATGTGGGCTGTCAACGGAAATTGATAGCTGAAATATGAAAGAATTTTCATGATCCGACACACGGTCTGAGAAAATTTTCTAAAAAATATCAAATAGTTTATAAATCATTTTTGTAAGGTTTTTTTTATGTTTTAGAAACATTAATTTTGTAAATATGGTTGGTTGTGTTAGGCTAGTTATGATTTGATCAGGACAGGTTTAGTTTGGTAAGGTTAGGTTAGGTTACATTACTATAGGTTACATTAGGATTTGTTTATAATGCATTAGTTCAGTAAAGATAAGGTTAGGAAAGTGAAAACATGAAAGAAAAATCAAAATAAAGGCATAAAAGTACCAAATACAAATTCTGCCATGAATCTTATTTCAACCTAACCAAACCCTTACTTAATTTATATAAACTAACTTATTATTTCTCAACCCAAGATTAGCTACCAAATTAGCCAAATTCATAAGAAATTAACTATAAATAATTTATTTTGTGCAAATCTAAGTTACAGCTTTTCCGACACTTTTCTCGCTGGATCTAAAAAGTTCTTATATATTCTTGTTCAGCTCTTGTTTTCCCGGTTGATTTAAGTACCCACATGACCTATTTAAGAGAGAAAACAATTTTTCCGAATTTCCGGGGTTTTCCGCCCTTTTGCACGGAAAATGACTAGCCTATTGTTTCAGAAATTACCATAAAATTTTGAAGATTTAAAAACATTTCATTTTCGGAAGGGGTACTGGAAAGTAAACATTTACCATCCAACCTAAATATTATAACTGTAATCTAATGTTAAAGGATGAGTGTGACTAGGGAATCCAATCCCGGGATCCCGCGTTTTTTAGGGCTTATTCAAACCCGGGATTTTTCAGCTCAATCCCGGGATTTTCGGGATTATAAAATTGCGTGTAAAATCGATATTTCCTAGGATCTTATCAGTTAAAACAATGTTATAACCAAGAAAAAGCAGTTTAATGTTGATTTTGATCAAATAGTCATGGTTTCATGATTTATTTGTCGTCTTATAGTATGTATGGGTCAAAGTCACCAAATGGGACAATTTATGTCTTAGTAAAATTTCCAGAAATTAAAAAGCCAATCTTTTATAATATGTGTTGTTTTATTTCAAATACCCTTTCCTTCCTATTATAGACTTAAGTTTTAAGGCCTAACAATTGAAAATATTACGAAAATTAGGGTTATTTACGTTTATTTACCATTCGGTCACAGTCTCCAACAGTAGCGTCGTCTGTTTCGGGTTAGAATTAAATACGCCAAACTATTAAATATTCGAGAAACACAGATAAAATAACTCAGCTGATTCTACTTGAAACAACTGTAGACAGGCGAGTAGCAATAGCAGACGAAAAAAGTTGTTTTTTTCACTAAAAGCCGTCGTCTACAATTTTCACCTCTATGGGAGAGAAGAAGAGGAAACGAAGCATAGAAAAAAAGTGCCTAGACGAGAAAGCGCGCGAATGTGTCCGATCGGGCGAGTGATAGCGTCGTAGTTCAGTTGTGGTTTAGTTTTCTGAAGAAAATTAGTTATTTATTGTATTTCACAGCAAAACAAGGTAAGAAGCTATTAGTATTTTAATTCATTTCTATTCCGGTCACATTGATAACTGGCAGTTTAGCATTTAAAACCATGTAATAAAGCACTTTGCTGAAGTAAACATTGTAGGCAAACTCTTCTGTCTAATGGCGAATACGATACCGTAACAACGAGGCAAGTTATATTACTAAACACTGCCAAAATTATTTCCGGTCACACTCCGTCCGGTAACATGACCGGGACGGAATTTTGTGACCGGAAAAAAATTATGTGACCGGAGACGGAAAAAATGTGACCGGAACCGAAATAAAATTATGGAAAGCTAGTTTGGAACATATTTTACTTGAAATTAAAAGGAATCGAAAGCATATACCTTTTAGTTTTGTTTTATATAAACAAGCCCAGACTTACTAAACTTATATAAACAAATTTTTAAGGTATTTAAAGTTGATTTTCTTGAACGTGGCAGCGGTCCTTGGAAATCTTATCAAACAATGAATTATGTTGTAATTCTACTTTACAAACGAATTTAATTTACATCGTTTGTGCAACTATTGTTTCTATTTTATTTTTTATTTAACCACGATGTGTCACCATGAATAACTCACTGTAGTTAAAAATGTCAAGGTTTACATTCTTAAAACCATAGAAGAAATAATACTGAGTTTTTGGGCTAGAGGTATCAAGAAATAACTATCTCGTATGGTACTAGGTGTGCGCTTAAAAGAATTTGCGTTAGAGGATGAACGCATACTCAAAACATTATTCCAGCGTTAACATATATAGCTCATTGGTATTCATCTGTTTGGGTATAGCAACTGGTAAAACTGCGTGACAGTTAGTATAAAAACTATGTTTTCATGATTTTGTTATTTCCGCAAATGACGGGACTTTTATTTATCTTTCTCGTGTTTTTTCGTTTACTTTAATCAGAATAAAATCAATTAATACTTTATTTAAAATTTAAACTTTTAAAATATGGAAAAACCAAAGTCATGTCAAGACATGCGCTGCAATGTAATTAGACAATATTGAAAACTCACATAATGTAATATTGTGCAGTTATTTTGAAACACGATTACCAAGGATATGAATTAAACCTGATCAAGGGATTCACTTCGTTAATCCTATTAAAATGTAATTGTATTTCAAAATAACTATGCCAACTTGTCATAAATACAACCAAGATTGTACTTAGTTGTTTTACAATAAAAAGTACATTTTAATATCATTCTAATAGATAGTTTTTTCTTGATACCTCTAGTCCGGATGTCTGTAGTTCAGGCCCAATATTGCAGCTAGCCTATTTGTGTTTTTTTGTTTTTTTTCCAGAAAATACAGCTTATGTATGGCTCGTGCGAAAGAGTTATCTGCGAAAGAAAAATATGAAAAACAGAAGCAAGCAGCTAGAGAGAGACAGAGGAAGAGACGGGCGAAGCTTACAGATGAAGAGTTGGAGAAAAAAAGGGAATACGATCGATTATGATATATGAAAGAAAAAGAAACTAAGAAGAAGAAATCGATTAAAGAAATGACAGAGCGTGAGCAGAGGAAAACAAGAAAGCTTTGGAGGGATCAGTACAAGAAAAAAAAAGAAAAGAAGATGGCACTTGCTAATATAATGGGCGACACACCACCAGGCTCTCCAAATGTTGATGACCAGGCACCAGTCGAAGTACGGCGCGAATCAAGCCAGAAAAAACGAGGTAGAAAGGCTGTCAGGCGAGATAGAAGCAAAGCAAATAGATTAGTACATAAGCAAAAGAAGTATATAGATGAACTTGAGAGAAAATTAAGAAAATATAAAAAAAGACTGGAAAGTAATAAAGTCAGTCATTTGGCAAGAGTGTGTTTTAAAAATCTTTAAATCAATTACAGGATGAACAAAATATAAATTCGCCCAATTCTACATTTGAAGATGGTGGTGCAATTGATGAAACCATCAGTAGTTTAACTGGTAAAATTTACAATATACAAAAACAAAACAGTAAGTACATAGTTCAAGTTAATGTTGATGATAAAATTTGCCCGATGGAATTAGATACAGGAGCGAATTAGATGTGATATCTTCTATGAGTGTTAAAAGTTTTCGAGAAATGTTTCCATCAATGGAGATTTTTCCTTCTATTTTGACTTTCAAGACTTATACAGGGGAAGTGGTTTTGATGACAACTATTCCTAGACGTTTCGATCTACCGGAACATCATCAAGAACATGAGGAACAAACTATGTTAAACAATTATATCAAAGAATTGGCTGTTCGTATACAAAATGTTCATGTAATAGATATAAAAAGTTTCAGCCGAATACATTTTACTAAGCAAGGTCTGCATCTGAACTACAGAGGAAAACGGAAACTTTCATTTATGATTTTGGATAAACTAAACATCACTGATACAATAAGTCCAAATAATGACTCAACTTTTGATATTTTTAAAAAAACCCCTCTCAACTACAGGACATCCCAAGGTTCAGGTAATTGAAGCTGATATGAGGCAAGTAATAAAGCATCACAGGAACAATGCTGGTGTCGGCTTTGCTCACTGTGTGTCAGCTGATTTTTATCACGAGAAAAATATGAGCTCAGGAGTGGCCGTAGCTTTCAAAGAGGCTTTTGGGAAACCTACGAATGCTGATTACTGTCATCCAAACTTAACCCTCCAAAAAGAACTTATTGTTGCAGCAATTTTTAGTTGTGTAACCAAATCACAATTTTTCAAAAAACCTAGTTACAGTAAATACACTTTTTATAAGGCTGCCTTTAACCAAATGACTGAGGAATTCAAAAAGCAAAAACTACAAACCCTTATATGCTCACCCATGGGTTGTTGTCATGATCGTGTTACACCTGAAAATTTTGCTAAACACATCGTAAAATTTCAGAATTCCACTGGTGCCTCAGTGATCATTGTAACATGTTCACAATACTCTGCTAGGAGACAGAACCTATTACATCCTGAGCTGGTGCAACGTCTGAGAGAAGCTATAGCCTTTGAAGATTCGCACATGAGACCTACTGCCCCAGCTGCTGCTGACATCACCAAAGTGAATGAAGTTTCATCTAATGACAGCAGTCCCTCCCTGTTAACATCACAGAATGGTGAGAAAGCAACCCTGCCTTCCCAACTGCGGCAATCTTCGCCTGTGTCAAGTGAGGGGGGCTCGATTCTCTCTGGGGGTGATGGTGTGAGTGCAGTGAATGGTGTAAATCTACAGCCAATCTCTCCTACATGTGATTTTCTGTCTATGTCCTCTGGCTCCGAACACTCCATAAATAACGGCACTCCACATGAATCAAATGTAGATAGTATAAAAGATGACTTAAGTGCAAGTAGTAATATTTTTTTATGAAAAATCAGGCCTCTTTTCACAGCTTAATAAAAAATAAAACACAGTCTAGCTTTGACACTGATCAATTTCCAAAAATAAATAATTCAGATGTTTTTTTAATGCATTTAAATATTCAATCGATTAGAAATTCTTTTAATGAATTGGAAGTTATGCTTAATGACTTCCCCGTTCACATAGTTTCCCTGAATGAACACTGGCTTAAAGCTGATGAAATAGATTAGTACATACCAAAGGGTTACAAGCTGGGTTCAGCTTTTTGCCGAACCGCTGGTTATGGTGGGTCATCAATTCTAATCCAAGAAAATATTAATCACGAGAAATTTAATGTTGAAAGATTTGCACTTGAGTCTTGACTTTGAAGTATGTTCAGTCAAACTCTTGCCTTCTAAAGTACTCATAATTTCAATTTACTCTGCTAAATCAGATAATATAATTTTTGTTAACATGATAGAAAGACTGCTTGATTTTATTGTAAAAGAAAATTGTAAATTTTTTATTCTTAGCGATTTTAATATAGATACTAGGAAAGATAAACCTATTGTTCATTCACTGGTAAACATGTTAAGGTCCTATGATGCTTATTGTTTATTTTCACAAAATACTAGGAAAAAGTCATGTATTGATAATGTTATCACAAATTTTAGCTGTTCTGTTTTAGAGAAAAATGTTTTAAAAACTTGTATTGCTGATCACGATGTTTTAATTATGGTTAAGAACAAATGGTTGTAAAATCAATATTCTTTCAGATAAAAATCTCTGGGGAAAAGATAATACCAAAATTACTTTTAGAAAGCTAAGCCTCAATAATTTGGATGATTTTAGATGTAAGCTCTCCACTGAAAACTGGTGTGATATTTACAATGAGAATGTCAATGTAGATATAATGTGTGAATTATTTACTGATAAATTTATTTCACATTTTAATAATACTTGTCCAATTATAACCAGGTTAAATTCTAAGTCTAAACCCAAAAAAAGGAAATCTACTAAGTGGTTCACACCTCAGCTTGCTCAGATTAGGGAATTGGTTACAGTTCTCAGAGGTAGATCAAATCTGGGCCCTGAACATAAAAAGCTATTTACAAGGGCAAGAAGTCTTTATAGGAAAAAAATAAGGATAGCAAAGATTCAATATAACAAAAAGTACATATTAAATGCAGATAATATGTGTAAAGCTGCCTGGCATGTTATTAAAAATGAAATTGGGGTAAATTCAAGAGAGAACAGTTTGCCAGACATCCCACCTAATGTTTTCAATGATTTTTTTCTTGACAGTTTTCAAAATTATTCATCAATAACCAACCAAAATAATGCACAACAACTGCTTCTGTCTTCTTTTAAAAATATTAATTTTGATAACAGAGTATTTTCTTTTTCTCATGTAAGACCTAGTGACCTTGTGGATATTGTTAAGAATTTCAGTAACTCAAAAAGTGAAGACTACTTAGGCGTGTCCAATTTTATTCTTAAAAGTGTCATTACAGAAATTGCTTTTCCCCTAGCGTACATCGCTAATACTATTTTAGCTTCCGGTGTTTTTCCTTTGATTTGGAAAATTTCTAAAACCATACCTCTGTATAAAAAAAATGATAAAAATAACCCTTCCAGTTATAGGCCAATCTCTTTAGTGCCCATTTTTGGTAAAGTTGTTGAAGCAATTATAAAAAATCAAACCTTTAAATACTTTAATAAATATAAAATTTTTAGTCCTTCTCAGTTTGGGTTTATTCCAGGGAGACCTACTGTCCAAGCGGTAGAGACAATTGTCAATGAAATCCTTATAGCTTTTGAGAGCAAAAAGGTTTTGTGTTCTGCACTGGTAGATCTGAGTAAGGCTTTCGATAGCATATCTCATCACATTATCATTCAAAAATTAGAATTTTCTGGATTAAAAAATACTGAGCTCTCATTGTTTAAGTCTTATTTGGAAAACTGAAGACAAATGGTAGTTGTTGGCAGTTTAAAGTCAGATCTTAAAGAGGTGAAGTTGGGAGTCCCACAGGGCTCCATTTTAGGTCCACTTTTGTTTGTAATAGCTATGAACGATCTTCCAAATTATATACCAAATAACATTGTTTTGTGCCGATGACACAACTTTTTTTGAAATTGATAGTGATGTACTTACTGCTCAAACTAAACTGAACAATACGCTTTTAAAATCAAAATTGTGGTTTGAATCAAATAATCTAAAAATTAACGCAGATAAAACTGAAGAAATAATTTTTAATCTCAAAAACTTATCTCTATAAAATAAATCGGTCAAACTGCTAGGGTTACATTTAGACAATAAACTGACCTGGGATTCCCAAACAAAACATGTAATCTCCAAATTGTCTAGGGTTCGTTTCTTATTGAGGAAATTAAAATCATGTGTTAGTCATAATTTATTGATCACAGCATATTATGCTTTTTTTCACTCTCATCTCATTTATGGAATTCGGTTATGGGGAAATAGTACAGGTGCTTCAAAGGTTTTTATCTGTCAAAAAAAGGCTATACGAATCATAATGGGGTTAAAAGATACAGACAGTTGCATCGAGCACTTTAAATCTCTAAAAATTTTAACATTTCCAAGTTTGTTTATTTATCATACCTTAATTCATGTAAAAGAAAATCTAGGGAATTATAGCAATAGATTAAGTGTTCACACACACAATACTAGAAATCAAGCAAAATTGGACCTTCCATCTTTTAGATTAAGTAAATCAATCAATAGTCATTTATATTTGCAAATTAAATTGTTTAATAAACTACCAGATTCTGCCTCAAATGTGTCATTTAATAAATTTAAATCTGTTCTCAAAGAATGGTTTTCCTCAATGCCTTTTTACAAGGTAAACGATTTTTTAGAAAATGACATGCCAAATTTGAAATTTGGTTAATTTTTTCTTTTGTTAAAATTTGTACTCGGTTTTGCTTAAGTATTACTGTTATTTTGTTGAATGTTGATTTTATTTTTATCAAGAAATTGGGACATTGTTTTTTTTATATCTAAATTTTTTGGCTGAACATACATTCCAAATACTATATAATAATTTAGAATATTTGGAATTATTTAAAGACTGTTTGTATATGACGAAGTCTATTGTAATACATTTTATTATTTAATGACTAATAAAGATCTTGAATCTTGAATCTTGACCTATGAGTTTTGCGAAAGTTATAGTCAAAAATCAAAAGAAATCGTTCAGTGGTTCTTTATACATTTTCAAGCAGGATGTGGACACAATTGTTGGGAGAGAATGGATACAGAAAATGGACTTAATTAGCTTGTTATCAACTTTCCAGAATCTAAATCAAGTAGAAATTGCGGACAGAGAGAACCTAATAAAGAAGATTACTAAGGAGTACAGGGATGTTTTGAGGACAAAATTGGGAAAATAACAAAATCACTACAGGCAAATTGAAATTAAGAGAAGGTGTTATGCCAATTTACATCAAACCAAGAGCAGTGCCATATTCAATCAAGGACAAAATAGAAGACAAGTTAAAACGATTGGAGGAATCAAATGTGACACATGCAGATTGGGGTGCACCAATAGTTCCAGTTGTGAAGAAAGACGGCTCAATACGATTGTGTGCAGATTACAAAGTTACACATAATAAAAACTTAATCAATGACAAATACCCCATTCCCAGAGTTGATGATATATTTACAAAAATGAGGGATGGAAAATACTTCACTACTTTGGACGTGCATAAAGCTTACTTGCATATGCAAATGGATGAAGAGAGTGCTTTGCTTCAGACCATTAGTACACAAAAGGGCCAATACAAGGTGAACAGACTTATGTTCGGAGTCAAAACAGCTCCTAATATCTGGCAGAGATTCATGGACCAATTGCTGGGAAACCTGGATGGCGTAGCATGCTTTTTCAATGACATCATAATTCAAGGATGCACTCTTACAGAGGCACATGAGCGAATAAAACAAGTTTTGGAGATCCTGAGAGGTAATGAAATGCATTTAAACATGAATAAATGCAAGTTTTTCGAAACCTCTGTTAAATACCTAGGATATACAATTGATGCTATCGGTTTACACAAGACAGATGATAAGATTGAAGCAATTTTGAATCCACCAAGACCAAAAACAGTCTCAGAACTTCGACAGCTCCTTGGTCTTGTTAACTATTACAATTAATTTATACCTGATCTTGCCACTATAATCCACCCATTGAATGAACTGCTTCAAAAGGGAAAAAGTTTTGAATGGTCCAAGAGCTGTGAAAATGCATTTAACTCTATCAAGAGAGAAATAACAAGTGACAGGGTACTTGTTCCGTATGACCCAAGAAGGACTGCCCGGAGTGTTATCTCACCAGATGGATGATGGAAGCGAGAGACCTATTGCTTTCATTTCTCGTACATTGACTAAGGCCGAGCGCAATTATAGTCAAATAATCAAAGAAGCTACTGCAATACACTGGACGCTGCATAAGTTTTTCCACTATTGTTACGGAAGACGATTTACCCTCATAACTGATAACAAACCCCTTACAACTATTTTCAATCCGGATCAAAATTTACCTGCTCTAACTACAATCAGGATGCTCCACTTCACTCAGTTCTTATCTGGATTTGATTTCAATATTCAGTATAGAAATACCAAAGACCACCAAAACGCTGATTACCTTTCAAGATTTCCCATGAAAAGTGATGAAACAATTGATGATGACACAGACAGAGTTATTCTCCAACTACAGATTGAGCCAGTCACTGCAGACGTCATAAGTAATGAAACAAGAAAAGATAAGGAGCTGAAGGTGCTGTATAACGCATTGCAATCGGGTGACACACTTGATAATACAGAATTCAAGAACAAAGATTTTGAATTTACAATTGAAAATGGATGTGTGTTTCGAGGTATTAGAGTTGTCATTTCTCAGGCTTTGAGAAAAATAATTCTTGAAAAACTACATGAAGCCCATATCGGAATAGTAAAAATGAAAGAGTTGGCAAGACAGTACTGTTGGTGGAAGGGTATTGATAAAGATATAGAAAATATGGTAAAGTCATGTAAAGGGTGTTGTTTAGTTCAAAACGAACCAAATAAGGCTCCAGTACACCCTTGGACGATACCCAACACACCCTGGAACAGAGTACATATAGATTTTGCTGGCCCATTCATGGGGTGGTTTTTCCTTATACTATTATTTGTCTATCAGAAAACAAAACCCTCCTACGAGATAGGATTTATGAGGGGAAGACTGTTGTGTGTTTCACTACAACTGAACGTATGTTTAAATTTTCATAAATATTTGTTTATATTTATGTTTTTATTCTAATGAATGAAATACTTTTGATTTGCAAATACTTAAAATGTAATTATTTCTTAATTAAGTATGAATTTTATAAAGGGGTTTTTGGTGAGGTCGAAGTTTATAAGTTTTCCTAAGTAAATGGAATGGATGATCTTCATTCCATTGGTTTTCATTGTTCATTCAACAAATAGGAGGTTCAAGCTCCACACACGGATACGTTGTTACAGCTGATTTACAATTTGGTTACTTTCATAATGGTTTTATGGTTGTTTTGTTGATTGATTATTTAGGTGATATGTATTATATAAAAGTTAGATTTAGTTTAGTTAGTTAACTTAAAGTCATCATCGGTTTTTGTTCCTTATCTGTGTAACAATCATAAACTCAGTATGTGGCCCTATCTTCATTTAGGCAGCGGGCGTTACAATTTTTATCGTGAGTGAAGCCATGGGCAACTGCTAGTATATATATATAAATGCCAGCATGTGCCATTTATCGCCACTGAGGGTCCAGGGCTGAGGTCAAGAGTTTATTGTCAACCGACCTTGATGTGCTCTTAATTTAACTTTGTTGAATCAAGAGCAGTTGAATAAACCCCTGAAACCACGATTGTATGCAAAAACTTTTATTGAACGACTATGGTCATTGAAATCAATTGTAGTAAACAATTGGTGGTAGAGACTGATTTAAATTTTAACAGCTTATGAAACTTCAAAAACTCAAGAGCACACGGAGCTATGATGTAACCTCTTATACCATTATAAACTATGAATTTTGCTTCCTGTTCATGCTGTTTGTGGCTAACACCAAGAACTCGAGCCACAATTTAAAATTTAATTAGTGTTCTTATACAGGGTGAGTTTTAATTGTCCCCCCCTTACTTTTTTTACATTTCTAAAAATAACTATCCCAGACCCCGCCCAAACATTATTGGGTAGTAAGTACCTCGTTTTGAGGGGGTACTCATTTTCGGCCGCCATCTTGGATCCGCCATATTGGATCCAAAATAATTTTTTCAAATGTAAAAGTGGTGTTGTGACCCATCATTTCAAGCTAGATTTTTTCACTGATTACAATGCTGTAATCCGTTTTTCAATATCTCGATTTGTTCTCAAGATATGAGTACTTTTAATTTATTTATTTTCAACCAATTTAAACGTTACAAATTGATAAAATAAGCCCATAACCACAAAATAATGCTAGATAGTGATGAATAACCACCAACAGTCATTGTTGAGTTATTTCCACTTAACTTTCACCAATGTAAATTTTTTGGCCGCCATCTTGGATCCCCCATTTTGAAATGAGGTAAGATATTTCAAATTTGGAGATGGTATTGCGACACATCATTTCAAACTAACTTTTTACGCCGAATTCAATGCCGCAACCCGTTTTTAGCTATAAAATTTAGTTTTCGAAAAATTCATATTTTTTGAGACTTTTATTAGAAATTTGTCAATATCTTGAAAACTAAACACGACAATTAAAAACGGGTTGCGGCATTGAATTCGGCGTAAAAAGTTAGTTTGAAATGATGGGTCACAATACCATCTTCCTATTTGAAATAACTTATCTCATTTCAAAATGGTGGATCCAAGATGGCGGCCAAAAGATTTACATTGGTTAAGTGGAAATAACTCAACAATGACTGATGATGGTTATTCATCACTATCTAGCATTATTTTGTGGTTATGGGCCTATTTTATCAATTTGTAATGTTTAAATTGGTTGAAAATAAATAAATTAAAAGTACTCATATCTTGAGAACAAATAGAGATATTAAAAAGTGGATTGTGGCATTGTAATCATTGAAAAAATCTAGCTTGAAATGATGGGTCACAACACCACTTTTACATTTGAAAATTTTATTTTGGATCCAAGATGGCGGCCGAAAATGAGTACCCCCTCAAAACGAGGTACTTACCACCCAATAATGTTTGGGCGGGGTCTGGGATAGTTATTTTTAGAAATGTAAAAAAAGTAAGGGGGGAGGACAATTAAAACTCACCCTGTACATTTAACACCCTGAAGCTGTATAAATATACATACAAATTCATGCGAACATAGTTTTAGCGAATTTCCTTAAAGGAATAAGCTATTACCGTAGGTCTCATGGTAAGACCTAAGCCCGAGACCATATAAACTTTTCATTTTGGGGCCCCCAGAAGCAAAAAACACTATTCATTCGAATATATATATATATATATATGTGTGTGTCTGTTAACACGATAGCGGCCGTAAATATGGTCCAATCTTAATGAAATTTGGTACAGACGTGTAAAGTGGTAATCACTCGGACGAGTTTGTGAACCAGCCCGACTGGACCATCGGAAGGGGGGGGTAAAGGGGGGTAAACCCCCCAAAAATGGGTTTTTTGAGCTTTTTACATAGAAAATTAAAAATTATCCAATTTTTGCTAGCATTATTGAATTCAGCTCAAAAAAACAAACAATTTAGTATGTTGAATCACTGCTCTATGTTCATTGGTTTCCGAGATATTGAAAGTGGTAAACACAGTACGTTGTCCCAATGTTAACCTTATGGGAAATAAAGAAAATTCTATATCTCGCTTATTTCTCAACATATCTTGATAAAACTTGGTAATTGGCTTCTTCTAGTTCAGATCAACTAAATATTGAATTAAAACCACCCAGTTTTAATGTACCCGTAGCAGCAAACCTGCATACTCATTCCCCATGTTATTCTTACGGAGCTTACAGAAACATGTTGAATCTCGCTATGTCGGATTTTAATATGTTGTTTTGCATTTGAAATTCGCTGAGTATGCAGGTCTGCTGCAACGGGGGTATTTTTTTTTGGGAGCCCCAAAACAATATAAACTTATGAATAAGTAACTTGTTCTTTTGTGAAATAGGCTCTGGTGGGTGGTGGGGAAGTGAGACCTTTCCCTGGAGATAACCCGGTAAAAAACCCTTGCACTCTCCTATGCAGTCACCCCCTCCACTGTGACCCGCCCAAGCAGAAGTGGTGGCTTTTGTCTCTTGCTGGGTTCTTAATCTGATAAAATCTTGGTCTTGCAAGACTCTCCTTCTATCCTATCGTGGCAAACTATAGGCAGAACAAAGTCAGCCAGAAGTGTTTGAGCTGTGCATTACCTGACAGGAACTGAGCGAGTTTCAATTCTCTGTAGATGCCTCTCGCCTGCCTGTACACTTTCAATTTTTGTTTCTAATTTTTCTTGGAACAGTGTTTTCTGGGTTTGTAGTACTTAATCATGGTTTTAGATTTGATTTTATGTTTCAAACAGATGGATGTGGACGAGAAGTCGGCCAAAGGGGAGGGCTTTCGGCCATATTACATCACTAAGATTGAAGAGCTTCAGCTGATTGTGGCTGAGAAAAGCCAAAACTTGAGGCGTCTCCAAGCACAAAGGAACGAGCTCAATGCTAAAGGTACAGTGGTTTAAAAACATAACTCACTATGACTGGTTTCTAATGGTTTTGATTACTTTAGTCATCGCGTAAATTTTTTTAATTCAACTTTTGGCTGCAATTTCATTACTGCCCCGAAGAATAATCTAATTAAAATATCAAATTATCAAAATTTATATATATTTAATCTTTTGATTAAATTTTTGATCAGGCCTAACATTTAGTTTTTGACAGGGAACAAAGGGTAGCGTAACTTTACCATGCCATTATATGTGCCAAGAAAGGACAAGGTAATATAAGTGTAGTGGTAGTTAAGATTATTTTCCTCTACTATCTTAGATAAGTATGACAATAAAATTTAACAATTGGACAGTTTCACACTCACATGAAATGTCATCTGTTATAAACTACGGCAAAACTTTAGAAACCGTCTCCACCATCAAAATCTAAGTTTAAAATTGATATTTTTTCGATATCTACAATCGTGATTATTATCATCCAAATTGGGGGGCTGCTAGATCACGTGGGTTCAGTGAGACAGTTTGCAGGTGGATTGATGATCTACTCTGCAGTAATAATAATAATAATAATAAATTTATTTCTCTTCGTTCAGTACAATGATACATTAGCAAACATAATCATTAAAATAGCATAACAAATAAAAGAACATAAGGTTTTTTAAAGTCTGAACATCGAGAAATATACACACCCATAAAAGACTAAGCTTTTGTGTTGGGCGGGAGTCCCATGTAAATTGTCCACCAGTCATCACTTAAAGACACTTATATTATATTTAAACATAAAAAACACTTCAAACAAGTAGCCTTGACATCCAATTACCAAGTACAAACTAGGAACACAAGACCTATCAAATATTCACATAACATACATTAATTAATTGTATAGGTATTCAAAATATTACATAGACAATAGCAGGCCATCAACTAGACTAATAAAGACGCTCAATTTCCTCATGACTTTTGGATAGTAACCACTTTCTTAACAGCCTTTTGAAACAACCTACCGTTGCACTTTTTTTATACATTCAGGGAGCATATTATAAAATTTATATGATAAATAAACAAAACTTTTTTAAACAATGTACAATTGGGTTTAGGTAACCTCAGTATATTATTCACTGTTTGCCTGGTATTATAACTAAATAAAACGTCGACAGTAGGACCATTATTACTGCTCAACTTACAAAAATTTGTTAACACTTTGAAAATGTACAAATATCTAAATGGAAGAATAGAAAGGTCAATAAATAGTGGAAAAGAATGATCAAGATAATTGGAATTTGAGATCAGTCTAACAAACTTTTTCTGTAAAATTATTAGGTTATTTAAGTTAGTTATATATGGTACTTCCATATAAAGAAATGCTATATTCTAACCTCGAGTTGACCAGTGAATAATATACCTGTTTCAATGTTGATTTTGGACAAATATATTTTAAATGAAAAAAGGTCCTAAGTGAAAGACGCAAGTAATTTCTCAAATGACCTATATGTTGCTTCCATGATAAATTATTGTCAACATGCAGGCCTAAATATTTAGTTTGCTCACATTGATTTATGATCTCACAACTACAAAAATCCTGATCACAATCTAAACGATGAAACTTTAATGGAACATTAAAACTGCAAGACTGAGAAAGAGAAAAGATTATGTAAATAGTTTTTGAAACATTTAGTGAAAGCTTATTGCAACTGAACCAAAGAGATATTTTGCTTAAATCAAATTGCATTTGTTTATGTAATTCGTCAAAGGTTTCGGCTGAATAAGACAATGCTGTATCATCAGCAAATGCTGTGAGGCGCCCATTAAACATACCATTACAAAAATCATTCACAAAGATTAAAAACAGGATAGGTCCAAGCACAGAGCCCTGCGGAACTCCAAATCGAATATCCAATAAGTTACTTTCCATTTTTTTAATTCTGACTAACTGTTTTCTTCCTGAAAGATATGATTTAAACCACAAAAGTGAAAGTCCTCTTAGTAGAAAGGTAAGACACACGTTTCATGGAGAGGAACTTGTGGCACAAACCACAAGAGGGTGTCCGCAGGGGGGGGGGGGTCCTCTCGCCTCTCCTGTGGAACATTGTCGCTGACAAACTCATCAGGTCGCTGAACAACAGCGGTGTATTCGCTCAGGGATACGCTGATGACGTGGCTATCCTGCACGGTAGCCACATGGAAGTTTCATGGAACAATCACTGACCTCATGAATCAAGCACTGAGGTTGGTAGCTGGCTTGTGCGCGGCGGTTGGACTCTCAGTCAACCCCTCAAAGGTTGTGGCGGTTCCCTTCACCAGGAGAAGGAACCTGCTGTGACTTGGACCTCTCACGCTGCACAGAACTCCAATTGACCTGAAGGATCAGGTGAAGTACCTGGGTGTCACCTTAGATCGAACACTTCAGTGGGGACCCCAACTACCATTACAAAAATCATCAAAACCTCGGTGACTTACCTCGGTCATTGACCGAGGTAAGTGGTCACTCTGCCTGTAGGCGCATGGTGGGCTCTGTCTGGGGGCTGCAGCCTAGGCTCATGCATTGGCTGTATGTCTCGGTGGTCAGGCCCGCCATGACCTTCGGTGCAATTGTCTGGTGGACCAAAGTGGGTTCAGAAACGGCTGTGATGAGTCTGGCAAATGTTCAAAGACTGGCCTGTCTCATCATCATAGGTGCAATGAGCAGTTGTCCTGGGGCTTCCCTGGACTGCCTCTTGGACCTCACTCTGATTGACATTCACATAAGGGCAACTGCCAGGAGGTGTGCGTATCGTCTACAGTGTGAGAATCTCTGGATGTCCCCTGCTGTACCCTTGGGTCACGCCAGAATCATGTGTGTGGTCCACCGTGACATCCTTGACATGCCAACGGATCACATGTCCACTGTCTTCGCCTTTGGTTGGTCTTTTAAGGTGCTCGTACCACCAGAGAGGCTTGGACTACTGAAGGGAATCCTCTACCGCCTTGTGATCTCGAATGGTACACGGATGGTTCCAAGTTAAGGGGAGGCACCGGGGCTGGGGTGTGGGGGGAGCAGAAAGGGGTTGGTTTTTACCTCCCCATGGGAGCTCACCCCACAGTGTTCCAAGCAGAAGTCACTGCAATCATGGAATGTGCGCTGGAGAACCTCGGTCGGGGCACTCGTGAGAAATGCATTTCCATCTTCACAACAGTCTGGCTGCGCTCCAAGCGCTCAATGCCTGCGAATCAGATCCAAACATATGTTTTATTGTTATTGATGTGAAACTTATTTCAATTAACAGTTCAGTACAGTAGACGCCCTCTAGTTCGGCTTCAGTTGGATCGGCCGCCAGATGGTCCGGCCGGTCCTAGGAGGGTGACTCGTATCTGTCATATCACTATGCCGCACCACGGGGAATGACCTTCAACAGGATTTATCCTGAATGTTTAGTTTCCGGCCGTTATAGTAAACTATTTGTCCGTTTAGTTTACGGGCAAGCTTGTAATTGATGAACACATTACTTGACCTCAACTAAAACTATGTTGTCATCCTTTCTATGTAAAAAATGTTCAGTAAGATATGATTTGGAATCCCAAAAGAAATCTCTTTTGCATAACAAAAGAAAATAACAGATTTCTTTTAATTTGTATAAGTTATGATTCAAGTAATACGTGTAAATTAATTTGATCAAATAAATTTCTAGTGTGTTTTTACAGTACATAATGAGTTTTTCTGTTCACTTTATATCCTCGGTATGGTATCGGTAAAAGCATACTTGAATCAGGTTTTTTTAAAAGGGCGTAAGTCCATTTTTTTCGATCTTCAGTTTTTAATGGTTTTATGCTCTACACAACTAGATACATTGATTTCCTTTGAAAGGGCATTTCTATCATGAATGTTTATGGAAGAAATCAGCATTGTATTTCTGTGGTTTGTTTTAAAAGGGCTAAGTCAACAAGTGTTATATGGCGTTTTGGACTTACGCCCTTTCAAAAATCAACAGTTTTTTCTTGTTTTCCGAAAGTTTACTTTTTGTGACTTACGCCCGTTTAAAAAAAACCGATTCACTAATCTACGAGTGACACAATATGCCAGTTCAACATAGAGAAGTCAAAATATTTTCTTTGGCAATTAAACTCTGTAATCATGTTTAAATAATGAGTTTTGTTAATTTTTAAGTATTGGTAATGAATTTAATCAGATTATTTTACATTTTAATAGCACATCTGGATAGTCTGGCCATTTGTAGTAGTCTGGCCAGTTGTCCGGTCCGGAGGTGGCCGTACTAGAGGGTGTCTACTGTAACCTGTTTATTCCAGTAACCAAATAAGTTAGTAATCTGAACTGTTTTTAAAATCAGTGTTAAAATTGAAATGTCGATTTCAGTTAGTTCTTTTACTATCCTATTACAATTACATAAACTGAAAAACCTAGTCACGCAATCAGTCATGGATTGCAAGTACTTGCTTTGTTAGCTAATTCAGTTTCATATGGTATTAAGAAACTTAAGTAAAATGAAAATAAAATCAACAACATTAACAGAAAAAAAATAAATTTATTTTATTTTTTTTATGTAGTGAGGTTAATTGTTTTTTTAAAATTTATTTATTCTTGATAATAGCCCAAAGGTCGAAACTTATTGGGTTTTAGAAATGAATGTGTTGTGAATCGTAAATACGAATGGACAGCAATGTGAAGCATGAAACGGCGTTGTGTTGATAGTTCGGGGCGTTACTTTACCTTGTCAAGTTTTTGATCGATATTTATCAATTTGTTTGTTGATAAATCCAGTCCTCACTTGGTTGCGTCATCACTTAGTATTCCTTAGGCTAAGTATGGACTACGAATACGATAACAAAATAAATATCCTTAAGGAGTTCTATTCTACAGTACAATGCATCTAAAATAAATATCCTTAAGGCGTTCTTTTCTACAGTACAATGCATGTAGATTATATTTGACAATGAAAAGTTGGTTTTTACACTAAATGTTTTGACGACATTTTTTTTCCCAAGTATTTTCAGACCAAACCGTTCTATGGCTGTTGCAACATCTGTCATGAGGTTAGAGAATCAACGGCAGATTCACCGTCCACCATTCATGGTTTTTTTGCAACTTGTGTTCGTGTGTTCTGAATCATTTACTAATTGATTGAATTCCTTTTCGGTTCCGTGATTGGGTTTACCAGTCATTTAAATTAAAAATGCAAATTATGAAAATTCCTTAGTGCAAACTCAAGCTAAAGTCATAAGCTATTACCCAGCATGAAAGACGTGATTGGGGCGTGAAAATATGGAAAATGTATGGGAATTTTTATAGCCTGATTTTGTGGACACTGTTATAGTTAACAGCTGACTGATCAGAAACAGCTGATAAACAAAGAAAAACTAATTTACAAACAAATCAGCTTTTTAAATGAAGATGCCTATTTGTTCGTAAAACAATTTTTTGCTGCCAATCAGCCAGGGGCATACCCAGGATTTATTTTTGGTGGGGGATATGCTAACGAGGGTGTGTGGAATACTCTCCAATGGGAGGGGGGTCCGGGGGCTCTCCCGATTCTTTTCACTTACAAATAACATTTTGTCACTAAGGTTTTTGTCAATAAGGTTTAGGAATAAAGTTTTATATTACGGTGTTTATGAAAACATTTGCCCTGACCCGGCAAGTGTGTACTTGAGCCATCACTAAATGGGACAACTGCATCTTCGGATGAGTTATTTTTCAATATGTTACTCATTACATTTTGACCCTTTATTCTTCAAGGGCATTCCACTGTGTCTGTCATCTTCTCTTGTTGCCCAAGATTCTAGAGCAGGGTTTTTGGTTGGGTCGCAATGATTTGTTGCAAGGTTAGATGCTACTTCTCTGATCGACAGAACGCATCCTTAATTGTTGTAAATTACAACTGTAAATTCGCTTTTAACAGGTTCGCGGCGGCATGGTTTTTTTTAGTACTTTACTGCCATCCTGAAAGTTGAACAGGCATTAAAACCTTACCTTTGCAAGTAATTATGTCACTGATGGGTTTTTGAATACTTTCATTACGTCTTGAGGTGTGAAAATTGACGCCTACTTCCGTGGGAGCGATCGCACCCACCCGCACCTGGCATTCGGACTGCACTCATGGTTAGGTTGAATAACAAATGCTACTGTTTTTTATGCAAAGCATATATTTATTTATTGACATTTTATACTCAAACACACTAATAATGAATTATTAGGATGTAAATTTTAACTTTTTTAGAACATACAAGAAAACATTAATTTTGTGGGTATGATCGCACCCACACTCACTTGAGACTCTTATCCTATTATAATGAAACGATCGAATAAAATGAAGTCCAGATCCTCCGGGGCCAATATGTCAGGAGAGCAATAAACACAAAAATCTTCAAAACAGTGGTAAACAGCGATAATAACAGTCACGAACGTGCTCCGCCTTGGCACTTACTTATAGTTACTAAAATCGTCACGCCTACTGTGGCAGCAGCACTTTCCAGTGGAAACCTGCAGGGTCACAGAATTCAACATGCTGTTGCGCAGTGCTGTGTGAAGTTTCAGTTTTCTAGCTCAGATCCTGGCTTAAAAATAAATCACATTGTAAAGCAATGCAGATTGGGAGCAATCGCACCCACCAGGATGGCATTAGGGTTGCACGTGGGAGCGATCGCTCCCATGCCGCCATGAACGTGTTAAGCAATCTTGAATGCATAACAACAGACAGATTAACTCGCAAAATTTCAAAAAATTGAGGGCTGCCCACTGATGAGATTCTGAAAATTTTAGATTTTTTGGAATTTTAGCAAAACATCTTTTACACAAAAAGAGAAACAGATTTTATTAATCAGTATGTTAAAATATGTAATTCGATGTGGGGGGAGCATAGAATAAAGTCCAAACACTTAGTTCAATCTAATGCAAGCTATACATTTCAGTCTGCATCAGTCCGGACGACTACCTTGGAAATAAATTAAATTCTTTTTAAAGCACTGTCATTTTAATCTTAAGCAAACTTGATTACATATATTTTACTTGTAAAAGATTTATGAATCTGAAATATTTCTTAAAATAGTAATTTAACTTACTGAACTTGCCTGATTTCTTTGCGAAAACGCTAATGAGATCAGCAGTTTCTGCTTAACTGTCAACTTAAGCAGACAGAAGAAATTGCTTCAAGAAATTTAAACAAGAATTAGAATTAGAGACACAACCAATCTGGCTTCGCTGGTCCATGGTCACGCAGGAGGTAATTAACAGGTAAAACTTGCAGGTTCGTAATGTTTGGCTCATAGCCAACTAAATTACAATGATTTTTAATTATATCCATTTTCCGAACTCAGAAAATACTCGTAGGCCTACGAAGGGCCATCCCTAGGGTTGGCGGCGCCCGGGGCAAACGTAGTCGCGGCACCCCCCCCCCCCCCCCCCCCCAGTATTAGTCACATATGTCAGCTTTTTGCCAATATCAATACTTACACAGCATACTTTAAGTATAATTACATATATTAAAGGGTAATTCCAGGACTGCACAAAATTAAAAATAGTAAACGGTTAAGAATGTATTTCAAAAGAAAAAAATAAACGAATTACAAATAGTTATTTACTCTCACTCTAACTACGTCACCGCGATTACCTAAACTATCACTGTAACAACAGTCACTAGCACTAGCAACTAGCAACTACAACACCAGTGTTGCCAGAGAGGATTTGGCATTTTACCCACCAACTCCATTATAAATCCCCGCTTTTACCCGGTTTGTCGGCAATAACCCCCTCATCGCACCCGCAAGTACCAAAAAGACACCTAATAATGTTCAAAACACCCAAAACCGGGTAGTTTTCTTAAATATAACATTAAATTGCACACTATATACCAAAAATTTGAATAGGTATTATTTCAAGTATTGCACATGTTCTTAAAACCATGAAAAGAAATTATTTTCCTCAACTCAGATGAACATTGGATACTTGCAAAACAAATCATGTTTTTATGTATTTAGTATTTAGGTTGCCGGGTAAATCCCCGAAGCTCAGGTCTAAAATCTCTGGTTTTACCCGATTTTTTTAATCCTCAAAAAATCCCCGAATGGCCTTCAAAATACCCGAAAACGGGTAAATACCCACTTTCTGACAACACTGAATCCAATAAGACCGTATACCGTATACATATTACCAACTAAAAAAATCCAGAGTTTATAAAAATCTTTGTAGCCCGTCCAAAATACCCGGTTAAAAAATATCCTAGTTGGCTAAATCCCCGCAGCCCAAATCTAAAATTCCCGGCTTTACCCGTTTTTTCTTAATCCCCGCCAAATCCCCGCACGGCCTCCAAAATACCCGAAAACAGGGTGAATACCCGCTTTTTGGCAATACTGTATAACTGATGCCAATTCGTGGGGCCCAGTGCGGTGGATGCGCGGTAGCAAAAACGGCTAGAGAGCACAGCACTGTCATTCTGCTCTCAGCCGTCAACAATAGCGTGTCACTACATGTCGTCCTAAAAACATTGACCAACGGAACATTGACTCTTATACACGATTAATGATTTGTTTTAATTCTATTCAATAATGTAAAATATTTCTTTAGTATTTATTAAACCGTCTTGATACTCTGAACAACGATTGACACAGAAGCCGCTACTACTCCCCTCTCCCCCCAGCCTACCCACTCCCCGCCCCATGCGCGGACTGGGCCCCAAGAATTGGCGCCAGTTATATATCACCCACAATGACTACCGCCTTAATCCCGAATCCCGACATTCCAAGTCTCGACAAGTTTGACAGCGACAGACGACAGACGATTGGGTATGCGCGCAACTTGCATAGTACGAGTACCAACTCTACACTATTGTTGTTTCATACTTCATATTATTACATTTACATTAATGATACCTAGCGAGTTATAAATCATTGTTAGCTATAGCCTCATTTTTCAGATTCGTATTGCTGTTTATTAACGCCATACCTTCACAATTCATGCAAATCTATAAGATTGCAAAAAAAATTTGCCCCGGTACGGCGCCCCTCAGCCGTGGCACCCTCTCAGCCGCGGCGCCTGGGGCAGCTTGCCCCGGTTGCCCCCCCCCCCTTCGGACGGCCCTGGGCCTACATTTAAAATACAGAACACATTTCAATCATTTGCTTTCATATATAAAAGGCTTACCCATAATTTTTCATGAATTAATATTTTGTTTTGAGGTTTATTTGTGAAAGATTAATTAATTGTTTGTTTATAGTGATGTGTTTACATGATGTGATGATGTATTTGTAGTACGCATGTTACGTGAGGAGCTCCAGTTGCTGCAAGAGCAAGGCTCGTACGTAGGCGAAGTGGTCAAACCGATGGACAAGAAAAAAGTTCTTGTCAAAGTTCATCCGGAAGGCAAATTTGTCGTTGATTTGGACAAAAACATCGACATTAATGATGTGACACCCAACTCCCGTGTTGCACTGCGTAATGAGAGCTACACACTACATAAAATACTGCCCAATAAGGTAAGATTGCCTTTTAATCATGTTCTGGCATTCAAGGAGACTTGTTCGAATGTACATTGCTGCTTTATGTGTACATAAAATAAATATTAAATATCTTAAAAAACTTAGAATTAAAATAATTATCATTATAGTTAATAATTAGTTAATAAATAGTTAAATAATTATTATACAAGTGACTAAGTGGTCACATACTGAATTCAAAGTTTCATATCCAAAGTTTTTCAATATACTTTTTTTTAGGTTACAACTTAGCCAATCTTCTTATTGTGCTCCACCCCTAATAGGATAATTAATAAAATTAGGTTATTGTTTTTCTATACAAGTAGCATTGTGACTGGGTTCTTTGCTCCCAGGTAGATCCATTGGTGTCACTGATGATGGTGGAGAAGGTTCCAGACTCGACTTACGAGATGGTCGGAGGGCTCGACAAGCAGATAAAGGAAATAAAAGAAGTGATTGAGCTGCCAGTCAAACACCCTGAGTTGTTTGATGCTCTTGGCATTGCACAACCTAAGGGCGTTTTGCTTTACGGGCCTCCAGGCACAGGTGCTTATGTGATTTTTCATACATAACTCTGTTCACATAGTATTTAAATAACATTTCTCATAAATATAAAACTTCATATATATATATATATATATATATATACATTAATGAAATTTCTTATATATTTAAAACCATATAATGTATATTATTAACATATATTTGAGGTTGTTGGATTCATTGATAAAGGCTACTAGAACAAATAGTAAGAACAGAGTACCCTTGTGGTTACAATTTTACTTTATTTTTATTTTAAATTACAACCACAAAGATTACTCTGGCTGTACTGTTTGTTTATGATAATCGGGTCCTGAAATTTTAGGAAATGTTTGGGAAAATTAAAATCCTAATTTTTGGGCAGGATTTATAATTACTTAGGGGAATTTTCGGAAAGGGCTAGTTTTAGCGATTGCAAATGAACAAATCAAATCAAATACTTTTATTTCTGAAACTAGGTCGGTTACAAATAATTAACATGGGAGCATTAATAAAGAAGTAGAAATACTTTTATGAAATTAAATAATGAAAATAAACTTATTGTTAGGTTTCAGCTCTATGGATTATAAAGAAAAATATTCTCACATAGGTGCGAGAGCACCTGTGCGTGAGATACAGCGGGTGAAGCTTTAAAAACTCGCAGTTGGTTGCAAAAAAAGATCATGCATATCTGCCAACCGCAGATGAATGGCAGTTGTAGCATTATGAAAGTCGAGAGTGACCTCGAAAAATGATAACATGTTTTCGTCGATCACTGATAAACGGCAAATGTAAACTCGTGGGTTTCAACTTGTGGTTTTTTTTTACTTGTTTACGAATAAGTTAATGATAATATTTTCAGATGAGATTCATCGACATCTGAACTAGTACAGAAATGGAATCCATGAGTGAAACTACAATTTGTCACCGACCAGTGTGGCCGATAATACGCACAATCATCGTTTTGCCTTCTGACAAGTTACATCCGTCTATTAACTGCTATCAGTTAATACTACCTACCATTGTTTTTCACATCCGATCATGACTTTTGCAATGTTACAGTTGCAGTTTATCGGTAATCGGCAAATACGTGCGGTCATTTTTCATTGGTAATCACAAGTTCTTTTCCTGCTCTATGTGAATGATCTCCCGCTTGCATTCACAGATGCATCGACCATACTTTTTGCTGATGACACTACCATTACAGTGTCACATCCAGATAGAGCTCAGCTGGAGGGGATGGTTGATGTGTCCTTGCAACTGGCGGGACAGTGGTTCATGTCCAATGGTCTATTGATGAACAAATCCAAAAGTCAGCTTATGCATTTTGCTATCAAGCCAAGTATCCATCTAGACCTCAAAATTTCGGACATGGACACTGTCTCTTCTGCGAGGTTTCTTGGTGTCGTGGTGGGCAGTAACATCAACTGGAAGGATCGTGTTTCCTTTCTTGTTAGTAAGCTCCAATCGGTGTGTTTCATGATCAATGTATTGGCGCCAATTGTTGATCATGAGACACTATTGACTGTCTACTACGCCCAAGCTTATTCACACCTGAGGTATGGTGTGGTCTTCTGGGGAGATTCGGTGGATTCGGGTAGAGTTTTTAAAATCCAAAAGAAGATCATCAGAGTCATGTTTTAGCTGCAGCAGTGGCGTACGCAGGATTTATTTTCGGGGGGGGATATACCGGGGGGGCCGGGGGGGTATGGAATACCCCCCAGTGAGAGGGGGGTCCTCTCCCAGAAAATTTTCATAAATTACAACTGTAAATTCACGTTGATTTGAGGCTGCTCACAGATTAAATTCTGAAAGTTTTAGATCAATCAATCAATCAATCAAAAATATCTTTATTCATAAAACTGTACAATTGTTACAGATGAATAGTGTCAGACATTTTACATAACAAATGATTCTATTCTAAAAACTATTTTGTTGCCCTTTAAGATAACTCTTCAAAGGAGTACAGGGGATGTTCCACCAGAAAAGGTTTTAACTTTTTGGAGAACTGTGGCAGATTTTAATTTTCTTTAGTTCATCAGGAATTTGTTTGAACAATTTTATTCCCCTATAAGTTACTTTATTTTTAAACAACTCCAGTCGGTGGGGTTCGACGTTTAAACAATCTCTTGTATTGTAGGGTCGGCTTCTAATCTCCAAGAAAGGAATGTTATTTTGTTTTACATACTTTACAGTAGCATATACATGGTGAGAAAAAACTGTCAAAAATCCTAATTCTTTGAATTTAGCTTTGACAGAGTCTTTTTGTCTCAATCCAAGAATAATTCTTATAGCTCTTTTTGCATTTTTTAAATGGATTTTAAATTTTTTATTGAAGTAGCCCCATAAATACTAACTCCATAAGAAACATGTGAGTCTATAAATGCAAAATACAAAATTTTCAAGGTTTCCAAATTACAAATTTTTGACATTCTACGAAGTGTGTATATTCCAGATGAGAGTTTATTTAAAATGTTCTCAATGTGGCCATCCCAACTCAAATGATTGTCTATTGTTCCATACCCAAAAATTTTGTACTGTTTTCTTGTGATATTTCACTATTATCTATTTTAATAATTGGATCAAATTTTGTTCTTGATTGTTTAGTGGAGAACGGTAGGAAGTTTGATTTATTTGAATCTATTAAAAGGGTTTTACTTTAAAAAAACTGCTTAACCAATATTGAATAGAATAGATATTCTATTCAATATATTGAAATATTGAATAGATGATGGATCAAGTTCTACCCTATACTCCTTTGATGACATATCGTTTTGACAGATTTTAGGTAGTACCTCCTTATCTACAACATCAGCAAAAAAGTCATTAAAAATTGTGCTCACTTTAACTGGATTTGATATCAATTTATTGTTTTCATTATAAATACCTATATTATCTGATTGAGTGTTAGAACAAATACCAATTTCTTGATTCCACAACTTCCATGTTGTTTTCATAGCATTATCTGATTTTTTTACTTTATCATCAAAATATTTTTTCTTCGCTTTATTTATAGAATTTTTCAAATCTTTTTTCTTTAATTTTAAATCTGCTTTTAATTTGTCATTATGTTTATAACGATAAGCTTTACTTACTTCCACAAGATTAACTTTTTTGTCTTTTATTTCTTGTGTAACCCAGTTTTTGCTCTTATTTTTTATAATAACCCATTCTTTAGGACAACTTATATCTAAATAATACATAAAAAAATTAGTAAAAACAGAAAACTTTGAAGCTACAGGAGCAAGATACAATTCCATCCATAACTCCCGAGACAAGAGACTTACTAGTGTTTCAATATTTTGTTTATTATATTTCCTACGTAACATTTTAGTTTTGATATTTTCCCAACTTTTTGTCCCTACATCTAGTATTTTTAAGCACTGAGCATCATGATCAGATAGCTCTGTAACCAATCCAGTGACCTTTATTTTTTTATTTTTATGAATGTTGGTAATAATATTGTCAATTGCAGACTTAGTAGTACTAGTTACTCTAGTTGGGAAATTAACTAAATACTCCATATCAAAATACCTAAAATGTTACAAAATTGCCTATACACCATTTTATTTTCTAAAACATTAATATTAGTGTCTCCAACAATTACAATATTCGTATACTATTTTGTTAAAATTTCTAAATACTTTTCAAGTTTGCTTAGAAATGGTTGTTCAAATTTATGTTGAGGAGTTCTATAAACACATGCTAAAACAAAAGAAAAATTATCTGTCTATAAACGTAAAACAGCATTCAAACTCTTTTTCAGATATTAATTCCTCTACTTTTGGCATACATAATTTTTTAAATACAATATTTTTCTTACATAGGATAAGAACTCCTCCACCAATTGTGTTTTTACGCGTAAAATAAGAACATAGTTTAAAACCCTCAACATTTAATCTTTGCAAATCAGATTCCAGCATTCTGTGCTCACTCAAAGCAACAATGTCAGGTTTCAGATCATCCAAATGAATTTGTAATACATCTAATCGAGATGCTAAATGCTGAATATTTTGGTGCAGTAAGGTTATTTCATTATTAGGCCTAATTTTTGTCAAACTGTAACGGTTTGATTTGTTTGTTTCATTACACCTAAAAAATTGTAGCTTTGTGTTGCAGAGGTGCTAGATTTATTGGAATCATTTACTTGTGACATACTAACACTGCTTCCACCACTCTCACTATATTACCCATATGACACTTCACTGACACTCAAGCTGCAGTATGGAAGAGGAGGGAAGGTGTCCATATCAGCTAAGGAGAATGTAGATGTAAGTGGTTCACTGGCAGGATGAAGTGGGCTTGGAGAACAGCTGTCACTTTGACTGTTGTTGGTTGCACAAGTTTGTAATCCTTCATTGCTGCTGTTGGTATTGCTGGCTTGGTATTGTTGATGCTGTCTCAGTATTTCTTGTCTCAACTGAGCAAAGAAGTCTGCATATAAGAGGCCTTTTCTAATGGGCTGTGAAGTTTTTTCATCAAATATAACTATCGATACTTTACTGTTTGTAGATCGTTGACATTTTAAATAGGGGTGTGCGAATAGTGATTTTTTAACTCGAGCCGAGCCGAGCCGAGCTTTTTCAAAAGTTTTCGAGCTCGAGCTTTTTCGAGCCGAGCTTTTTAACAATCACCAAATTATTGAAAGAAATTATGAAGCTTGATTTTAATTTTTAAAGATACAATAGACTAATGTTTGCATACCTTAAGTGACCGCCAGCTCAAAAATAAAAAGCTTATCCCCAAAACAAGTGAATTATCTCATAGGTTCATCAGTATTTTGTATTTTGTTACATAAAATTAATCAAACTGGCTCAACAAATAATTTATGAAGAAAAATACCAAATTTAAAATCTACATTTATCTACATTATACAGGGTGTTTTTTTTTAAACGCAACCCATTTTTAAGATTGAATAATTCACGTATAAATATGAAATAAGTTTTGTTTTATGGTAATTTACGTTTTATACAATCTATTATTTAAGTTTGATCACATTTAGTTCACTTTATGTGCTCAAAAAATCCGCCAGTGGCATTTGTATGAAGTTATGTTCTTTCCATCAAATTCCCGAACACGTGTTGCTAGGTACCTCTTAAAATTTCTTGTATTACATTTGTTTTGTTTGGTTTGAGGTACTGAATATGTTTTGACTTGTTTTTGAGGCCTTACTTTGTATGTATCCCCAAAGAACATAATAATATAGTGGGGTCAAAACCAGCGATCTTGGAGGGAAATAATCCTCCACCGGTAAAATCAAGTTTTGGGTTGCGTTTTAATGTGTATGTCTTTAAGCACGATAACTCGCGTAAAAATGGTCCGATCGGAATGAAATTTGCCACAGACATGTAAATTAGTAATTATTCTACGAAAACAATTCAAAAGCTATTTAGCACCTCAAAACAATCATAACAAATTCAATGCAAGAAATTTAAAGAGGTACCTTGCAAAACGTGTTCGGGAATTTGATTGACCGAGCATAACTTTATACAAATGCCAATGGCGCACTGTTTGAGCACATAATGTAAACTAAATGTGATCAAACTTAAGTAATAGGTTGTATAAAATGAAAAGATCAATCAAACAATACTAATTACTCATTCATATGTGCATTATTCAATCTTAAAAATGGGTTGCGTTTTAAAAAAAACACCCTGTATTTAAGTAATAACCAATCCCAAAATACTTTACTTTGAAATAAATAGTTAAAATTACATAATTAGACTAGTTACATATAGGTACTACACAATTTAATTTCAAGAGTAGAAAGAAGTAGTTGAAAGGTTTTAAAATAGTTATATCTAGTAAAAAAAATCACACATATACACCTAGTCAAACACAAGATTGATTTTTTTATGTTCACTAAGTAAAGATGATAAAAAAATTAAATAGCAGTCCCAATTGTGGCATAATATTCATGGCTAAACTTATTATTTCAGAATATAATATATGAATGAAATAATATTTAATAACAACAATAATTTATTGTAATCCTAAAATTAGTTACATTTCTAAACTTTTGTGAAGAAAATAATGTATAATTAAGAAGAAGAAAGATCATAAATAATAAATAAGGACAGAATAGAGAGAAAGAAAGAAACAGCTAACCCTCTCTCTTTCCTTATCAGTGGCCAGTGAGAGGGGGGGGGGGTGGAGGTTGTTTACTTCAAGCCCCTTCCCTATTTTTTGCTCTTGTCTGATTCAGTGCGTGAGTTAATTAGGAGATAAGGAATCCTTACTACAAAATGCAAAAATACAAACTACTTGTCATACAGCTATAAATGACGGCTCATATTTTTTGTCTTATTTTTATAAATCAAATGAGACCAAAATGAAACTTGTACGATATACCATATACCGTTTAAGAGATAAGCCTTGATAAGACAATAGACTTAAATGCTGTATTTCGAGTTCCTCAAGGTCAACTAAATATAGCTCCGATTTCCGTCTAAATGGAGATAATATTTCTTGTTACCTGTCAATGTCCTTTCCTTATCACTAGGGAATGTTTTTTGCTTGTTTTTCGTGGAACGCTCTTCCGGTTTAACGTGTCCAAAAATAGATCGCAATAATTATCTTTCCGATAAGAACTCTCTTATTAAAAGCTCGGCTCAAGTGTCGAGCTTTTTAGAAAAAAGTCGAGCCGAGCCGAATACTGAAAAGCTCGACCTAAAAGCTCGACCGGTCGAATACTCGCACACCCCTAATTTTAAAATGTTCTCAACAAAGTGTGACACCGATATATTGTCCCTGGTACATCCCATTGGGGAACATACTAACTCTCTAAAACCTTTTGTTTTAAAATCATTTGTAAATTTGTCAACGGCACTGTCATAATCTTCCTTGGTAGGCTTCCAGTAGTACCTTTCCTTAGTAAATAAGGCTGTAAACGGCTGGGCTGCCTGAAACCTTTTGATAGGACAGATGTTCGCTGAGGTGGTCTGAGGTTTTTGGCTTGCCAAATGCTCTTTTGAAAACAACTGCAACTCCTTTGCTCATATGCTTCTTGTCATCAAAATCAGCTGATATACAATGAGCAAAAGCTGCCCCCTCGACACCAATGTATTCCTCAATCACATCTTGCATATGGGCCTCAACCACTTCAATGCTGTCTGTTATGCTGTGTTTGCTATGTAACTTTGAGTGTTTTTTATACATCATTGCATTGTTTCTGCATTCTTTTGTTTTTGTAGTCATATATTGTGACGAGTACGAAACCCCTCTGTTGGCTGTTAACTAAGGAGTCCCGTGGGCCCTGGCCTGACGGGCCACGAGCCCTGAGGCCCCTCGGTCCTCCAACACACACCCAAAAACCCCTCCTAAGCAAATGACCCCATCCTCTTGTTACCTGACCTACTTAAAGCCTGAGCTGTCAGTCAGTCAGCATAACAAGAGTCTGTTTAATAACAATTCCAGTCTACTCACACAACATGCTCAAACACTTCCCCTTTACAAAGGACAAACCACCCAACCATCACATCCCCCCATCTACGGGAGACGATGTCCTCAGCGTCTTTGAAACAAACAATCCTGCCCCCCCAAAAACCTGCAATCTACTTGACAATGAACCCCCAAGTTACTTTAACAAACAAAAAAAACTTTTAGGTGATCAAAAAGAGGAAAGGGAAAAAAAGGTTGATTTGAATTGTATGGATAGTGAGGAACGGACTGACCAATTGTTGCCGATGAATCTTCTACGTCGCCATGCCGTGAAGTAGTGTAGAACCATGATGCGACGTAGCAAAGGGCCTGATGCGTGTGTCCCCCAAAACCTTTTGACAGTCCATTTGAAGTGAAGCGGCAGGACCGGCAGAGAAGGGTGGCAATCCTCCATGGACGAAACCGAGAGTGTAGTCGTTGGTAGCAACCAGATGCTGGAATCCCTTCTCACCACCGTGTCACCATGATGGTGGCCCCTCAAAGCGTGATGACCCTTGCTCGGTATGATGAAGTCCCATTTCACCATTGTAGACACCCATTCAGCCAAGTTCCACAGATGAGGTCCAGACTACGCAGCAGACTGGATCCCGGAGAAGTCAGATTCTATTGGTCAGTCCATAAGGTTGAAGAAAGAATGGAAAAGGTGGTACTGCTACAAAAAATTCAACACTCATTTCAATCGAATTAGTTAACAAATTTTGTATTAAACCCCTTTCTAAATTTGCCACTAAATTTTCTAAAAAACCCACTTAATAAAATTCTGCAAATTACAAAAACGTTCCATGCTACGAGAAGAAGTATTTGGCTGTTGATTTTCCTTTGAGTACAATTTATTTAAAAAATTGTAAAAAAATTGATACCAAATGTGTGTTACATACAATCCTTTCTCAATACATTTTAAATGTTAAAAACATTGACCAATCCTCAAATTTATCAAACTTTTTTTTCAAAACCAATATATAAAAAAATAATTTTACGAACAGTTATCCTTTACACCACCAAATTATCCAAAACTTGTTTGTTTTAATTCATTCTTATTGAAAAGTCTACTAAAAGTAAATATAGATTATTCAATCTAGTTTTCAAATACAAAAACAGTCGCAATATTTTCTGTAAAAAGACATTCTTTTTCCCTGCTCAGACAAACCAAAATCAATCTTAGAGTGTTCAGAGGAAAACTTAACATTATTAAAAATCAGTATCATTCTTAACATGAATTTTCAATTCATTTTGCCAAGAAATCCATAGTCAGCCCAAAAATTAACTTTATTCACAAGAAATTACATTGAAAACTTCAGTTTTCCAAATTTAATAAGCAGTACTACCACACAAAAAATCTTTAGTTACCATTTGTATGTAAGAAAACCGATAAAAAAAAATAATCACAAAAACCCTTGAGAAAATCACTTTGTTCAATCTAACATTTGATGTAAGAAAAATTAACAAACACATATAATTCTGAGTAATCTTAATTTAACTTGAAATCCCTAAGGTTTGGGCCCAAACCTTTTTAAAACTAAACTTATGTTTAAAAAAAACAATTAACCCGAATTACAATCAAAGAAACATTTCCCAAATCTCTCATTCCAATCCCCACACCCATATTTACAAACTAGAACAAAACATGCAATGACCCAAGCAATTCCAGACATCAGCAAGGTCAGGTGGCCAGTCTCTGGTGTCAGCATTCTTAAGTCTGCAAACTGTAAACTACTGACCGCATTCAACACACTCACTGCAACTTTCCTCACACGAACCACCTGTACCATAATCAAATACCCTTATTCTAAACTACCTTCCAAAAAAGTTACCACCTGAAATCCTATACATTCTTCAGAGTTATAAACTACTAACTACTAACACCCGTTAACTAAAAACTGCTAAACAAAACCCAGTAATCCATCCCCTTAACTAACTTATCAATTATACCTTAATTAACGCTTCTGCGTCCACCACTTGCGATGTATCTGAAAAAAACACTGTCTCTAAACACTCACCTAGGCTCATAAACTGACAGAGCTACCAAATACATCACATTGCCTCCATTAGTACATCACAACACATGGGCTCACCCATCACACACAAAATTGTACAGTAGTCATACAATACCTTTGCAGCACTCCACTATCCCGGTATCCCTGATGAATCTCACCTCCATTAATAACATAAACATTAAGACATTAAGACCAAACTGAGTACCTCTCAGTCCCAACCTGAAAAAAACATCAATCATAGGCGTATATCCCACCGTGGGAATACAACTCGGTGCCCGTCACGTGGTGCTCAACCGTCGACAAACTCGACCGCTCATCGAAACTAAAAAAACACTCCCGAAAACTCATCGAAAGCACCAGAAACACAACCCGACCTCGAGTCGAAAAAACACAGTTCACACTCCCGACCTCGAGTCGAAAAAAACACAATTCGCATAGCCACTGGACCTCGAGTCCAAAACTCACAATTCACACTTGGCCTCGAGCCAAAAAACCATAATTCACAAACACGACCTCGAGTTGATAAATACAATTCACAAAGGCACTGGATCTCGAGTCCAAAGAGCACAAGAAACACATATCCAACCTCGAGTTGAAAATCCACAATTCACACTCTCAACCTCGAGTCAAGAAAAAACACAACTCGCCTAGCTACTGGACCTCGAGTCCAAAACTCAACAACTCGACACTCGTCGAACACAATAACTCGACACTCGTCGAACTCAATAACTCGACACTCGTCGAACACAAACATAGTCCCACTGCACTAGATGAATCACAAACCATGTCGCACAACGATACTTCAAATTAACGCACTCGCGTCACTCAAACATAGCGTGAACAAAAACACACTCGTATGCCACTCACTACACGTATGTCACCCCTCAAAAAAGATAAACATACATCATACTTCCTAAACCTTCTGGCCTAATCAGAACATCCTAGCCTTTGGGGGGAGGGGACCGAAGGAGCCTCATTAAAAAACAGTTTAAGAAAAAAAATTCAAAACTATGAAAAGTAAATTTTAAAACAAACATGCCTCTTTAACTTAGCACAACACTTACAAAACCAACAACTAATTTTAGAAAAGAAACCCAAGAATTAAACCAATTAAAGCAAAACAAAATTTTACCAAAAACATTTTACAGCCAATTCTGAGAGCTACCAGGATCGGAACTTTGTAAAAAAATTACAAAGCCGCGGCGCCTCACCACATATGTGACGAGTACGAAACCCCTCTGTCGGCTGTTAACTAAGAAGTCCCGTACACGACCACATTGGGAACGTAGCTCTACTTAATAAAGAGACATGCTTGACAATGAAAATATGTTTATTCACAGGCTAACAACAAAGTGCTCAAACAACTGAAATACTCCATAAAAACTAAGATTCTAGCACAATTAAAACTCAAAACCAAACTAACATTACTCATTACTTTTATTGTTATATCAAAAGTTTGAAATGAATTAAAGAAAACAAAGGGTGAGCAGCCTGGAACTTGTATGATTTAAAAAGACTTATCTTTTAAATTTGGAAAAACACTAAGATTACTTACGTGGGCCCTGGCCTGACGGGCCACGAGCCCTGAGGCCCCTCGGTCCTCCAACACACACCCAAAAACCCCTCCTAAGCAAATGACCCCATCCTCTTGTTATCTGACCTACTTAAAGCCTGAGCTGTCAGTCAGTCAGCATAACAAGAGTCTGTTTAATAACAATTCCAGTCTACTCACACAACATGCTCAAACACTTCCCCTTTACAAAGGACAAACCACCCAACCATCACAATATAGTTGTTTATAGTCTACTGAAAATAAACTTCTCAGAATTTTCACAACCAGAAAACTTAGCAGTTTTTCCCCCTGTGGTTCAAATGAAGTCCTTGCTTCGTAAAATGGAACCTCTCAAGATTTTCCAGGTCAACTAATCTTGTAGCTGGAATGCGGATAATAAGCTCTTTTAGATAGTTATTAAATAAGTCTATCTTCTGATGTATTGGATCATTTAGAGGTCGATCAAATCTTCTAGGAATGGTGGTTATTAAAACAGTTTGCTTCTGGCTGAGTTCAATCAGGCTTTTTTTCTATGGTCTGGTAAGCAGGAATTAAATCATTTTTCAGGGTATCATTACTGCCTCCTACAATGAGTAAAACATCACTGCTTCCACTGGCCTTTTTTGCTACAGACACTACTTGAGCAAGAGTGGCATTTGGCATGACAACACCATCAGCCTCGATGTTATTGTTGCTGGATTGTCTGATTTTCTCTGTCACATATCTTCCTTGGCTGTCTGAAAAGAGAGACAAATTTATTTTCTTCCTAGGCACTTTTGTTACTTTATTTGTGGTGTTTTCTGTCACAAAAGGTTGGTTGTTAGTGCTTACTGACTCTTTGAAGACTGGAATATGTTGATAGCGGTTTTGTAATTGTATTTGTCCTGTTGAACAATTCTTTGTCACTCCACTGTTACTCTTCCGTTTCCGTTGCACATCTTGCCACCCTTGAGAGGGTAATGTTTGTACTTCCTCTCTTCTATCTTCCTTATTAAGCTGTGACTGGGAGTCTACTGAACTAGTAGAAATATTAGTCTTGAGTGCTGCTGTCACTGTACGTTTTAGGTGCTGTTTGAGTGTGACATCGTATCATAGAGGTCATTATATTCGTGGCATTGAGGTGGAAGTACTCACTGCCGTACATCATTGCAGCCAGTTGAGCTCGCTTTGTCCAAACTTCATAGGAAGTAAAGTCTGAGATCTGAAATTGGTGCAGGTTAGAGGCAGGTTTGTTCTCTTGCGACATTATTTGATTTAACAACGATTCGGCTATTAAAATCATACGAGACGCCGCCCCACGCCAAGATACCATACTGCATCATACTGCATCACCGACTGCACGTAGGCGAAATAAACAGTCCTGCAGACGTACATCTATGGTACGTTGTTTAAAATCAAGTATAAGCAACAAATGTTTTAATGTGAACAAAGCAGATGTTTTCAGATCCCGAAGCTTTTTGAAATGGCAGATATTTTACGTTATTTCTCATTTTCTGGTAAAATTCAAGCAATTTCAGTATTTTTCCGAGTCTCTGGGATCAATACCTTCAATTTGAGACCTCTCTCATCATTCTGCGACTTGCCGAATACCCACAATTTCGGCGCAAAAATTTCCCCGATAGATATAAGTTAGATCATTTAGCATTAAATCGGCATTGTCATAACGTAAACGAAACAAACTTACTTAACTCATAACAATTTTAAATTATTAATATGATCAAATTCAAAATTATAAAATCGGAATATATTAAATTTAAAACATGTATTTGTTATAGTACATTGAACGTGCATAGTTAGCTGCCTTTTGAGAAAAAAACCATATGTCAACATCTAGCATATGGCTTTGAATCAAGCATCAGCATCACATGATTTATGTAAACAAAGCAGACGTTTTTAGATCCCAATGCTTTTTAAATGGCAGATATTTTACGTTATTTCTCGTTTTCTGACGAATTTCAAGCAATTTCAGTATTTTTCCCGCCATCTAGGAATAGAGACCTTTAATTTGAGCCCTATACCATCTTTCTACGGCTTTCCAGACGCCCACAATTTTGACGCAAAGAATCGCCTTACGAAATTAAATATATGATTCATTGCTGCTATATGTGGTTTACCTGTAGAACTATTTCAGAGCTTGGCCATATGTTCAGTTAGTAAACAAAGTAAACTGAGCTTGCTTCAATGTCAATGAATAGCGCTACTGTTCCGAAACTTCAGCCCTTTACTGTACTTTATTGACGCCCTTTTTTTAATTTTGAGTCTTGATGACAAATCTACATAACAATCCCTTTAATTTGACACCTCAAACGTTAAAATCCGTCCAGCCGTTGTTGCGGTTGGACTGTGAAAAGAAAACCGCTTGCGTATTAATATATAGATATATGCCACAGTCTTTGTTGTTATTCTGCTGGGGGTCTTGCAAACTTCAATTTGTAGCTCAGTTACAATACCTAAGTACTCATTCAAGGCTTTTGCAGTTTTTTGAGCAGCCGGGTAATTGTAAGATCCAATGGAGTCAAAATAGAAATACTTTTTTGAAGCCTTGACAAAAAGAAGAAGACTCCAATGAATTCCACTGTTTCCCTTTAATATGTTATCAGCGTCATTTATTGGGATAAAAATATGACTTTTAGTGCCCAGTTCAAGAGGGGATAAAAGGTCTTTTGTGTCGAGTTGCTTGGCTTATAGCTGGGTTCATAAAATGGATGTTTAACTTTTTGTCAATAATTGACTCCATCAAATTAAAATGAACCTGAATTGAGTCATCTGTGATCCACTCACTCTCCATTAGTGAAAAACACCAAGAAATCCTAGACTCTGTATTGGAAGAATTTTCACAATATTTAGTACTGCTCTGACTACAATTGTTTAAGGTACAGGTGGTTTGTGGAATAGTCAAAAGGCTTATTTCATCACTATCAGGCAAATCACCTGTGACATATGACTATATAGCCATATGATTGTATTTATTATTGTTTGATGTAAACAAAAAAGATACTTTTGATTATATAAATAAAATATAGTTCAACCTATGAAGATTATTTTAATTTAACATATAAAAAAGAAACATGGTGCCGAAAACCAATAAAACCAGAAAGAAAGATAAGAGTAGACAAAGTTCTCCTTTTAGAGAGAACTACAAATCTGATGATGAAGAAAATAATGATGAAAAAACAAGTAAAGAATTGCCTTTAAACATCAAACCTCCAAAGCCATTGATAGTCACAAGTGGCAGTGAGATGACAAAAAGGTGGAACTTATGGAGTAAACAATTTCGGTGGTATGCTACAGCTATTGATTTGAAGAAGAGGTCACTAGAGAAACAGATAGCTACTTTCATGACAATAATTGGAGATGATGGAATTGAGCTTTTTGAATCATTTGATATAGATGAAGAATCAACAGACTTGGAGACTATAATATCAAAATACGACTCATATTTTAGAAAGAAGTCAAATATAATATATGAAAGGTTTATCTTTAACAATCTGAATCAAGAAAAAGAGGAAACCTTTAATGAATTCCTAACCAAGGTCTCTAACCAAGCAAATAAATGCTCATATGGCAGTATGAAGGATAGCTTACTACGAGACAGACTGGTATGCGGCATTAACCAAGACAGTACTCGCCAAAAACTATTTCATGAAGAAAACTTAACACTCGAAAAGACAATAAACATTTGTAAGTCTTCTGAAGAAATACAAATTCAGCTATCAACAATGGTTGAGAAGAAATACAGCAATGTTTATGACATTCAAAGTAAACAGCACACTATTTCAGGCGAAAAACGTGATGAGAGCACATCAAACAAGAAGCTAGAAGAAAACACCTTCACTTGCAGACGCTGTGGATATCGCCATGGCCCTCGAGCTTGTCCTGCTTATCAAAAGAAGTGCTCGAAATGCGGTATCACTGGTCACTTCTCTAAAGTTTGCCGCTCAAAACCAAACAATCAGATAAAGTCATTAAAAGCTGAGGACTTGGATATAGATGGTAAAGTAGATGCGATTCAGCACTCAGACCAGGTAACTTTAATTAATTCCTTATCTAATGAACAAAGCGCTGTTGATTGGACTGAAATCCTATTATTACCACATAGTCAAAAGGTTTCTTTCAAATTAGACACTGGAGCTCAGTGTAATGTAATAAGTAAAAGTGTAGCATTAAAAAGTAATTTAGAGATTGAAAGTTCTAGAATAAAACATTTGATTTCATACACAAATAACAAACTCTCAGTGCTAGGAGAATGTACTGCTATTGTAGAGACTGCTAACAAAAAGCGACAAAAAGTCACTTTTATAGTAGTTAATGGACATTATCCAGCCATTTTAGGACGTGATTCATGTCAAACATTGGGATTTGTCAAAAGAGTGCATGAATTACAGACTAGCAATTTTGATGAAAATATATTTAATGGGATAGGTTGCTTAAAAGATTACGAGTATGACATTGATATAGTTGACAATCCCTCACTTAGAATCTATCCAGCTAGGCGTGTTCCTTTTGCATTACGAGAAAATGTTAAACATGAGCTTGACTCTATGGTCAAATTAGGTGTTATCAAACCTGTAACTGAACCAACTCCTGTCGTATCACCTATGGTTGTTGTACGCCAGAAAGATAAAGTACGAATCTGCTTAGATCCAACTGATTTGAACAAAAATATTAAACGTCGCCATCACCCACTTCAAACTTTAGAAGAAATAGCTGCTAGGTTAAACGGATCAAAATTTTTCACCCTCTTAGACTGTAGAAAAGGATTTTGGCAAATAAAAGTCACTGAACGTACCTCTAGGTATTTAACGTTTTCCACACCTTGGGGACGGTACTCCTACCTAAGAATGCCATTTGGCATAGCCTCAGCTCCTGAGATCTTTCAAGAACGTATGTGCTCAATTTTATCAGGTTTAGAAGGGGTTGAAGTTTCAATGGATGACATCCTTATCCATGGATCTACTATGGAAATACTAGAAAAGAGATCTTCCAAAGTTTTAGCTGCTCTCAATACAGCAGGTCTAAAACTCAACAAAGAGAAATGTGTTTTCAGAGCAAAAGAGATCAAATTCTTGGGGCATATAATTACTGGAAATAGCCTTCTTCCTGATCCCAGTAAGGTAGAAGCAATATATAATCTAAAAGAACCCTCAAATGTAACTGAGCTACAAAGATATCTGGGTATGGTAACTTATTTAGGTAAATTCATTCCAAACTTTTCAAAATTGACCGAGCCTTTACGAAAACTGTTGAACAAAGGAATAGCTTGGGTTTGGGATTTCGATCAACAGACAGCATTCACAAAACTAAAAGAAGCTCTAGCATCACCCCCTGTGCTGCGCTATTTTGACCCAAAAATTCCCATAACACTATCGGTTGATGCTAGCTCGCATTCAGTCGCGTCTGTACTTCTACAGGAAAATCGCCCTGTAGCATATTCCTCTAAATCTCTTACCAAAACACAGCAAGGTTACAGCCAGTTAGAAAAAGAAGCTTTAGCAATTTCTGTAGCTTGTAAAAAGTTTCATGAATGTGTATGGGGATCACGTGGCCTGGTAGTTGAAACTGACCATAAGCCCTTAGAATCAATCTTCAAAAAACCCACGATACTCCTCCTAGGGTTAGGCGTATAGTTATGGAAATAATACCCTACAATCCGCATATTGTTTATAAGAAAGGAACAGAACTATACATTGCAGACACCTTGAGCAGAGACTGCATAAACAATGCATCAAACGAAGAAGAGCTTGCCTTTTATGTAGATCTTGTAATTTCCATGCCAAAGGAAAGACTTGAAGAAGCCCAACGTCTCACAGAAGAAGATGCTGAGCTTTCAAAACTCAAGGGAGTTATTTTAAAAGGTTGGCCTAAAGAAAAATCTGACTTGGCAGAAGAGCTACACAAGTACTGGAATTATCGAGGAGAATTAGCGGTTCATGAAAATATCATTTTTAAAGGGGAAAGAATTTTAATGCCCTTGAATCTTCGTTCGCTAACGCTAAAACAGATACACTTAGTACACAGAGGAATACAAGATTCGCTCAATTTTGCTCGAGAATATGTCTTTTGGCCAAACATAACAAACGAGATCAAAAATTATGTTTTGAATTGTAAAATATGTTCTAGGCTTCAAAAAGACAAGCCTGAAGAAGAACTATTGCAGCAAGAAGTACCAACTAGACCGTGGATGGAAGTGGGAACTGACATTTTTCAACTATCAGGAAAAGATTATCTTGTAGTTGCAGATTCCTACTCTGGATTTTTTTTATTTTGTGGAACTAAAATCGGCCACATCTTCAAATGTGATTATTGAATTAAAAAAATGGTTCTCAGTGCATGGAATTCCAGAAATGTTGTTGTCTGATGGAGGTACTCAGTTTAACTCTTTCGAGTTCAAAAAATTTGAAAAAGATTGGCAGTTTAATCAAAGAGTTTCCAGTCCTTTATTCGCAAGATCTAATGGCCTTGCCGAACGGTACGTGCAAGAAGCTAAACTAATTTTAAAGAAGTGTCTAGAAGAAAAGACTGATATACACCTTGCATTACTTCACCAAAGGAACATTCCCCGAAAAAAATATTGGTTCCCCAGTTCAGAGACTTATGGGTCGCAGAACAAGGACACTGCTTCCAAGCACTGATAAAATTTTACAGCCTGAAATAGTGCAAAATGTTCACACTAAACTCCAAAGTATGCGCAATAAATCAAGGCAATACAGTAACACAACAAAGAGGAACGGACCTGAATTTGAAGAAGGCGAGAGAGTATTGTACAGAAAAGAACACAGAGACTGGCAACCAGCGGTAATACTGCGTAAAGGTCCCGAGCCACGATCATACCTTATTGAAACACCAGATGGTGGTATATACCGAAGAAACTCTTGGTTTATAAAGAAGTTATTTGATAATAAGAAAGAAATTAATAATGAAAGAAAGGAAGAAGCTAGTCAAGCAATGAGTAGTTCTAGGACGTTTTCACCTAGAAAATCATCAAGAAACGTTAAAACCCCCGATAGACTTAACTTATAGGAAAGGGGAGATGTGACATATGACTATATAGCCATATGATTGTATTTATTATTGTTTGATGTAAACAAAAAAGATACTTTTGATTATATAAATAAAATATAGTTCAACCTATGAAGATTATTTTAATTTAACATATAAAAAAGAAACATCACCTGAAGATGGTTGTGGAGTTGAGTTGATTGAACATGATGAGATGTCAGTTGAAGTTATGTTTGGATCATTTGTTTTTTCTGTTTGAAGTGTCTGTTTCCTTTTAGCTGTACTGAAATTAAAATCATCTATTTTGTTAGGTAATTTATTTTCTTCTATATATTTTGAAAGATCTTTTTTCGACCGAAATACTTTCCCCCTTGGCGAAGTAATATAAATGTCCATGCAGCCAGCTCTATGTCCTTTTTTCCTAACAACCTCACTTCGTTTCCACCCAGGAGGAATCCTTGTCGCATTCTGAGAATTCATTTTACAGTCTATTTGTAATATTTTATTTTAAAAGTCAAAAATATACTCCCAGTAGAATAGCCAGCAGTGAGAAGTAAGTCAAATAAACATGAAAGAATTGTCACTATTAAAACCAAGGGAGTAAAAGAAATTTAATTGTTAGAGTGTATAAAACAATTAATGTCAATATAATTTAAATTTTAGAAGCAGCAATAATATTTGTAAACAAGGAAATGTTTACAATGTGTTGACAGTCCTTTATCAATGGCAAGCAGTTGTAGTTGACTTAAATCCTTATCAGTGATGTTCAGAGGTCAGCTCCAAGCTACCTTTCTTATCTCTGGTTATCTTGCTTCTGGGAAACTAATCATGAATTTCTTTCACTTAAAACTCCCTTTACTATTCCAAAAAATTATAAGAGATAACTGTTTGTAAACCTTTGTAGTAAAAAAATTCACTTCACTCAGGTATACAATTTACACCAAAAGGTGTAAAAAAACCCACTTAAAAGTCTAAAAAACTGAGGAGCTCAACAAAACACACACTTCCTGTTCCAATCACTCACTCACTCTCCCAATCATCATATATAGGAATGATAATCATTATATATATATCCCAATCATCATATATATCCCAATCATCATATATATCTCAATCATCATATATATCCCAATGATCATATATAGGAATTTTAGCAAAATAGTTTTACATAATCTAAGAAATAGCATATTTATATAGTAGGCCTAACATTAACCCTTTTAAGGCCGACGGCCGTAATAGGCCCCCATGGTAAAAAGTATGTTCAAGGCCGGCGGCCGTAATAGGCACCCGTCCACTTTTCCCCGTTTACTGGCTGGTTGTGTTTTCTAAAGGCCACTAAACTTGATATTCCCTTGTAGAGGGACATCTGGGCTTCATGAATAATGTCAAATACTGCCGTTTTAGCCTAAATTTCCTAGTTGTCTGTCTAGATTTTCATGTCATGATCGTCTGCTGGCCATGTGATGATTTTTTTGCTGTTTATTTTTCGTGTTTTGTTGGTTATGTGATGAGGTTATTGTTTTAATCGACCAAATATCATTTACTAAATGAGTTGTGTGTGCTTGACTTGTGTTTTCAATGAAGAATGAGCAAAATAAGTCGAGATAAATGACCTGTAAGCGAAATCACCCTCCTGTATGCAAATAACATGGCATCAGCCATTTAGGCCTAAAACAGCGAAGTGTCAGTTTTTACATTATCCTTTATAGTTCTGTTATTAATTAAGGTAGGTACTTCAAAATTGGCATACTTCCTGTAAATAAGTTTTACTTTATAGTTATAAATGGTTTTTGGATGTAAAACAAAGTTATATATTTTTTATATGCCGTCAAAGTGGAAAAATATAAATTAGCTCATTAAAATTTTCTTACATATATCTGTAAACAAAATTTATTTCTGATAATTTCATAATATATTCTAATGCATTTTAAAGCCCATTTAATTAGGAACAATTTAAAAAAAGAATTATGAGTATCTGATAAAAAATGTGGAAGTTATAGCCCTTTAACTAAAACTATGCACAGTACAAGAGAAATGGCTTGGCCTTTTTCGCAAGTACCACAGTTTGGGAGCTGGCATTTTTCGCAAGTACCACAGTTTGGGAGCTGGCATTTTTCGCAAGTACCACAGTTTGGGAGCTGGCCTTAAAAGGGTTAAAAGACAGGTGTTAGTAGGCCTAACATTAAAAGACAAGTAATTCAAGAATTATACGTTCTTAACCTTCGAAAAAAATATTTTGTTCTATTTAATCTCAAAGTAAAAACTATATCTCGCATTCTCATTTATTGCACACCTCGGACCTTCTGGACCTGAAATATCCGGATCCTAGATTATCCGAGTGAGGTTGATCAATAGAATTAGAAAATGCAGGTTGTCTCACCTCTGTAGAGTTTCTCAAGTCCCAGAACGCAACCGCAAAGCTATGATGTACATGCAAGCATTGAATGCCGATAATCAATGACATATTAGTGGTAGGCTACGTCGAATAGTGGAGACCACCGGAATAAGTTTGATCTTAAAAATTTGACAGGCTTATCACAAATCTGCTTAGATTTGACGGCGAGTCTTGGTTTTCACGCAACGTAGGCAGATTTTCATCTGCCGCGACGCTGCTACGAGATCGTCCGACAGACGAATGGTGTAAAGTACACGACCGTGAAAAGACGACAATATTCGTCTGCCGCATTTTAACATCGTGATTTTTTTACCATAAATATTTCTTGAAATATGATGAGTCTTTTGCCACATCTGACGACAATGGCGATGGCGGCAACATAACGGACTCCATGGCCACTATTGTCATCAGAAGTTTTTGCTTGCCTTATGTTCTTATAGGCCATCTCCGCCAATTACTCACGATAACCACAATAGATAAATATACCCTAATCCAATATATAATCCCCGAATCAATTATCTTTAAAATAATAGAATGTAACCATTTAAAACCCTTATAAAAGTTGATTAATTAATGTGTAGTGTTTTACGACAAGTTTAGTGATACCACCACCTTCATTATGAACAAGATATTAATTTTCCCAAAAATTTCTCAATATCCCCAAAAATTTCGGGGGGGATATATCCCTATATCCCCCCCCTGGGTACGCCCCTGAGCAGGGCCGGCGACAGGGGGGGCAGAGGGGCAAATGCATAGGGGCCCGGGCTCGCAGGGGGCCCGGAAACACCAAATACCCCCGTCGCAGCTAACCTGCGTACTCAGCGAATTTCCAATAAAAAACAATAACTAATCAAGTATTAGAAAAAAACATATAAAAAGTGATAAATTCATGTATTAAAATAAAATGCAATAGTTTGTTTTGCATCCTAGTCATTGACAAAAATACTAATAAATAAGTTAACTAAATGTATATTTCTCTTGAATAAATAGGCAACATTGTTATTTTTTCATACAAATACAAAATCCTATTAAAAGTATTTTTGATAAACTCGTGAAAAACTCCCGCAGGTTTCGTTGGACAACATTCTGCTGCCCTGATACTAAAAAAGATGGCAAAAAAAGTTGGACCTGGAGACCAGTGGACTTAAAGCAACAATTCATCATTCCAAATTGTTCTTTTTTTTAAAGCTGAATCCAATGGTAACAACAAAAAATTTGATTACTTTAATTTTTCAATTTGAAAAAGCAAAAAAAAACATTTTTGGGGGATAGGGGGTAAAAGTAGCCTTTACCCCACTTTGGATGTGTCGATCTAGCCGGTTTACGAACTCATCCAAGAGAACCTAGTTTTACATGTGTGCACAAAATTTTGTCACCATCGGACGATTTTTACGAGAGTTATCGTGCTAACAGACACTTAAAAATGAAAATTCTATTCCCCACATAAACCCATGTTAAATTTTAAAACAAATTGTGATTTTTGGAGGTAAAAATGCATTTCCGCGATAAACTCACTTGATATCCAAAAAGTTGACATAAAAAGCTGTCAACTGATATAAAAATAGACCTAAATATGATTTCTGTGGTTACCCAGAACAGATATTTTTGTCCACTCTGTAAAAACGACGGTAATAGCTTATTTCTAAGGAAATTCGCTAAAATGGGCTCGAAACGGCTAAAAAAGGGCCCAGAAGCATACAAAACAGGTAAAAAAAGGTCGCCAGGTCTCAGGGCCCGGGGTTGTAGATTGCACAGGGGCCCGAAAATCCTGACGCCGGGCCTGCCCCTGAGCTGCAGTACCGGCAATCTTGTAGACCACACTTCATCAGTTCTAAAATTCTTCCCCTTCCCTCTTTGTACATCTTTGAATTAATGTGTTTCATCAAATCCAATCCAGATTTTTTTTCAAATTACACATACATACCAGCTAAGGCATGACATCCTTCACTATCCGATCCATTGCCTAACCCTCTATGAAAAGGGAGCTTATTACTCTGCATTGAAGGTGTTCAATGGGCTCCCTGAACCAATCAAACAAGAGCTCGATTCAAAGAGGTTTAGGCACTCCCTGAGGAACCATCTCACGGCGTACTACTCTGTGAAAGAGTGCCTTTCAAATAACTCTTAAATAAAACTTTGTGTATGTAGAAAGTTGTCTACATATTTTTGTAAATTGTTGTTTATTTCAATTATTAATTAGGACATTATAATTTTGACGTCATATGTTTACTTAGCCTGTAGCTTAAAAATGTAAACCAATATGACACTTTCGCAAAGCTACATTGGCCGTTCATCCTTGATCGGAAGATACTCGCCATCTTATTTTACAGCCATTCGCGAATTTCGCAAAGCAATTTTGCCATTCATCCGCAATTGGCAAATACACACGATTGTTTTTGCAGCCGATCGCGAGTTTTGTAAAACTACATTTGCCGTTTATTCATGTTTGGCAAATACGCGCGATAGTTTTTACGGCCGCTCGCAAGGTGATTCGCCACTATTCGCAATAAGAAAATACGCGTGATCTTTTTTCATGAAGCTCTCATTGTTTAATTGCAATCGCTAAAATGATCCTGTCCCAAAAATTTCCTGAAATTTAGGGACTTGACTATCGCTAATAGCTAATAGCCTAATATAAACATTCTTTTGTATAAATAGCGTTTTTGTTTCCTACAAGTCTCTCTCAACAGATGAAGATGGTGTGTTGCAGGTAAGACACTGCTGGCACGCGCCGTGGCCCATCACACCGAGTGCACCTTCATCCGAGTGTCAGGCTCTGAACTAGTGCAGAAGTTCATCGGGGAGGGCTCCCGGATGGTGCGAGAACTCTTCGTCATGGCCAGGTCTGTAGGCCGACCATATTTTGTAGGCTTAGGTTCTGTTTATGAGTGATGAATGTTGGAAGTTTAAGTTAAATGTTCTGTGGTAATAAAATTTGGCCTATTCTTCCTTGGTATAATCATAACAGCCTGGAAAAAGATACAGTAGAACCCCTCATATCCGGCCACCTCCTTGGCCGGAAAAGGATTTGGCCGGATAAACCAACCTACTATAATTACGACCATTTGCACCAAATTTATCTTACATAACTGATAAATAAAGTCTTATGTAGTGTAAAATACTTGTTTTTAGGGTTATTAAAAACACACACTTTGTAAAACCAGAGATAAAAGAAAAATCTCTGGTTAGTTTTATTTTTTCTGAGTAAAGCACGATCTCCCGGTGCTCCTAGGTTACTTCTGAATAACTCAGTTTAAAAGGAATGAAATTTACGTTTGTAATGAATGTAGCAATTCATTGAATAAAATCTACATTTGGATTAGTAAGATTATAACCTATTGACCTGCCATCTGGGAGCAAACACTCAACTAAATAAACTGCATTACCTGTTTAAGATAATCACCAGCGCATTCAAACCTTCAAGGAGCTAACTAACACCATAGACGCACTCTGAGGTTGAAGGAGCAAACTAAATTGAAGGAGCAAAAACCTGTAACAAAAAAATGCATTGCTTGGTCAGTCTGTTTTGTGCTTCATCTGTGGTAAAACCAATAAAAAATTATTTACTGTAAAACAAAATAAAATTACAGAATGATAGTTCACAAAAATATTCACTGCAGTACAGTACTGCAGGCTTCATTATAAATGTTTTACATTATGAATAAAGAAAACTCATATTAATGTTAAATAAAGATGAATGTAAAAAATGTCTTACTAGCCTATAAGTCGGCTTTAAAGATTATTAGGCCTTAAAAAAGTCAACAATTTTCAGCTTACAGGTTACTATCTCAACTAAGTTATTTTCATAAAATTACAATGTAAACAGATGTACCGTGAGAGCATTCAAATCGCGACGAGTTATCGCCCGCGTCTACGTGTAGACGCAGGAAATATATTTTGGTATTTACTTCCAGGAAGCGGCCGGATAAACCGAGGACCGGTAAATCCGAGGCCGGATATGAGGGATTCTACTGTAAATACAAATTCATTTGTACATTACTTTTGCACAAATATTTGCAAACTGGTTCTTTGATTATCTTAAAATGAGTTAACCTTAGTCTAAATTGTACCATCTAAAACAAAAATAATTGCTATAGTGTACAAAACGAAAATCTTAGTGAATAAACTAGAGACTTTTTAGAGAGAAACAAAAATTAAAGCTATGAGGTCACTAATTCCTCTGACCCACTTGATTTTAATAATACCCCCGTTGCAGCAGACCTGCATACTCAGCGAATTTCAAATGAAATCAACATATTTCAATCCAACATAATGTGATTTAACATGTTTTGGTAAGCTCCATAAGAATAACATGGGGGGTTTTAATATACCTGTATGCAGGTTTGCTGCTACAGGTATATTAAAACTGGGTGGTTTTAATTCAATATTCAGTAGATCTGAACTAGAAGAAGCTATTTACCAAGTTTTATCAAGATATGTTGAGAAATAACCGAGATGTAGAATTTACTTATTTCCCATAAGGTTAACATTGGGACAACGTACTGTGTTTACCACTTTCAATATCTCGGTAACCAATGGACATAGAGCAGTGATTCAAATACTAAATTGTTTGTTTTTTTGAGCTGAATTCGATGGTGCCAACAAAAATTTGATAAATTTTATTTTTCTATGTAAAAAACTCAAATAACCCATTTTTGGAGGGGTTTATCCCTCTTTACCCCCCCTTCTGGTGGTCCGATTGGGCTGGTTTACAAACTCGTCCGAGGGATTACGACTTTACATGTCCGTACCAAATTTCATTAAGATCGGACCATTTTTGTGGCCGCTATCGTGCTCACAGACACATATATTTATAGATATATATATATATATATATATAAATTCCAACGAATGGTGTTTTCTTCTTCTGGTGGTCCCAAAACGAAAAGTTATCATGGTCTGGGGCTTAGGTCTTACCATGAGACCTACGGTAATAGCTTCTTCCCTATAGGGGAAATTCGCTAATAGGAAACAGAAACTTTCTTATTTGCAATTTTGTGCACATAGGTTTTCAATTTTGACGTTTTTTGGCTTTCGCTATTGAATAGTCAATGCTCTTTTACAGTTGTATTGTGCTCAGTAAATATTTCAGCCGCAATACGCCCGTCAAATCTTGGTAATATTGTGGCAGGGATATAGCTTGGTCTTTTCACGGCCGGCAAATATCTCGGTCGCATAGCGGCCGTAAAATAAAAAAAATTTACAAAGATGGTGCTCAAGTATTATAGGAGGCAATCGCCATAATTCCAGTTAGGGATGGTTGGGTCCCAAAATTTCGGGAAATTTTTCGGGAAAATTAAATTCCCGACTTTCGGGCGGGATTTTATTTAGCCTACTTCGGGAAATTTTTCGGGACGGGATCGTTTAAGCGATCGCAACTAAACAGCGAGTGCAGCTTCGCAAAACTCGCTATCGACCGCAGAAAACGATCTCGCGTATTTTCCGATCGAGAATTAACGGCAAATCCAGCTTTGCGAAACTCGTGATCATCCGTTAAAAACTATCGTTCATATTTGCCGATCGTAAATATACAGCAAGTGCGGCTTTGAAAATCTCTTGATCGGCCACGAAAACCACCGCGCGTATTTGCCAGTCGCGGATGAACGGCAAAATAGATTAGCGCTGGTCGCGAACGGCCGCGAAATACGCTAGCGCGTATCTGTCGATCGCAGATTAACGGCCGATGTAGCTTTACAAAACTTGCGATCTGCCGTGAAAAACGATCGCGCTTATTTACCGATCACGAATCGACGGCAAATCTAGCTTAGAGAAAATACGAACGGCCGCGTCTTTGCCGATCGCGGATTAATGGCCGATGTTGCTTTACGAAACTCGTGATCGGCCGTGAAAAACGATCGCCCGTATTCGCTGATCGTTGATAAACGGCAAATGTAGGATTGCTAACTTACTATTGGGTGTGAAAAGCAATCTTAGTTATTCACTGATAGCAGTTAATCGACGGAAATAACTTGCTATAAGGCGTGACAGTGATGATTGTTCATACCGTTGGCCACATTGGTCTGCTACAAATAGAGGTTTTGCCAATTGATTCAATTTTCTAAACTAATTCAGATGTCTTTGAATCCCAGCCGAAAGTATGATTATTTTTCATAAATAAGTAAAAAATAACTGACAAAAGTAAAGAAATTGAGACTTTAAAAGAAATTTCTAATACATAATATTTTATTTAACTTAAGAAAAATATTAGGTTTAGGAGTTGTGAACTTCAAATTTACAATTTTAAGCTTGAAAAAACTAGTTTTATGGTTGTCATTTTGAAACATAATTTATTTTTAATTTTTTACCGTAGTTTAAAGTGCTGGAAAATGTTGAGTAATAGAGTCATTTCCTAAAACAAGAACTCCAAAGCCCAAAGTTTATAAAAATACAATAACATGTTTACTACATATGACTTTATATTGTCAACATGCAATAACCACTCTATTATAGTATTTTACTTTTTGCTTTTTGGAAACCAAACAATAAAACAAAGAGCAGAAACTTAAAAACTATTGTGTTTCTATCAAACATTAAAAAATGTATATTATATTCATTTATTTCTTATTTCTATACTATTTCTATTTTTCAATGCATTCAAATTAGAAAGAATAAAAATTCAAATTTAATGAAACATAATAATAACCAAACAATACATTTATTTACCATTTGTATATGAGTTAGTAGGCCTATGTTATTTATAATTAACAATTTCATTGATATACTAATTTTTTTTAATGTGTTTCTAATGTTTGCTATTTTGTCAATTGCATATGAGTTAGTATTTTTCACTTAAATTTATTTCTTGAAATGTTTTGAGTTGGGATGGTACAAACTTTTATATATGACATTGTTTAACCTAATGCTATTATTGTAGCAAAGAAAATAAATTTGCGGACGAGCATTTCCCGAAGATTTAGGGAAGACAAAAATCCCGTCCCGAATTTAAGAGGGAAGAAAAAAATCCCGTCCCGAACTGAAAATCCAATCCCGTCCATCCCTAATTCCAGTGGTAAGGAAATTTTTTAAATGGTCAGGAAAGTCGGGAATTTTTTAAATGAAATCTGGTAGACACCATCTATCTATGGTGCCCGATTCTCCTCTGAGAATCAAACAGAGGTATCTTCTAATGTTGCGCTCAGCTGGTGTCGAGGACGTATAAAAAAATAGTTCACCATTAACGCCGCAAGAGAGCAGCAACGTTGCTGTCCTCTCCTAATTCAACTTAACTGTAGCTAGTAACTGGATGTAACTAGTAACTAGTAACTTAACTGTAGCTGGATTTAACTGTAACTAGCAAGCACTAGGGCGCAACTGAAGACCCATTTAAGAGCGACATCTGTTAGTTTCTTCTCTGTGTAGACACTCTGGTTTAAGACCTTGGTTCAGTTTTTCTCCCTGTTAACTGAACATAGGGCCTTCAAATAGGTTTTGGATATAGCATGTTTGATTTTTACACATTCATATATATTATTTGTTGCTCAGATTGATCCCAATCTCTTCACTCTTTTTTTCCATAAGTCAAAATAATCAGAAATCAAAAGCATAAGGGAGTAAGGTTTAGTTTCAAATGGCATTATCCTCAATTAGGTTGTAACATTGATTTTACACATCTAGATCGGACGAGGTATTGTTGGCATTGAACGAGCCACAACTGGCACGCTCCAGCGTGAAGGACATGGAACTAGCCGCTCTTGGCGACGTGACAGGTCACGTGACAGGCTGCGGCAGGGATAAGAACTAATGGCGGATTCGTACGTTAGACGGCTGCGTCATTATGGCGACTGGGCTCTCGACTCCTTCCCCTCCCCACACCCGCCCCGCATCAACGTCCCGCCCCGCCGCTCATGGTGGCCGTGTCGCCAACGCCGCAAGTTTTGGCGAATTATGAGTGACAAAAAATTTTGTAATATTGTAATTCATAATTACTAACGTACAATAAAATTATATTCACCTATATAATCTATTTTCAAATGTACATTATTTCCCAGTTACATTTAAACGAGATTATTTACATAGATTTGAAGAGGTCATAACGGTATTAAGATATTTCCGTACAATGCTGTTTTTACTATTGAATATGAAAACACGCTGTTGAGATAATTGTAATATTTCGATAATTTCATGCAAAGCTTAGTTACCTAAAGGAAAATCCTATACTGTTATATTTTAAATTCACTATATTTTACTCATACATAATCATTTATTGTTAATAATTAATCTTTAATCATTCTTACTATTAAAAGCTTACAATTAAGGTTACAATAATTTAAGAGGAATTAATTCGTCTTTGAACGCTTGTCGGGGAAATTTTTTCAACGATATGGCCGGGTTTTTTACTACATCAGGCCACCTGCGAGGCTTGTAGGCCTAATCTTAGCCCAACGTTGCCAAAAAAACACTCTCATTGCTCAGACTGCGTTTGATAGCCATCCATTGATCTGCTTATTTATACAAGGGTTTTGACTCCTTATGTGGTTTCTTAATCTCATTCCCTTTATTTTACATTTTAAAAATCAGTAAACTAAAGACATCTGTCCAGAGGCGGATTTGGAAATTTGCCGTCCCTGAGCTATCCAGATTTTGCCCCCCCTCCCCCCCATGAACACTTGCCATATGTTGCAGCCCATTGTATTATCATCAAAACTACATTTTGGGCAGACTCCGCAAGGCAAGAGAGCGCTTATGAAAAGAGGGATTTGTTTCCTTGACTTTTAGCAAGCCGCGCGGCAAGTCTGTCTCACTCCCTCAGTCCTTTTAGCTTGTTTAGATTAGGCGGGTTGCTCGCGCTCAGGTGTTGCAAGGAAGCCGCGAGCGACCGCTTAAGTGCGAACATTAAATTCGTCGCTGATACAGACACTAACACATTGTTTTTTCTGCACCTCTACTGCAAGTTATTAGAAGTTATTAAGTTATTAAAATTAAGATTAACCGAAAGGAAAAATGTCAGGTACCTGAGAATTTGCACATATGTTTGTTAGACCCATCTGGAACGTCATACAAAAAGTCCCGGGAGATGGAGACTATGCTCGAGGAAAATTACAGGGTGTTCCATATAGGGTTTTGGTTTGAATCTTAGAATTCTCCAAATAAACCAATAGCACATTGTATATTATTTTAAAGGTATTTGTGAAAGGAAAATTTTTATGAAAATAGAATAGAATTAATTATCTAAATTCGTATAAAAATGGCGGCTGTCATTTTTATAATTTTTTTATGAATTCTCGGAATATCCTTTATCTTCTAAACCACAAAAAGTTTAGCCAAACCCTCGGGTACTTTAAAAATGATGTTCAGATGAGTCTGATAAGCAACCGTGCCGTCTTTCGGATTTTTTTATCCTTAAATTTGTCTACCTTATCTGGGCTAATCACATCAATAAAAATAATTGTTTAAAAAATTGGGTGTTTTGGCGCAAAACCCTATTAATCTTGTAAATTATACCAAAAAGGTGTAGGCCTATGTTTTTCTTTTTTATCCTATAAGTGATAAAACTCAGTGCTTCCGCAGTAGATAACATCAAAAAATATTTTTCTCCGGCTGGATTAGGCAAATACCCCACTGTGCGGCGGCCGCGGAGCAGAGCGCGCGGTTGGTCTGGAAAGGGTAGCAACCCAGCAAGCTCACCTGACGGCGCCAGCGGGTGCGGCAACTTCAAACGATACCGTCATCCGCTACGAACGCCACTAACCCCAGAGCTGACGACTGACAACTTGGGAGCAAATTCGATCGCGTCTCGAAATCCCGCAATCTGTTTTCGGGAGTACTTGTGACAAAAATACATATTTTACAAACACTAATGACAGTGCAAAAATAATTTTGTGCAGATAATAAATACTCTATCTGCTTTTGCTTGAAGAATTAATAAATCATTAACTTTGGAGCTATTTCCATATAAAACAAGCCATATGTAAATCCAGCCCTGCATCTGTCCGGCTACTCTTCCATTAATTGTTAAGTATTTATTTATTTTTCAACCTCAAAATTTTCCCGTCCCCCAACATCTTTCATGGCTCAATTTGCACCATGGCCCTCCCTGTGAGCACCCCTGTTCTGAAAGGACAAATCTTTGAAAGTACTCCTAAACTAACTGTCAGAAAAACAAATTTCAATATTTAGTGGATCTTATCTAGAAAAAGCCATATACCAAGTTTTATCAAGATAAATTCAGAAATAATGAAGATATGTATTTTTTTTATTGCCCATGAGGATAACATGGGGAATGAGTATGCAGGTTTGCCGCCACAAAAATGGAAATTGCGGTGATTTTAGATTAAAATACATTAAATCTGAAAAAAAGTTATAATGGTCTCGGGCTTAGGTCTTACCATGAGACCTACGGTAATAGCTTCTTTCCTATAGGGGAAATTCGCTAAAACTAAAATTTTGTAATGTTAAAAATGAACAGCTATAAGAATAAAATAATATAGCATATTCCGCCCATAAGACAGTTGTAATTTTTAGTATTGTACCTATGAACGGCCTCGGGCACTTTATTTACCTCAGACTATAACTTTTAACATTCTTCCCAGATATTATATTTTGGAAAAAGCATGACGGAGTTTATTGACGATACCTAAATCATTTAGGCCTATTTTGTTTTTTGCAATAGGCTGTCAGAGGAAAAACACCGCTCATTGTAAATACTGTAAATAACACTTTAGCTCAGAAACATTATTAAATAATATGACATTTAAGAAATATTGAGAAATTTTAAAGGAGGTAAGTTATTTTTTTATCCTTCTATCTGTATAATTATTGGCTTATTAAAATTACAACTTATTAAATCATAGTAGCGTAATATGGTAACGGTAGTAGAATAAGTAAATTCCTCGCAAGGTTAAGAATACAACACATCGAGTACGGTCAGCGTTATTTTTATACGTTCGTAACCATCACAGGATTAGACCAGTCGATATCCCACGAAGTATGCAGCAGTAGGTTAGCCGTACGCCGCCGCCGCCGCGCGTTTGAAGTAGCTAGCGCTAGCAAATGAACGACGACGCCATGATTGAATCTCTCAGAGTCGCCAACCGAACAGGGGGTGAGATGCGGGATGCGGGGAGCGGAAGGGGAAATGGGGGGGGCTGATCAGCGACGCCTAGCGGCAAGGACATGAACCCGGTGCAGTCGCCATTTTCAAGGACAACAATGCCTCGTCCGATCTACCTACGTCCATATTCAATGGTTGTAAAGACTATAAAATATGGAACAAGACAGTTTTTCATTCATTGTTTTGTTATTTGTTGTAGAGAGCATGCTCCTTCAATAATTTTCATGGATGAGATAGATTCTATTGGTTCGTCTCGTATCGAGTCGGGCAGTGGCGGTGACTCAGAAGTGCAGAGGACTATGTTGGAGCTTCTCAACCAACTTGATGGGTTCGAGGCTACCAAAAACATCAAAGTAAGTAACATTGTCTACCCCTGAAAATTTTAGAACAGAGATATGAGGGTAATCAAACATTGTTGGAGGTGTGCGAGTAAAGAATTTTGAAATCGAGTCGAGTTTTAAGAAATACTTGCGAGTTTTGAGCTTTCTTCGAGTTTTTTAGATTTAGGTAAACGCATCGCTGCCTGACAGTTAAAGGACCAAAAATGGAAAAATCTAAAAATGATGCCTTCAGACCCCCTTCTTTCTCCTGCTCAAGGGTTCAAAGGTTTTATTCCTGGTTAGCTACCAAGGTGGTCCTCTTTTTTTATATTTGATCTATTTTTCTCCCAAAGCCCTAACAGTATGACTAGCATCAACATTGGCTATAGGGAAATAGTGTTAGCCCCGAATAGCTAGGGTTAAAGAAAGAGGGTATTCTAAGCTGTTTTTCCCCCCGATTCAGTTCTTCTCTAAATTACCCCAATTTTTCTGAGGTCTTTTAATTGGAGTTCCTGTATACTCTGGATGTAGTTGTGATTAGTTGAATCATAGGGTTATTCTAAATTGTGGGTCCCTTAGCTAGGGCTATGTTGAGGCAGCTCTGAGTTGAATATCAACCAGACTGGATGTAACAGCTCTCATATTTTTTTATCTGATAACTACTGTGATCTCAATCTTCGACCACTCAAATCTTCCCAGCAACTGAGCTGAGCGATTCCAAGGCCTGCCGAGGAAAGGGGCATAACTTCCTACGGTTCATACTACTTGCGTATTTGAAGATTTTTTCTTCCTCTTGGAAATTTCCATCTCAAACATGATAACAATCTGTAGGATGAACACAGTGTCATCCTAGCCATTGGTAAGGCTCACACAATGTACATTGGCCTGCCAAGCTAAGTCTTTTAAATAGGTATATTCATGTTTTGTGTTCATGTCGTTAGTGTGTGCATGTGATTGTTTTTTTTTTTAACTCGTGTCTAGTGGTCTGGTGGTAGTCCTAAAACTAGTAATTCTGAAAGTTACATTTGGATTAACAGCATAAAGGTTGTTAACCTAGTCAAGTATGTTTTCATTCAATAATCAATGCAGGGAAAACCATGAATAAATCAAGTTTTTTTTAGGATTTAATTGTAAAAAGTAAATTGTATTCAGAAAAAAAAGTTTTAAGGAACTCAAATTCAAATTCAAAAAATATTTATTCCTCTATTAAGTACAATAAAAATTTACATTTATGTTGTCATTGAAATTATTTCCCCTCAAAGACTACAGATCTGTGTGCGGGGAAAGAGAACTGTCTCCAGCAGTTTTTAAAGTTGTCTTCTTGTATGATTCAGGCACTTGTACACTACTTAATTTAATGTAAGTGCTAAACCTAAGCAAACAAAATTTATTATAAACTTTCATATAAACTAGGTGTACGGAATGGAAACTACATTAAAAAAGCAAAATAAAAATTTTAAAAAACTGATTTGCATTTCGTCAATTAATGGGTCGGTACTATGAGCTGTTACTTACTAACTATCGGCGCTTAACATGAAATAACAAATGAATAATAACAGAAGAATATGGCGAGCCCTGTTATGTGTATGGCGACCGTATCAGCGCTTCAGCGGCGATCTGTCCGATATTAAAGAGCCACTCCGTGACCCTTTTTTTAAAGAGTGCGACACTGCCCCCTTCTGAATCCAAAATTATAGAAGGTAGATTACGGTATAGAACGTGAGCCAGATAAAAGGGATTATTGTTCACTGATTGGATCAATGATTTTGGAAAAAGATATTTAAAATTTAGCCTGTGCCAAGTGGGATAGTGATGGATCATATCTGTAAATATTTCTGTTTTATTTGTTTTGATGAAAATTAATAGGGTTTTAATGTAAAGCTGTCTGATATTGAAAACAGAAAATTCGGAATAAAGGTGATCTGAAGGATATCTACTAGGTTTATGTAAGATTGTTTTGATCAAAGTCCTCTGAGTCACAGCCAGCGGTTCAAGAACATAGGAAGAGACGCCTCCCCACGCCAAGATCCCGTACTGCAATACCGACTGCACGTAGGCGAAGTAAACTGTTCTGCAGTGATCCACGGTCAACACCCTGCCAAGCTGATCAAAAGCATAGACGAGCTTCCTGATTCTCCGCTTGACGTACTGAACGTGTGGAACCCAACAAAGTTTTTTATCCAAAATCACACCTAAATATTTATATTGTTCCACACGCTCAATTACGTTGCAGCCACAGGTAGAGGACCGCGGATCACCACAGGAATGTAAAATTAATTGTCTCGGGTTAGGATCACTTTCATGTTTGAAAAATATTGGAAGGCACTTTGTTTTTGAGATATTCAATGTCAGTGAATTATGATCCAGCCAAAGTTTGATTTTCCCTAGGTCCGAAGAAGCTTGTTCATAAACCTCGTCCCACGTGCAGCCAGTAGACACCACGGCCGTGTCGTCGGCAAAAAGAAACAGCTTGCCCCGAATTCTAACCGTTGCCAAGTTATTTATGTAAACCAAAAAAAGTAACCCCATCGGGCTACCCTGAACAACCCCGTATTCAATTCTGGTTTTGTCACTCTCGACCCCATTGATAGAAACAAATTGTAGTCTATTTTCAAGATAGCTTGTGAACCAATCAAGGGAATTATTGATGACACTAGCCAATCGAAGTTTTATGATTAATTGTTGTCTGTCGATGGAATCAAACGCTTTTGCGAGGTCAAGAAAAGTAATTAAAACACGCTTCTTATTACCTACTTCTTGAGATATAAATTTAGAAATTTCAAAAAGTGAGTGAGAAGTACTTTTGTTTTTTCTAAATCCAAATTGCAAGTCAGAAATTATATTTTCTTTCTCAAGGTAACTAGTCAATTGCAACTTAACACACTTCTCAAGGATTTTTGAGACAGAACAGAGCAGAGAGATTGGTCTAAAGTTCGAGCTTAAGTTTTTTTGGCCTGATTTGTAAATTGGAATAACTTTTGCTATTTTAAAAAAATCAGGAAATTTTCCTGTCCGGATACTCTGATTAATAATAAATAGTATGGGGGATATGAGACTATTGATATTGTCTTTAATCATTTTTGATTGAATCCGATCCCAACCAGGTGCAGAATTTCCTTTCATATTCTTTACAACCTCGAGAAGCTCTTCTCTACTGACAGGCCGCAGTGAGAACACGGAATTGACGGCAAAGTCAGCATCATCAACCTCTGGAGGACCACATGGCTGAAGTGCCCCAGCGAGTTGTGACCCTACTGAAGCAAAGTACTGATTAAAAGAATTGCATAATGTTTTAATGTCAGAAGAGGAGGCAGTGTCGCCATTTATGTTGAAGGCCTCTACCGGAAATTTGGTTTTGTTCGGCGGCCGACCGGCGACGTCATTGACGACACTCCAAAATTTTCGCGAATCTCCCTGTGCCTCATCTATTTTGTTTTTATAGTAGCTGTATTTCGCTCGCTTTATCAAAGAATGTAATGGATTTCGATATCTGAGAAACCACCCACAAAGTCGGATATTTAAAGGATTTTTTCTCACTTTCTTTATAATTTTGTCTCGCTTTCTTATCGATTTCAGAAGACCACTGGTTATCCATGGTTTCAATTTGGACGATTTATTTGACACTCTAAGTTCTACTGAATTTTGATTTAATGCAGATTGAATAATATTATTAAAATTGTCCACTGCAGAATTTAAACATTCCGATTGGAAAACTTGATCCCAGTTCAAAAGTTAAATCTTCACTAAGTTTACTCCAATTAATTTTGTTATAGACATAGTTTTGAGTACATTTATTTTTAGTACAGTTACTTTCGATTTCCAAGCAAGTTATGTAGTGGTCTGTTATATGAGTTTGTAAGACAACAGAGTTGGCATTAAAAGAGTATGGCAATTTTACAAAAAAATGATCAATACATTTGTTGCTACCCGGCCGAGTTATTTTGTCAATACAAGAAATAAATCCGTATTCGCTTAACAAGTCCAAATAGCGTTCCTCTTGTGAGTGTAAAATTGGGTTGAGAATGTCGCAATTAACGTCGCCAGCTATAATTTTGAGTTTTGATTGATTAAATTTGGAAGTGAAGATATCCTGCAAACCTTCATTAAATAAAACCATGGATGAAGATGGGCTTCGATATACACACAATAATACTCTATCTGCTTTTATATGAAGCAAGTCAATTTAATTTTCAATTTATATTTGGAATTTGTTGTCTTTATGTTTATCAGGACTTGTAGTTTTAACAGTAAAATAACGTACCGTAGGTCATCATGGCAACGAATCGTATTGATATCCTGGACCCTGCGCTGCTGCGGCCCGGTCGCATCGATCGCAAGATCGAGTTCCCCCCACCAAACGAGGAGGCTCGTCTCGACATTCTGCGCATCCACTCTCGCAAGATGAACTTGACTCGAGGCATCAACCTGCGCAAGATCGCAGAACTCATGCCCGGTGCCTCCGGTGCTGAGGTTAAGGTATGTTTTAAACTCTTCACTGCCAACCAAAAACCATGTTGCTTTTTTAGTTTTGATTTATATTCACTGATTCTTCATCTCTGAGATTATCATAGTAGAAAATGCTTTCAATATGGAGACATAGAATTTTTTTGTGTCAATAGCTTTATTTAATTGGCTGCAGCTTTCAGTCACAATTGAGGTGGATGATGAAATCATGAGGAATTTGATTTTCTGAAGTTCCAGGCAATGACGCTTAACCTCTTGAATCCTAACTGATGAGGTCACACTGCTCTCCTTATCCCGGGTATTTTTTGTCACTTTGCAGACTTCTATTTAGTAAGTTGTCTAAAATTAAAATCCAAGTTTAAGAAATTATGCTTTTCTCCCTATCCCGGGCATTTTTTGTCATTTTTCAGACTTCTGTTTAATAAGTTTCCTAAAATTAAAAAGCCAAGTTGAATTAATATTTTTTTTTAAGGATGAACCAATGATTTCTACCCCTGGATTGGGCACCCAGTGCTGCCACGGCCTCAGTTTTCAGTTCAGCTTCCCCCACTCATGGATGGAAGAGATCGGCATAGCCAATGCACTCACGTTTGAAAACGATGCTTCCTGGGGGGTTTATATTAGATTTAGCAGGATTTCTAAGGCCTCTTTTAGACTAGGCCAGTGTTCCCTGCCACAGTTACCGGCCACTGTGCCAAGTAAAAGTGTCAGCTCAGGCAACTGCAGCGGACACTGTTTCCCGCCAACTAACATCCACAACTCCTTTCCGAGCTATCTGAGAAAATGGTAAGAGGAAATGTGGAGTTCCTTTCCCTTGCTATTCTTATTAAGAAAAGAAGGCGAATGCAAACTACCATTTTCATTCGATTTTATGTACAAAATTGGAGAAAGGTATTTACTATACATTGTTTGATGACTCAGAAAATGTAGTTTTTTAACTATTCCTGTTTGTTAAACCACAGAGGAAACAGATACAGAGGCGCAAGCATACGAGGGTTTCCCTGCCCTGTTTTACCGTCAAGTACTGTGCTGCCCCTACAGGCGACCTTGGGTACTAGCCTCTTGGACCCACACTGCTTTATCGCGGAAGGGCGGATGTCAACGTTGCCACGTGGAACATAATTCGGCGCTGCGACGTTGCCGTCTAATCGCAGTACTGCTTGTGCTTGACTACTCGCGGAGGTTTCCTCATTCTTGAGTTTGATATCTCTGTCGGGATCGTTAGGAAAGAAAAAAATTACAATCGCATGTGTTGGTTAAACAACCTGAACAACATGTGTTGGTTAAATATTTCTCCAAGCGCCACTAATCTTCGTACTTCAATTGTCAACTATGATATACTGTAGTTAAAAAAAAACGGTAACATCGTGTAAATACTGAAGACTGTGGCCGCAATTGTATTAAAGTTCAAATTGTTTAAACTTTCATTCATACTAAAATGAATTATGAAATCAATAAATATCTGAAAATAAATGTATTGATTACCCCGTGCAAGCTGTGATGTTGCCGCTATAAAGACGCGCGATGTGTGCTGCCTAGGGTTAATTTATGGGGTTTATTAAAGGGTTGCGGCATCAATCCTGTATACAGTATTATAGTGTATTTATTCCTGTAATGACTATGTAATGCTGTTACACCCATTTAGATTTTAAATTTATTCCTGAGATATTCACCTCTAATACTTAAATCTTTTCACAAATTGAGTCGTTGGTTGTGGGCCGTAAATTGGCCGAGAGGGCCAAATATATAGACCATTGGTGGTAAGATATTGTTCAAGATTGTTCACAATATTAGATGTCCATTATACGGATTTGTTATCCATACATGCACATCAACATGCACGGCAACGCCAATGCACGCGCCACCACGGGCCACAGGTGCAGCAGCAGTGACTCAGTGGCGATTTTACTGACAAAGGAATAGGGGTTGACACTCCCAGTCACCGGGAGGAGCATTGACTTGTTTACGGCACCGGTAGTGAACATATGATAACTCATGTTCATCTGAGGGTGTAGTATTTTAGCACTTCTCAAAATTTGGCAGTCCAAGTCGGAGCATTGATCAGTGGTGTTTTCAAATGTTTGAGAGGATTCTCTGCCTAGAAGATATCTTTTTCCTGGATTCATTACTATTTTCTCTGCTAAATCAACCCCGTGGGTCATTGCGGTGCATTTTGAAGTGACTAAAATACTAATTAAATAATATTTTTTTTAAATTATGGTTCCAATCAAGTCAGTATTAAAAAAAATCTTCGTAAATTTTTAGCTTCTGTCTCTGAAAACATTGATGTTTTTGAAATAGCTAAACAGGTTTAATCGCAATTTTACAATCATAAGAGTATATAGATTACACCGTGGTAAGCTTAACGAATTTCAGCGAGGGTAGGGAATCTTCTTAACGTGTCTTTGTGTCGTTGTTCAACCGAGTTTATCTGGTATTATTGTTACAGCTGAAGTGAGATATACAATTCGTTTTATTGTGCTCAAAACCTTATGTAAAATGTGTTGCCGTATTGATCTTGTGTTAAAATGTGAATTTTCAGTGATGTGAATTAGGGTAAGTGTTACAACGTACAAAATATTCGAATATAGGAAGCTTCATAAGCTTTCAAAGTAAGGCATGATTTTTTACTTGACTGTTCATAAATAATTGCTTCCAGAGCACACCTCACCTCTGCATACTTAGTAGGTTTTAAATGCTTAAATACATATGTTAATACACAAAGGCTATGATATAAAATGTACTATTGTTTATAATAATATCACGCGTACATTACCATAATACCAATAATACCATAATACCGCGTTGGAAGAGGCATTTATTCTGTAGTCCTGCGTAATACCGCGGGGAAACAGTACACTGCGCTCAGGCAACTATGGTGAAAGGGGTATTTTATTGCAGACTAGCAGCTGTATCCGTTCTTCGTACAGAGAGTTGAAAGCGTTTTATATTAAATTTAATTTTCATCTTAATATTATTAATAGCCATGCACAAGCAAACCGGCGCAAAAAAAATTTACAGGAGAACGTTTAAGAATATAACCCTTAAGTACTGGCGCGGTTTGTTGTGACACTACTACTGGCGCGGGGGTCTGCTGGACCCCCATTTTAAAATTTTTGTAAAAATATTGTTAAACACATTTTTTTACAAAAAATTTGAGCTCCTTATAGTTTGGAATGTTTTAAACCGTTATTTATCACTTAAAAGTAGATTTACTCAAATTTTATTATATAAATAAGAAAAAATTTAAATTAAGAAAATTTTGGTTGAAAATGTAAGGGTTTTGTTCAGTTTGCATGAAAAATTAAAAGTGCAATTTAAAATGTTTTAAACCTGATATTCTTGTAAATTAGTGTTGGAAACATGGGAAAAAATTAATATTTTTAGTATATTAATAATAGATTGCTTATTTTTTGGACCTAAACTTACACATCCAAAATTTTACTAAAATACGGCAATTTTTGGTGAGAAAACAAAACAATCGCCATATATATTCTCAAAGTTTTTTTAAAGTTTTTATTTTGAACAAATTTAATAAAATCTTGAAAAATACAAGGAATCCTATAAGTTTTTGGTTACAAGAAACAGGTTTTGGAATCTTAAGTCCATACTACTCTGAAGCATCTTGGAGTTCCAATACTTTTGGCAAACAGTTTTCATGTGGCTCACACGCATCGGCTTTTTAATTATTCATGTTTGAAAATTACTAAGAATGAACAAAAATGAAAAATAAGCTAAACTTTACTTTCTAATGATAAATAATACATGTAAAAATCACCGCCGTGCTAGAACGCAACCACTGGCGCGGGGGTCTAGGTGCACCCCAGGGCAAGATTCACCCACAACAGAATGTGATGAACTAACAAAAACTGTGCCAACAGGTGAGGGGGGATGTAACTTGAAGGTACTAGGACGCACAGCATTGCTGATAACTTACTTCAGCTTCCAGAGCAAAATTTCCAGACCTGGGGGCTTAAAACACCCCGCGCCAGTACTTAAGGGTTAACCAAAATTAATTGCTTATAATAAGTAAAACACTTGGTATGGCAAAAGGATTTTTTTTTGTATTTTATTGGTTCTTACTGAAGAAATAGATTGATTAGGTTTACGTTAAAGTAATTATGTGTTTATTTTTGGACAAAGTTCTGAGCTGTGACAGTTTTCTAGAAATAAATGAACCTTTATTTTGAGATAGAATTAATGACGAATAAACTGGTTGAACAAGCTAAAAAATGTAATTATGGGTAAAAATCAATAAATAAATTTCATTTAAGCCTTGGTACTAGATAGTAGATTGTTCTTATTATTATAGAGTTCTTCATAAGGAATATCCTTTAACTTAGTGAGGGGAAGCTGGTATATATTTTCTATTTGTTCATTTTAGCGAATTTCCCCTATAGGGAAGAAGCTATTACCGTAGGTCTCATGGTAAGACTTAAGCCCAAGACCATGATAACTTTTCATTTTGGGGCCCCCAGAAGCAAAAAACACGATTCATTCAAATTTCTAGATATATATATATGTGTGTGTGTGTGTGTGTGTGTGTGTGTGTGTGTCTGTCTGTAAGCACGATAGCGCTCGCAAAAATGGTTCGATCGGAATGAAATTTGGCATAGATGTATAAAGTAGTAATTATTCGGATGAGTTCGAAAACCAGTCCGATCGTACCACTGGAAGGGGGGGTAAAGGGGGATAAACCTCTCCCAAAATGGGTTTTTTGGGTGTTACATAGAAAAATATAAAAAAACAAATTTTTGTAAGCCCCATTGAATTCAGCTCGAAAAAACAAACAATTTAGTATTTTGTATCATTTCTCTATGTCTATTGGTTACCGAGATATTGAATATGGTAAACACAGTACGTTGTCCCAATGTTAACCTTATGGGAAATAAGGAAAATTCTATATCTCGCTTATTTTTCAACATATCTTAATAAAACTTGGTTTGTGGCTTCATCTAGATGAAATTTAATGTAATTCAGTCTAAAATCACCGAAATTTCCATTTTTGTGGCAGCAAACCTGCACACTCATTCCCCATGTTATCCTTATGGGCAATAAAAAAATTCCATATCTCCATTATTTCTAAACATTTCTTGATAAAACTTGGTAAATGGCTTCTTTTAGATTAAATCTACTAAATATTGAAATAAAAACACCCCGTTTTAATATGTCTGTAGCAGCAAACCTGCATACTCATTCCCCATGTTATTCTTATGGGGATTACGAAAACATGTCATATCTCATCACAACATTGGATGGAAGTATTTTTTTGCATTTGAAATTCGCTGAGTATGCAGGTCTGCTGCAATGGGGGTATTTGATACTTCAATGTCCTCTCAGAACGAACTATACCTATACCGTTTTACAATATTTTAACCGTATGTTTTATTGCAAGTACCATTAAAATTATATGACGATACAATTATAGATCTCGGGTTGTGACTGGACATTAATTCTATGTCCGGAATAATATAATTATATTATATTGTTTCTTTTTTTATCAGAGTATTTTTTGTAGTTAAAAATACACGTTATAATAATGACTTTACAAATATATACGATTTGTTTATTTATTCATTCCAGCACTTGTCTCTAGTTTAAAATATTTAAAAAACTATATGATTGTATGCACTGTTAGTATTGAACAAGAGCAGTCGAAATGTGGAAGACTCTCGCTATTTTTAACACATGCCGTCTTCGACGTTAAACTTTAAATCTTATCAATATTACTTTGTTTCTTAACTCTTAGTACAGTACTTGTATACAGTAATTTGTTTTAAAAATTTTGATAACATGTCACTTTTAATTTTGTTAGCCTTTAATTTAAAAAATGGCGTGTTAACCAACTATAAAAAAATGTCACATTTTTAAAACATCTTAAGACGCTCTAAACCTACCCTTATTTTTTATGATAAAGTTTAAAAAAATGGGTGTGTCTTCTACAATCATTGTTCTCAAAACTTTTATAGTAAACTCAGTCACACAATCAGAATTGCTATTAAAATTTGGAGAAGCTTTCTGACGGTTGAACAACACGACAAATTCAATATAATAATTTAAATATTATTAACGTATACTTTCGCGCCACAGCGCTAATTTTAACCAAAAAGAAATTTATACAGTTGGATTCAGCAATTAATGCCAAAAAGAGTTATATATGTTTTATTTTAGTCCTATTAAACTAGAAGGGCACAGGAGGATGTGAATGACAACGTGCTCGATGCTCGGAACCGTATGCTCTGCAAGTCGGTAATGCAGTATTTTACTGTTAGAACAGCGCACTCTCTCCCAGGACTGCCCGAACTAACTGGGGCGGTCCGAGTATAACGGGAAAAAACTCTCGTTAAAAAATGGCTGGGGCTGCAGCTCTGTATCTGGTTACTCTGTGGTTAAACGTTAATTTGATGAGCTCTTGTCACCCATTTTGATAACACCACTCAACGACCAATCAGTGACAATGACTGATCAGTGGCTTATTTTTCATAAATAAATAGAAATACCTTTGATCTAGTGATAAAATGTGATGCTCATTAATATGTGGGGTTCGGCAACTGTGGCAGGTAACAGCAGCCAGTCTAAACGGTCCCATTCGATTCAATGACCTACTTCGAGAGTCTTCCACCATTGGTCTCGGCGGCCAATGACATCAGTTGTGCGAGGATGTGTCCCATGCAGCCAATGTGTCCCTTTGGGTAACATGTCTGCTTAGTGTAAAAGGTTGCTTAAGTGAAAATGTTTCACAAAAAGTGGCCGACCACTGTTTCAGGAAGTGGCCTAGTGTAAAAAATGCCTAATGCATTTCAAACATTTATTTGTTCATACTTCACTCTTTGTATCTATGTATCTGTTAACATCATCAATTAGGGATCGGCAGTGCACCGAAAAAGTCGGTTCGGTTCGGTTCTGAACTCATTACTGATACTCGGATCAGTTCAGCTTGTGTACCAGTTACACGTCGGTTCGGTAACTGGTAAAAAAATAAATAAACAGACGTTTATTTGGGAAAATTTAATAATTATTAGGGGTGTGCGAGTATTAGACCAGTCGAGATTATTAGGTCAAGCTTTTCAGTGTTTGGCTCGGCTCGACTTTTTTAAAAAAACACGACACTCGAGCCGAGCTTTTGATAAGAGAGTTGTTATCGGAAAGATAATTATTCCGATCTATTTTAGGACACGGTGAACCGGAAGAGTGTTTCCCCCCCACAAGAAAACAAACAAAAAATATTCCCTAGTGATAAGGAAAGGACATGGACAAGTAACAAGAAATATTATCTCCACTTAGACGGAAATCAGAGCTATATTTAGTTGACCTTGGAGAACGCAAAATACATCAAGAAAGTCTATCGTTTTATCATGGCTTATCTCTTTATCGTACAAGTTTCATTTTGATCTCATTTGATTTATAAAAATAAGACAAAAAATATGAGCTCTAATTTATAATTGTATGACAAGAAGTTTGTATTTTAGCATTTTGTAGTAAGGATTCCTTATCTCCTAATTAACTCACACTCGCTCGCACTGAGTCAGACAATGACAAAAAACCGGGACAGAGTTGGAGTAAACAACTGTACATCCTTTCACAATCTCAAGAAATAGTTATTATTACTAGGCCTAAAGTTTTTCTTTAAAAAAAACACAAGCAGTCCAAGTAAAAATGAATCAGTTAAAAGTTTGTTAAATCATCTAATAATCATAACAATTAGCCAAAGTAACTCCTGTCGGATACAATTAAAGTATCCCTACTGGTGTCCTCATTCGTATCTGTCGTCATATCGTCATTCATATCTGTTTCAACAAAGCTTTGGCTACTTGAGCCCAAATCGTCTACGATCTCTTCGTCGCAGTCTTCAAACATCTTTATTTATTTGTCATTCAATTACTCCAAAACAAAACATTCAATTAATTGCATTCGCACAGTCAAAAGAAACAAACACTAATTACTGCGCAGTGCTGAGCTTACGACGATGGCAGACAGCTCGGCAGCTGAGCATCACAAAACAGTGGTTTCCACTTGTAGACCTTGTTTACTCGCATAAATACCCGTCTCTGCTGGAATAAACTATTGAAAGTATTACGATGTCCCCACACGGGCTTGGAAATACCCGAGAGTCGGGTAATTTCTCTAACAGCAGTATTTGTTTTTGTTCCATTGCTTGGTCAGCCTGTATCACCATCACAATCATCGCGGTTATACTGCAGCTGCCACCGACTGAAATAATGAAATAATTATTTATTCCAGCACTTATTTACAATAATATTACAAAAATCCTCTCCATGGAATGAAACTGACCACACTTACAAGTATTCATGGTCAGCTGAAAACAAAAGATTAAATACCCCCGTTGCAGCAGACCTGCATACTCAGCGAATTTTAAGTGCAAAACAACATATTTCAATCCAACATAGCGAGATTTGACATGTTTTGGTAAGCTCCATAAGAATAACATGGGGAATGAGGATGCAGGTTTGCTGCTACAGGTGAAAAACTGGGTGATTTTAATTCATTATTTAGTAGATCTGAACTAGAAAAAGCTATTTACCAAGTTTTATCAAGATATGTTGAGAAATAACTGAGATATAGAATTTTACTTATTTCCCATAAGGTTAACATTGGGACATCGTACTGTGTTTACCACTTTCAATATCTCAGTAACCAATGGACATAGAGCAGTGATTCAAAATACTAAATTGTTTGTTTTTTTAGCTGAATTCAATGGTGCTAACAAAAATCTGATTATTCATATTTTTCTATGTAAAAAACTCAAAAAACCCATTTTTTGGGTGTTTATCCCCCCCTACCCCCTCTTCCGATGGTCTGATCGGGCTGGTTTTCGAACTCGTCCGAATAATAACTATTTTACACGTCTTTGCCAAATGTCATTCCAAACGGACCATTTTTGCGAGCGCTATCGTGCTTACAGACACATAAGCACGACAGTGTCTGTAAGCATTATCGTGCTTACAGACACATATATATACAGGGTGTCCAGCGAGTACTGTGCCAAACTTTACCAGGTTACTCAGCAGGTCAAAACAAACAAAAAATGTCATGTGAACATAGGGTCTATCTCGCTTCATTTTCCGTCTGTCCGCCTGTACGTGATTTTTACATAACTGACTATAACTTTTGAACGACTTGACGTACCAATATCAAACTTGGTAAATGTATGATGACTAACAAGACCTATCTTTGTGTGGAGTATCAAGTTTCTGCTTTTTACCATTTCAAAATGGCGGCTGTTTTTTATTTTCAAAGTTAAATATCTTAAAAACGGTAAATTTTAGAAAAATTATACAAGAGACGAAAAAGTTGCGAAATTTAATCCAATTAACGTTTACGATGATCGGACAGTTAATAATGGAGAAATTTTAATTTTTACAATTTAAAATAGGCAAATTTCAGACAGTATGTCCTAAAGAACCATGTTTTTATGCAGAAAAGTTTTAATTTCTCCGTTATTAGTTGTCCAATCATTATAATCTTAATATCAGCGTTAATTGAATTAAAATTCGCAACTTTTTTGTCTCTCGTATAATTTTTCTAAAATTTACCGATTTTAAGATATTTAGCGTTGAAAATAAAAAACAGCCGCCATTTTAAAATGGTAAAAAGCAGAAACTTGATACTCCATACAAAGATAGGTCCTGTTAGTCATCATACATTTACCAAGTTTGATATTGGTACGTCAAGTCGTTCAAAAGTTATAGTCAGTTATGTAAAAATCACGTCTAGGCGGACAGACGGAAAACGAAGCGAGATAGACCAAATGTTCATATAACATTTTTTGTTTGTTTTGACCTGCTGAGTAACCTGGTAAAGTTTGGCACAGTACTCGCTGGACATCTTGTATATATATATATATAAAGGGTGTCCAACTTAACTGTGCCACCATTGCTATCTCAGAAACTATTGGATTTAGAGAAAACTTTAAATGAGGGACTTCACCTACTTTTTTAAGACATTTAAAAGTATGAATTCCATTTTCTTCTAAATGGCTGCCATTTTCCAATATGGCGGACAACTTTGATTTTTCTTATGGAACACCCTGTATTTTATGGCGTTTTTGGATTCTACGTTTAATTTTAAGAACTACCGATTTTATTTACTATAACTGACGATTGTTGAATGCTGCTAAAGTATGTTGGTGCTGTTACTCTATTACCTTTGCTAATTTATTTGTTTACTATATTTTACTATATCTGTAGCATGTTGTGATAAAACCATCAGCTGCAGTTCATATAGAACTGTGCATATATATTAGCCTTTTGATAGGTGCTTATGTATATTCATTTTTTGTAAATGAGACCTACGGTGCTATTCGCGCCGAATAGCGTGTTTCTGGTGTATGTTTCCAGACTGGGCCGGGGCTAACCGGGCGACTCGCGACGAGACACAAGATTCGGGCCACTGCAATGTGAACCAGTACAGGGCGACCCGCGCGATTTTGACTTCCTGCCCCCCTCATTCCTAGAACTGTGGCCGCCACGGGATCCTGAAAGTGTCCAGAGTGAACCCGGCCTAATAGCTCGCGGGACACTCTCATTTGATTCAATGCTACGATCAGCTCCGATAAGCGCCCAATTTGTGTCCCGCGAGTGTCTCGGCTGTGTCCGAGGGGAAAACACTGACTTTACACTCTCCACTCTCCAGACACGTTTTTGTGTCTCAGACATCAGTGGTGCCAGTGTCCCAGTATAATAGCAAGCGGGACACTCTCATATGATCAATGCTAAGTGAGTGTCCCTGGTCACCAGTGTCTCAGGTTTGTGGGACGCCGGTGTTTAGTATAAACGGGCCTAAGTTTGCCCGGTGTGTCAGTCCATTCATTGGATAACTGAGGGTTTTAGTTTACAAATATTTATTATTAAAGCTTATTTTAATTTGTAACATCATTTAAAATTACTAGGTTTATCATATTACAAGTTGAGTTATAATTTATTTAATTTCTGACTTTCAAAAAGTAAATTGATTTTTTAAGTTTAAAGCTTGACGCCCACCTATGCAACTCAGCGGGAGGCGCGGCTCGGCGCGGCGCCATGGAAGAATTTTGAAAATTATCCATTCTATGTTACCTTATGGGCTGACGCCAACTCTGCGGAGGCACGGCGCCGAAAAAAACTTCTCTTCGAATCCGGCTCTGAGAATTCGGAGCGGAAATTTTCCTCTTGTGTTGTCGTGGTGCGCTTCCGAAACCGTGGACCACACGACCTGCTCCAGAGCTAGACGAATCGTGCCGAGCCGTGGCCGTACAGGCCTTAAGAGATACTGTTACTCTATTACCTTTGCTAATTTATTTGTTTACTATATTTTACTATATCTGTAGCATGTTGTGATAAAACCATCAGCTGTTTGTAATATAATTTGGGACCAACTAGTTATTAATTACTAGTACAACTTAAATTTTCATTTTAAATTCAATACATTGCTTATGGCAATCCATACTGAAAGTTAAATGGAACTGAGTATATTCACATACTTTTCTAATATTATTTATTGATTGTTGATTAAAATAAACATTATCTGGGCCTACAATGTAGTTTTAAAAAAATAAAAAGTACCTACATAGGCCCTATACATATCGATCGGACGATATTTACGAGAGTTATCGTACTAACAAAACTCAAAAATTGAAAATTCTACTCCCCATATAAGACCATGTTAATTTTGAAACAAATCGTGATTTGTGCAGGTAAAAATGCGTTTTCACAATAAACCCACTTCATATCCAGAAACTACACATAAAAAACTATCAATTAACGTAAATATTAATATGATTGTTGAGGTTACCCTGAACAGATATTTTTTGTCCATTCTGTTCTGTGAAAACGACGGTAATAGCTTATTTCTAAGGAAATTCGCTAAAACACTGACACTTCAGGCTACAGCCTCAAACTCTACCTATAGCGATTTTTGCAGATTTGGATAGACCTCACTCTGGGTTCAATGCCCCATAAACATCGCTGGCGGCGGAATAGGCCCTATATACATGACGCGCCAAATAGCACGATTGTTGAATGCTGCTAAATAGCACCGATTTTGCAGTGATTGGATAGAATGAAAAAATCAAGAAAAAAATAGCATACATATTTCTTAGTAGACGTATTAACATATTTAGAGAAAAAAAATGTATATACTCAAATATTTTAGATAGCCGCCGAATAGCGCGTTTATAGACGGCGTCGAAATAGATACATAGATTTATATATATATATATATATATATATATATCTAGAAATTTGAACGAATGGTGTTTTTGACTTCTGGGGGCACCAAAACGAAAAGTTATAGTGGTCCCGGGCTTAGGTCTTACCATGAGACCTATGTTAATAGCTTCTTCCCCATAGGGGAAATTTGCTAAAACAACTATAAAGTTCCAGAGTCCAGGTATTTCCAGTTAATTCCTGTGAGCCGCGTACTGTGACATTTGTGTCAGACACAGCTGACTACTTACACTATTGTAGATGGAAAAAAATAAAATATCCTGTCGTAGTGCTTGTTTTATTCTCGTCATTGAAATTCGTGTATGGAATTATACAGCCATACATTAAAAAGTTGTTTGCAATCATTTAAAACTCATTATAAAATTGAGAAACAACGTCCTGCAATAACTTTCAAACTTGGCGAAAAAATAACAATGCACTACTTTGTTACGCAGCCTTTATTATGCATTCTTTGTTGTTAAGCGTCTAGAGTCTGAAAGTATTACTGCGCACTAAGCTTTTCATATCTTCATTACGATTCAATACATTGCTTTGAACATTAATATTACGCATTTATATAGTTTAAACGTTTATTTAATTGCTTTCAACATACATTTTAGACTAATTGCGTCTAATGAATCGAAGTATACCGATGCATCGAGGCCAAATCGATGCATCGGCATTTCTATGCATGTGAATCGAATGGCAATTCCATGCATCGAATCGAATCGGAATTTCGATGCATTTTCAATGCATCGCACACCCCTAGTAAACAATATTATTAGGCCCACATACCTAACAATTCAATCTTGTTTAATATTCTTGAAGAGGGTGAAAATAGGTTTTCTTAGATTTGACTATGCTATGGATATTGTCTTCATATGTGTCATAAGGTCTTAGCTGTTAGTGAAAGTATAAAATTATTTATCTTAATAAAATGGGTTCTTTTTACGAGCATGTTAATTTCTTTACGACCCTTTACCTTATTTTACATTTGAGGAATATAGAAACTACTAAAACTACTAAATTACTAGTTCCTAAGTACTAGGATAAACTACTAAATTCATTTAGGCTCCAGAAATATTTAGTAGGCCTAGTAGATTTATGGGGACCGAACCGAGAACTGAGGTACAAATAAATTAACCGAACCGATCTTGAATTTTCTGTACCACAGACCCCTAATATCAATATTCTCAAACCTCTCAGTATAATCAACCTGTTTTATTTCCTGTAGGGAGTGTGTACTGAGGCAGGGATGTACGCTCTGCGAGAAAGGAGAGTCCATGTCACACAAGAGGACTTTGAGATGGCCGTTGCAAAGGTCATGCAGAAAGATTCAGAGAAGAATATGTCCATCAAGAAACTCTGGAAGTAAGCTGGATCAAGTTTTCTGGATGAAGTTTTCGACTACTTCACTTTTATGTTTGTGAATAATAATATTAATTAAATTTATTTTGTACACCTTGTGTAAGCATATATTTGATAGAAAACTCCTTTTTGAAATTAAACTCTTGAAGATAATAGCAAAGCCTATTAACTTTGATTCCATATAGTTACATCCCAGTATTTTCCTTAAAATAAGATCAAGTTAATAAATGGTTTGGGTGAGATGAACAATTTACTTAATATGGCAAGTTGATTAAATTATGAAACACTATTTAACTTATGCAAACAATCTGTCAAATTATTAACTTCCTTGTTCTGTTAATATTGAATATAATGTTTCCAAATATTTCTCTCTTAATTTAAGTTTTGAGAATTCTTGTATACCTCTTTTGCAAGATGAAGTGGCTTTAGTGCTTTATTACTTTGTATTCTGTTATTTTATGGATATTTCGAGTCCCTTATCCGAGCTTACCTTTTATAACTTGTTCATTAGTTGGCTTTTATAACTTACTAACAGTTGCCCGTGGCTCTGCTCACGATAAAAAATATAACACACGCTGCCTAAATGAAGGTGGTGCCTAAATGAAGATGGTGTTTGAGTTTATGATCAAACAGATAAGGTACAAAACCTAATGATGACTTTAATTGAGCTTTTATATAGTGCATATCACCTGAAAGAAAAAAAAACATAAAACCATGATAAAAGGAACAAAATTATAAATCAGCTGTAAAGACGTATCCGTATGTGGAGCTTAAAGGTTTATGCTAACACATAGAAACTGTGGCCATCTTTTCAAGAATGCTCTTCCCCAATTCACACTCCTGTATGGTTCAACCACTACTTAATAACTTGACGTGGCATCTACATCTGTATCACAATGATTAAATGAATATTACTCGGGTTTTAACAACTTTAAATAACTTTATTTTAACATTGAAATCAAGTCTAAACTAAAGCAAAACATCATCACAACAAGTATTTGTTTTTGTCTGGTTTATATAAATCAAAACATCTGTTTTGATTTACAGACTTGTTGAAACATCCCCTTTCTTAAAGGTCGAGTCTCCTTGGGGGATGAACCTCTCGTCCATGTCTGGTCTTGTAACTTGACTTATCCTCTTGTAGTTTTGGACTGGTGTTTGAGACATGTGTTAGATTTTGTTCAGTCTCATTGTCCTGTGATGGTGAAGGTTCTGAGTCATCGGGAAATGGAATTAGATGGAAACGGTTTCTTTACAAAAATAATTTTTGTAAGAGGTATTTGAGTTGCTTGATTTTACCCGATCAATTGAGGAATCAGCTAGGTCAAGTTTTTGCCTAGTTAATGCTTCCGAACTGCGGAGAGCGTCGATTGCCGTTTCTAGTTTTAGTGAGTTTTGAAGTTGTAAGCGATCACTAAGATTTTGATCGTTCATGCCAACGATAAGCTGCATGAGAATCATTTCGTCCCGTAAATCTCCCCAGTTGCATGGTTTTGCAAGAGTATGCAAGTCTGTGATAAAGTTTTCAGCAGACTCTGAGGATCCCTGTTTACGCCTAAGAAATTTAGCACGCTGATAGATAATGTTTGTTTTGGGAACGAAATGGTTTTCAAATTTCCCCATTATTATATCATAGTTTTGTACCTCATCAGGACTTAGATTAAACGAATCAAATATCTCCTCAGCCTTATCCCCCATACAGTAGCAAAGCATATCTACTTGCCTTTTTCCGGGTGCTGTATGTAGATTACTGACTGACCTGTACCTTTCAAAGCGTTTTTTCCAGGCACTCCAATCATAGGGGTTGAATGAAAAGTTCTCTGGTGGTTTGACGTGGATCTGATTAGTTTGAAATGTATTTTCATCTACTCCATCTTGGAGCTGTAGATTCATATTTCGATGCGCCATGTATCACAATGATTAAATGAATATTACTCGGGTTTTAACAACTTTAAATAACTTTATTTTAACATTGAAATCAAGTCTAAACTAAAGCAAAACATCATCACAACAAGTATTTGTTTTTGTCTGGTTTATATAAATCAAAACATCTGTTTTGATTTACAGACTTGTTGAAACAACATCCTAGTGGCTCTGGTGTTGGCGGACACATAGAATCTTATTTCAACACAACTACTACTGGTAGTCGTCATAAAACTACCCAAGTCTCACCAAGGCATCAAAAAAACTTTATTTCACGGAGATTTCTGAATTCTGTTCTGGATTTAAATTTAATATAAATCCATTATTAGAGGTCCCTCTAATGTGGACCTCCAACAAAAGTGGACGTTTATCAGAAAATTTATTATTATTTTTATTATCTCATTTAAATATTCCGGGTTCAAGTTTGAGTAAGTTTGTAGTCATTAAAAGTTATAACTGATTTTATTAAATTGGAGCAAAAAACTGTTTGTTTATCAGAGCATTGGATTTAGTTCCTATAAATTAGCCACAATTTATCATAGAAACAAAAAAAAATAGAAGGGGTATGTGTATCTTTGTAGAAAAATAATGTAATCTTTAAGAAAAGATTACACAATAGTTCAATTTCATTACAAGATGTTTTTAAGTGTACTGCCACTATTGATGAATCCATGATGTATAATTTACATATTCGTTATTATTTATAAAATACCTAATGGTCAAAATTTGAATAATTTTTTCACGTTTTGAAAAAAATATATTGCAACGTCTTGAATCTGACAAGTAAAAATACCCCCTTTGCATTAGACCTGCATACTCGGCGAATTTCAAATGCAAAAGATCATTTTTCCAACATTACGAGATTTGACATGTTTTAGTAAGCTCCATAAGAATAACATGGGGAATGAGTATGCAGGTTTGCTGCAATAGGTGTTAAAACTGGGTGGTTTTGATCCAATATTTAGTAGATTTGAAGCCGTATACCAGGTTTTATCAAGATATGGTATCTACAATACAAGAGTTTTCTCTGTTACGGCACATGCCTTTTTCAGTTGTCCTACTGAACCGATTTTTACGATTGAAGAGTCATTTTAGAGCTTAGTACCGGGGACCGAGCTTTGCTCGGATTAAACAAAAACAACCGGCTGATTCTGCTGTTTTCGTTAAAATTGTCCATAACTATAACATGAACACTTTTCACACTGTTTGAGCATGGTATCAACGTCTTTATACAGCCGTGCCTTCCGCTTGTTCTGTTCTCGCAAAAAGGAGTTGATTCGGTCTTGTTCAACACTGATAAAAATATCGACGACGTACTGTTGTAATAAACGGCCACAGAAGGGAAGTGCCATTGAAGTTGGTCGTTATGTTTTCTGTCGCTTCGTTGGAGTGCAGCGGTGTTGCGATTGCTGGTCAGAACTCTAAGCGACTCTTCACGAATTCAAGTTTTGATATCTTAGAGCGACGGTTGGAAGCAGTTGGCACTATGTTGGTCGGTAACCCCAAGTCTCCTTTGTGTTTAAAAGAGATACGAAAATTGCTCGATGCAGTTGTCTGTACTGCTCATGGTGAACAGTTGTTTTCCTAGTTCTTTCACAAAACGCTCAGAATCCGGGTAGGTCTGATCGGCGTTGAGCGTGATAACAGCTGATATTTCATTCGACGTAACGGTTTGGGTCGAGGCCGGTGGTGCGAAAACCAAATTGACTTTCGGATCTGTATTCATCGCTTTCGGTGGCTGAATTCCTATAGCGTCATCCGGCGGCTCGAGCTTTTTCTTCTTATATGACTTCGCACACCATCATGAACGCTTGCGTAGATTGGTTATTCTCCCACAGGATTCCCTCAAGTAACTGTTCAATTCTAGGTTCATATCGGCGTTAGCAGAAATTCGTTTTTATACAGCATCAGTGGGCTGAGAAGAATCATTTGCCCGTTGCATGGTCGTTCGTACTCTCCTTGTGCATCTTGCGTCGGCTGAGCGGCGATTTTCAGCGTTGTTGGCGGGTGAACAGCAGCGCTAGTTCTTTTGGGAAACTTGACGGTTTGTGTTCGTATTTCCCGAGTAGACACCAATCATTTTTATTCTTAAAAATTACCCTTGAAATTATTTAACACTAATCCTTACATTATCAAACCAAACTATATAAGAATAAATATTCCTTCAAACAATTTATTCAAAATAACCTTTAAACAATTGAAAATTAGTTATTTACAAATCAAATGATTTTTCTAACCTGCATATAAATAAAAATAACCTGAATCAGCTGTTTTGTTTCAAATGACGATGGACACTTGAATGGGCACTTTGAAAGGCTGTAGGACGCACAAACCGGATTTTTCCCAGACTTGAGACTAGTTCCAATCGATTTCTGGTGGCCTAAAACCCCAAATTAAACAAAAAAATCAAAAATCCTAGGACGAAATCAAAATATTGCTTGTTTTGGAGAATAGGAATAGGATAGGATAATATAGTGCACCGGCGACTGATAATTATAATGGGCGTTTCTTTTACGCTTCAACCCCCAATCCTTTGATTTATTCCTAGAGGGCGCTTTCAAAGCTTGAGTTCTGTTGACTTGCGTTACAACGGTTTTGAAATGTGATTGTTATTTGAAAGCTGATTACTTGGATTTTTAACCTAAGTCAGATTGTAAACAAAAATAGATGAGCTGCAACTGTAAACAAAATCTGATGCATTTTATGAAAATTAATTCTTAAATAAACAACTTTCTTGGTAATTGTTGCTTAATATAACAATAAGATATTATTGGGACAATCATGGACAATTGAATGAAACATTGTAAGACCTGGATAACCCATATACCATAAGTGGCTCTAATCAAAATTTGAAAATAAATATAAATTCTTCTTGCAGATCACCTACTGATAAAATTTAAACTAATCCAGATGAGTTTACAATGATTCATTTAAATGTCCAACCAATTAGAAATTCTTTTGAAGAACTTGCTATCTGTATCGATGATTTCAAGCCTCACATAGTATCAGTCAATGAACATTGGCTAACTGAATCTGAGTTGGTATTTTATATTCCGGATGGCTACAAGATGGGATCGGCTTATTGTAGGAAAAATTCCGATTTGGGCTTTGGGGATTCGCTGCTGCTGTTAAAAGAAAGTACAGCATTTGAAAAGTTTGATATAAGTAAATTCTCAGTTGATAGTGATTTTGAGGGTTGTGCAATAAAATTAACAGGACTCAGGGTTATTATAATCTCAGTCTACAGTCCAAATCCCAATTCAACGAATCTTTTAAATATTTTAAGTAAGTTACTAGAAAGTTTAGTTGATAAAAGGTACAAATTGTACATTTTGATAGACATAAATATTGATGTAAATAAAGGTACACCAATTGTTAGTTTTCTAAAACAAACATGAAGATCTTTTGATGCATGGTATTTGAATGAGGAGGGCACGAGGAAAGATGCATGTTTACATAGTGTATTAACAAATTGGGTTTCATCAGTCACAAAAAAAGGAGTTTACAAAATTTGCTTTTCTGACCATGATATCTTTTGGTTTAATGAGTAGAGACAACATCAATCCAATGAATGTGCAGCACAAAGATAGTGAAAAGATAACATACAGAAAACTTACAAATGAATCATTACAAGATTTTAAATAATATACTTATTAATGAGAACTGGTTGGATTTACTTAACAGACCAATATACACAAGTGTTGATTTAGATAGTATTTGTGAGTCATTTCTTAATAGGCTGATACTTTGCTGTAACATTAGCTGTCCAGTTAGGAGTCGAACGGTAAAAAAAACGTAAATGTAAAAATAAAAATGGTTTTCTAATGATCTCTCTAAAATGTGTGCTGATCAACTGTTTGTAGATTTTTGCCAACAGTCTGTAAACAAGCCAACCAATGGGAGACGAGACCGAGGCTATGTAACTCGCTTGGACCCTGCTTCTTCCTTCTTTTTGTGGCCAACCCCCGATCAAGTGAGATTGAAATTTATCGTTAAAGTTTTCCGCCGGTTCTTATCCGTTGTTAATTAATTCATTTTCCTTTGAAAAAGTGTAAATATGTCTTAAAACATTTGGAATAAATTAGTTGAAGAAAGAAGTAAATTTTTACTAGTTTCCCGGTCGGTTCAATAACTTAGCGATAGACAATAGACAATAAACAATAGGCAATAGACAAAATTTCTTTATTAACATATTCTCCAGGAATAGTAATAGGGTCACAAATTCAGAACAAGATACATTGGATATTGTAAATTGAGTAATTCAATGGAGTGGTAAAATTGACAGAAATAACAGATAATAAACATTAATTATTGATAAAATTCAATAAAAAAAATTAAGTCAGGATGACAAAATGATAAAAAAACAAAATAGTAAAACTCATAAAAAACAATGATTAGTTTTAGATTTAAAAATGATAACAATATTAATCAGAGCAAGTCTTGATAAAGGTTGTTAGTGAATGATGGAGTAAAGTTACAAAGTAAACTTATTTTCTTTGGGATTCAGACTAAAGAAATTGTGATATTTTTACTGAAAAACTTGTCTCCAACTTTCAAATTCTTCTACATTGTAACAGGGTCGCTCTTGTAGCCATTTCACAATGTTTTTTCTCATCTTAAGGTTGCAATTCGTGTTCCTCACCTCATCGGGAAGGATGTTCAGGAACTTGGCTCCCAGATACGATGGTTGCTTTTCATAAAGTGAGAGATGATGAATAGGGAGGATGATGTTGTTGGCCCTTCTTGTATTGTAGTTGTGAGTGTCTGTTCCTCTCTGCAGGTTCTGACTTTTTGCATGGAGGGCTGATTCTAAGATGAACAGGCACACCACAGTCAATACTTTGAATTGTCTAAAGGCATCACGACACGAGTCTCTAGGTCCAAGTCCTGCCAGTATGCGTATTGCCCTCTTCTGCAGTACCAGGACTCTTTGCGTGTTTCTTTTGTATTAGTTTCCCCAAACAGGTAGCCCAACCGAATATGTGCCTCAAACAGGGCGAAGTAAGCGGTTTTTAGAGTTTCATCACTAGATATTTGTTTAAGCCTTCGAAGGACATACAGAGCTGAACTGAGTTTACAGCATAGCTTGTCTAGGTGGTCAGACCAGGTAAGTTTGTCACCTATTATTACTCCCAAATATGTAGCTTCTGAAACTTCCAGTACATCTGGTAATCCTCCTGTTTCCTTTTTCTTTTTCCCAATGATGAGCTGTTGACTTTTCTTTTCATTTAATACCAGACTATTTGCTTGACAATACTGCTGTGCCATACTTAGAGCGATAAAAGTTTGTATTTCCAGATCAGAAGAATTTTTGTTTCTGAGCAGCAGGACAGTATCATCTGTGTACATCAATGTACTGCAGTAGTCAGCAAGGTAGTTCGGAAAATCACTCGTGAAAATTATGTATAGGACAGGTCCCAGTACAGAGCCTTGCGGAACCCCTGATTTAACTGGGAGGAGTTCAGATGTTGTTTTCTCGAGCATTCCAGAGTTCATGTACTTGATTTCAACTGCCTGAGTTCTGTCCGTTAAGTAGCTTTTAAACCATTTTCCTGCGACACCCTTAGTTCCCATTTTTTCCAGTTTTTTCAGCAGCAAATCATGTTGAATACAATCTAAGAAGACTGCGGTTGTAGTGTCGCCATCCTCGAGGGCTTTTATGATTTGTTCAGTAATGGCGCTGTTATGATGGCGCTGTTTGTTGATCTGTTTGCTGTGAATCCATGTTGCTCAACTGGCAAAAGCTGGTGTCATGTGAGGTGGTGCAGAAGTCTTGTAAGGACGATCTTTTCAATAAGTTTGGAGAAAGTTGACAAGAGAAAAATTGGTCTGTAGTTTTTTTCAGTTGAGTTACCCTGTTTGAACTTAGGATACACTTTTGCTGCCTTAAGTTTACTTGGAAATTTCCCCTGTGCAAAAGACTTGTTTATTACATTGGTAAGAGGATTTATCAGCTCTTTTTCGCAACATTTCAGGATTTTTGATGAGATGTCGTCAAACCCGCTTTAATTTTTTGTTTTAAGTGCCTGGATTGTTCTACTAACTTCTAATGGAGTTGTGGGCCAGAGTATCAAATCTTCAGGTGAGTAATGAAAGTCATTTATCAATTGGTTTTATGTTATTGTTAGACTATGCCAGGATGTTAGTTGCATCATTAACAAAATAGTGATTCAATTCTTCAGCAACCTTTTGAGGATCAGATGTGACTGCCTATGCTAAGCTGAATAGGTTCATTTTTCATATGTTTACTTTGCTTTCCTGAGTTTATTATTTTCCACATAGCTTTTGATTTGTTCTCAGCTTTATTTATGAAATCAGTATTCTGTGTTTTCCTCATTTGCTTTAGGTGGAGATCGTACTCTTTCTTCTTACGAGCTGCATCAGCTTTCTTTTCATTTGTTCCACAGAGCATAAACGCTTCTTGAGCTTCGAGGAAGTTCTCTCTTTTCTGCTTTGTCACTGGATCAGTTGGCAGACTCTTCTTTTTGTTCTGTGCACAAAACTTTTTTAGTGGACACGATACACTTACATTGTACGTTACTGTGTTTATGAAGTTGTTGTAAGCAATTTCTGCACATTGTGGTTCATACACTGAAATGTTTCATGTCATCAACATACATTTTTTATCGTAAATAACCATATATTTTAGTATAATGTCTTATGTATTTGTGTAATGCAGTAAAGAATAATTAATAAATGAACGAATACCATGATTGAATATAGATAATGTTCCTTGAACCCCATGATACTTATGATATTCCTTGATAATTTAATGTTGCTTGAATAATTAATGTGTAACCACCCTTAATATGTTTATGTGTAATCACCCCTCAGAAAATCATTAATCATATAGTATAATAAGGAATTAATTTTATTAAATAAATAATTTAATAATTCATTCTTGTTATTAAACTTGTTCTTAATCATGTTAAATAAATAGTTACTGAGTTAATTAGTTTTATAAGTTAATATCATAAATATATATATATATATATTGTGTACATGGAAACTACAATAATATAAATTTATTCAAAATTTACAGCTTCATAATAATCTAAATTCTAGTGATTTTGGTGTCAAGAATATAAGTGATGAGTATTTTGTGAACCCCTAGTGCAACAATAGTTACCCCAGCTTTCCAGAGACACTCTTGCAGCAGAAGCCAAATTGAGAGGATGTGTAGAGTCATTAACTTAGGACATTGTTCCTAATTTTAAAATATCCCAAGTCAGAGGACTGGAATTGCAAGGCCAGTACCTAAATTATTAGTAGGGAACTCTGCCAAGTACATTTTCGAGTCAAACCCTTTTGTTCCTCACTCAAGATTATTATATTTGGTACTTGGTGAAGATTCTTGTAGCAGCTTGGTAAGATCCAACCATATCCTTATATTTTCCTACTAGCAAGTGTAGAGAAGAAGAGACTGTTAAAAATTTTAATAATTAATCAAATATAAATTTAAAGAAGAATATTTTACTACAAATTTTGAACTTTAATAACATTTCAGCCTAATTACTTCAAGAAGTGAACATTGATCTTCTACCATTCGGCCATCTTATTGTGAAGCTGACTTTTGGCTTTGCATTGTTGAATACATTTTCAAAAATTAACTATTTGGACTTATTTATGTTTTATGAACTTTATTTCAAAACTGAATTTGTCTAGCCGGCACGATACTTCCCCCTGAGAAAGGCCTATGTTTACCCTGAGTATAGCCTGGAACAATGATTGTTATTTGCAGAGACATTTTTCAAATTTTGATCTGGCCTTCAGCCTAATTGTAAGACCCATTATTGTACTATCCATGTGTCCCCTTTTTCAATCAGATGCTCTTGTATTTCTTGAATAAATCATTATTATTATTATTATTGTAAAATTGTTTTCTTAAAAATCATAGATAATAAGATAAGGTTCAGTACTTACTATGTCAAACACTACATGGTAGGTATCCTTTGGTGAACTAAATTATCAAACTACTGAATAAAGTCAAATACCTGGTCAAATCACTAAGAATCATGAAAGACAACATAGTTTTAGAATATTTATTTATTTATTCATCAATATTGTGTATGCAGCAAAAGTGTGTGTTTTTATAATTGGCGCAACCAACGTGTGGCCTAGACAAATTCAGTTAATTGTAGTTTCCATCCAGTAGCCTAGACTGTAAGATTGTCAACCTAGCCTAAGTAATAAAGGTATTAGATTTAAGCATAACAGCCCCCGTAAAACCCTATCCCCGTCCCATTAATAAATGAACTACAATTTAAGGTATCCTAAACGTTATCCCATCAACATGAGTAAACAACCGAGTGATCATAAAAACCAACGCGGTAGCCATTTCCTAGAAACCGACGCCACAACATCACAGTTAAATTCACAGTCATCCACACAATCAGCTGACAACACACAACAGTACAGTTCCTCATCTAACGAAAACATCAACCAATCACATTCCACTATTCCAGACAAAACACAAGACATGGACATTGAACAAACCGTAAATGCAGCGATTGAATCCAGTCCAACACAAATCGAATACACTACTGTACGGAATATTGTACCGAGCGAAACAAGACAGTACGAATCGAGCCGAAGCCAGGCGATAATGAACAATCAGACACTGCCTCCTACAACGAGCGGACAAACAGCTGACACAACGCGCTACGGTAACCATGACGACCGCGCGCAGCCAATCAGAAGCGCCGATACACACCCGATCGTCCACAGCCTAGATGATCACGCACAACCAATCACAGAAGCCGACACAGAACGCTTAGACATGAATGCGCCCAATTCAAACGATGATTCAGGGTTAAGCACTATTTTGAATTATTTAAAGCAGATCGATACTAAACTAAATCAGACAAATTCGAATTTGGTTGAGACAAACCTTAAATTGGACAAAACTAAATGCGATATTGTCAATAAGTTAGATCAAACAAAATTAATAATGAGTCAAGAAATCAAAGCTTGCCGACATGCTCTCGAGTATCAAGTGAATGAAATTAGAGAAACACAGAGGGAATTTAAACAAGAAATCGAAAATATCAAAACGATCCAAAATAATCAGTCGGCAGAAATGGAGCTAAACTAACTAAGATTAAATCAGAAACAAAAACATACTTGCGAGACACAATGGCTCAGCAACAAAGAGAGCTTAAAGACATGATCACAAACGAAAACATAAATCTAAAACGAGAATTAGAGACACACATTGAAGAAACCGAATCCGATTTAAAGGAGCAAATCAGAACACAGACAGAGAGAACACTAGTAGCCACAGATAATACTACACGAGCATATATCAAGTCATTACACGATGAGCTCGCCATCAACGAGACCCAGAAAAAACTCAACGAACAAGATCTTTCTTTAAAAGACATTTTTAGGTGGGGTATCTGAATTATGCTGGACATTTATTGGGCAACTCACCACCTTGAGGTTATTTATGGTGTTTGGTCCTATGGTGAAGATTTTGTTGGTAAAATCCTCTTGTCAATATTAAAAATAACAGTCAAAAAACACATACACACACACACGAAAAACACATAAACGCCACGAAACGAAAACCCAACGAAACGAAAACCCAACAAGATCTTGAAATTAAGACAATAACCGAAACGCTTGAAAAATGCGAACTAGACGTGAAAGCTCTTAAGACCTCAAACACAAATCACACTAACTCAACGGGACCGATACAAGTTATCTGTAACGGAAGCGAATCGATTTAAAGACAGGTACCAAAATTCAATGGTCGGAGCGGTAATCCCAACGAATACTTGCAAAGGTTGAAACGTTACTACCAGAAGAGTATTGAACCAGGAATCGATAGACAGGAATACCTGAGAGATATCCTCGAAATAAGCTTCGAGATGGCTTCAACTGGTGAAATACGACATCGCAGACTGGGATACATTTGCCATGGAATTTTTAAACAAATACTGGAGTCGAGAGGTTCAGAGAGGTATCAAAGCGAAGATTGAAAATGAAAAGTATCGAACCCAAAGTAATTTATCGAGAACGGAATACTTCACGGAGCGAGTGTTATTACTCCAATCGATGACACCCACGATGACGGAGGAAGAAATAGTCACATTGCTCGCCGAAAGATTCAACAACTTAATACAAGACAGTGTTAATGTGCAGAACATTACGACCATCAAACAGTTCGAAAAGCTTTTACAGAAGGAAGACATACATGAGGGACCCAAGAAACTCAAACACAACAACAATAACTACTCAGAAAATAACCACAGACCTCACAGCCCAAACAATCACAATCGAAACCAGTGGCGGCTCGTGAACATATGTACTGGGGGTTTACAGTTAAAAAATATATACATGATATCAATGTATGATACTAGAGCTATTAAACTAATCAGTATTTAAGTACGTTAAACGATTAAAAGACTGCAGCGCCTTCATTTCTTCAGATACTTGTTGTTATACACGAGTGTAATGCTTAAAGTATCAAATTTAATAAGGCACCACCCAATATACTATACTAGTTTATACCCATTTTGTACTTTGACGATTATGAGTCGTATTTTGCTACTATTACACATTAATTTGATATTAACCCAAAATTAAACATTACATAATTCTTCACTATTTTTTATTGACTGTAATTTTTATTTTTTATCTTGCACATAAAAATAACCATAATTTCATTTTAAAAGAGAATTAATTATTTAGACTAAACATATAAATAAGGCTGACACAGTTAATGTTGAACATTAATAAATGATTGAAACCAATTTTATTATTAATCTGTAATGGAAAAAGGGAAGTAATAAAAGCTATATGAAGTGAACAATTAAAAAATGTATTACTGCCAATGCTATACAGAAATTTTATGGTTGGTATTGTTTTTTTAGATAAAGTCCATCCTTCTCTCTTTCCTCGATGCGAAAGTATCAATTACTATACGATGAATTACGACTATACCTTGATTACCGAAAGAAAACGCGGCCACGGCCACACAGAACTGACTCCTTCTATTTCATATTGTTGAACTAAAATATTTCGTTACAAGTTTTAGTAAATTTTATTCATTTAAAAAGTATAGTACAATTTTTTTAGAAAGTTTTAAATAATTCTATGTAAAAGGCTTTTAGTAAATTTTATTGGTGTAAATAGCAACGTAAGTCTTTAAACAATTTGTAATTAATGCCTACCCCAAAAATATAATTTTATATAGCCAGATATATTTTGACACGAATAACAATACATTTACAATAAATTAAAAGTGATATTACCATTAGTCAGGAGTGTAATAAATATTCTTGCAGAGGGTCAGCTATGGCGCGGCCGCTACGCCAATTATTTTCTTTCGATAATCAGAGTATATCATTAAACACCAATCTACATCACTGAAATAAACATATTTATCACTAAAAACAACGTTAAAACACACAATATTTATATTAATAAACTTTAATATCGTTCGAACCAAAAAACAACAAGTGTCAAGCCTTGTTTAAAACGCACGTGGCTCATAGGAAGCAGCTCCGAGGGAAGCTCCATTCAATCTTGGTCACTCACCCGCCGCTGCCACAAATGGACTCGTCCTACGCCTATAGCCGCGGAGTGCTGTGCTCTAAACTCAGTCTCACCTCTCTGGTGCTAGTGACAACGTCGAGTGCGAGGCGCACTCTTCGCTGTTGCTTATTACTGACATTTTTAATTGTTTGGGATATTCTGCGTTTATATAGACGTATTTTAATAAATACCATTATTTGTGGTTTTTCATAGAGGGTTCACGTGCTCATGTGCTCCTATGCACGAGCCGCCACTGATCGAAACACAAATAACACAATGAACCAAAACCACAGAGCGTACCAGCCCAGATGGCAACAGCAACAACCATCACATAACCAAAGAAACGAACACATCGAACACAGGTCGTACAACCACCAGCAACACAATTCCTACCGACCGGAATTTAATAATCACAGACCTCACCATGATTATAAACCATACCGAAGCGACAACAGATATTCAAACAGACATAATGAACAACAGAACCATGAACAGAGACGGTATCCAACTCGGGAACAAGAACAAGTTCTCGCTATCATCGGTCAAAACGATCCCATTGCGCTAGCAGAAGCGATGAGCAGACCGCCACCACCAATTGTAAATAGCCCGACGACCAGTACAAACTCTTCCGCAACGCTGGAAAACTAGAGAGCGCTGTATTTACAAGTCGAGGAGCTCACCATGTAAATAGTAACATAATTACAGCGCTGGAATTTCAAGTCCTCGATACATCATCATCTGAACAGTACGAAGTCAATAGTATTATGTGCGATAGAGATTTCTTATTAACTGAAAATACAGATAATAACACTCACATCTCCAGACCAATTAAAACTAAATGTCCTGAAATACAAATACAAATTAACAAAGTTATAGTTAAAGCATTGATTGATACCGGTTCATCTATAACTTGTATATCTGAATCCTGGTTTAAAGATAATTAGCAGCTTATGAGACCTTTTGAAGAGTTACCTTTAACCAACACGATAATCAAGATAGCCACAGGAGACAAGTCAAAACGAGTATCTAAGATAATATTTGCACCAGTTACTATTCAGAATCAAACGACATATTTACAATTTTTCATCGTACCCAACCTCATCAAACCAGTGATCTTAGGAGTGGATGTGTTAGCTATTTTAAGAATGGACATAAACTTTGATAATAATGAAATAAACATGTATATGAATAATATGAACATTATATTGAAGTTTGACGTGGTTATTAATGAAGGACAATTATGTATGATCACTACTGATAATGGCCATAGGCAAATAAATAATTATGAAGACGAAATGTCATGTATCAATAGTAATGATAATTTTATGTATGAGGAGTACGATAACAGTAATAACAATTTTCACTAAGTGCAAGAAGAAACTACAAGTAACAATGAAATATTATCTGAAGAAACTGTCAACATAGGTCTTTCAACGAATACCTACATCAATGAAGAGCAGAAGAATTCCTTGAGTAAGCTGTTGTTGAAGTATCAGCATGTATTTTCAGATAAACCTGGTAATGCAACATACAACGTTAGTGATTTGGCTCATGAAAATATTTATGGTCCCTACCATATTTCTACGTTGAAGAAATATATCGATCAACAGATGTAACAGATGACCCTATCGATGAGTTGAAATTTCAACTGGCGGTGACTCCTAGAAGACGACAGTGCTCCCTAGCTAACCAAACAGACAGTGATTTTATCTACCTTAAGAAAAGTGAAAGGACACTAGTGACATTCCATATGGGATGGAGGGGATGAAAAAAATATAAACTGCAATCGCGAGTGCGTGAACTATTAATTTTCAGTGTTTTAATAATCAGTGTTCCCTATAATCAGTTTTGTTACCCCAAATAACGTTAAAATGAAGTTAATATGTGAAATAATAATCAATGTTTAATAATCTCTTAGTTATAAGTAAATATAAGATCACCAATAAATCATTCATTTAATGTTTTCTCATACTATCTGTAAGTATCATTCATAACGTATGTTTCATATGCCATTTCACATTTTATCGAAATTTATCTGAATTCCATCTCATATAAATTTCTGAAAGGATTTTGAAATGTTTCCTGTCAACATCATACATTTTTTAATCATAAATAACCATATATTTTAGTACAGTCGACTCTCGCTAACTCAAAACTCCACGGGACTGCGATTTTTCTTCGTGTCACGTATAGTTCGTCAAAGGCATAGTTCGAGTTATAGAGGTAAACCAAATGAAAATTCATGAAACAGAGATAAAGAAAAATGTAGTTTATTCCCTACATCTCCGACAAATCTAAGCTTTTAACTTATTTAAATATTATCCCTGTAGGAAAGGGGATACAGGTTATTATATTATAAATACGGACACTTGTGACATTCCATATGGGATGGAGGGGATAAAAAAATATAAACTGCAATCGCGAGTGCGATATTTATAATATAATAACCTGTAAAACACGAAAACAGATAACATCACATTAATTCTGATTAAAAAGCTCGTAATCTTCCTCTGCTTAATCATGTAAAAACAATTAATTACAGTATCGATCATAATTTTTATCAAAACAATTATTACCTTCACTTGCCTGCTTTTCAATTTACACCTGGTTTTTTATAATTGTTGTTAGCTGGAATATTAAACCTGGCAGCGATGTCTTTCTTCTTTACCGCCCCGACGTTCACCAACTTTATTATTTCTAACTTTTCACCACCAGTCAGTGCTTTGGGTTGTCTTTTCGCACTCATTCTCGAATATTTCACGCACAAACAGTCGTCACACACTCAAAAAGTCCCGCACAAGGTAAACGTACTCCAGACTGCAGACAGTCTACAGGTGCTTGACCCCAGATAAGATTCACCGACAGGTTGCATCCTGAACACCGGGATTTCGTATTTCAGGGGTCCATTCTGAAAATTTTGTGGTATGGAGGTAAACTTCGAGTTATGGAGGTAAAGCGCAAATCGAATTCGTCTTATCTACTGAACTTCATGTTATAGAGGTAATTTTTGAGTCCCTCCGAGCTATAGAGGTAAAATATAACCGGAAAATTAGTTCATGCTATGTATAGTAATTTCTTCTTCTTAGACAGGTTTTTCCAAGGGGATTCAAAATAATTCGTGATATCGAGGATTTTGTGATTTCAAGGTTCGTGTTAGCGAGAGTCGACTGTATAATGTCTTATGTATTTGTGTAATGCAGTAAAGAATAAATAATAAATGAACGAATACCATGATTGAATATAGATAATGATCCTTGAACCCCATGATACTTATGATATTCCTTGATATTTTAATGTTGCTTGAATAATTAATGTGTAACCACCCTTAATATGTTTATGTGTAATCACCCCTCAGAAAATCATTAATCATCTAGTATAATAAGTAATTAATTTTATCTATATTATATACAACCGCTGGTGTAACTCAGGTATACGAACTGTTTTCCACTTCCCGATGACCTACAGACTTGAAATTTTGCACGCACTTCCCTAACTGCCTGAACATATGGGGAAAATTGTCAGAACTCACAATTTTTAATTTTAACCCCCTCAAAAAAATTATTAAAAAAATCGCTAAAATAGCTTTTTGAAATAAAGTTATTTGGAGCTCTAGTGGCCGAACGGATGGTCCTATCGAAAAACAGACTGCACTATGTGCCACGGATTTTTCACGATCTACAACTTTGATTCTATGACTTTTTGCTTTTTGCCCTATCTCGTCCCCTTCACCCTTAGATAGCTCTAGAATTTGAAATTTTTGAAGATTTCCCTTCGTTTTTCCAGCTCCATTTGGCTTGATATTAAATGTAGAGGCCTGAAATGTGCTAGACATCATTTCTACAGCATATATGTTACAAATCACCAATAAAATAACTAGTTCTTAGCATGAAAATGCGGATAAAGTTAAAAATCTTCGAAATTTTCCTATGTCTCCAATTTTGATTCTTTAATCCAGCCATATAGGTTCTCACTAATCTTCCTTACCATCATACTGTATCTTATAGTAGAATCTATAACTTCTGAATCTTCAAACTAAGTCGGTAATGCAGTATTAGCAGTTTAGCATTGTTATTAGGCATTGTTAAATTATATACTTTATTATTATACTTTTTGAATTATCCTCCTATATTTTTATAAAATATACAACCGAAATAATCTAGAACCACAATTCTTTTCATTCTTTCCTTAAAGTGTAGTTTATTCTTATGGAGCTTACTAAAACATGTCAAATCTCGCTACGTTGGATTGAATATGTTGTTTTGCATTTGAAATTCGCCGAGTATGCAGGTCTGCTGCAACGGGGGTATTTCGAAATCGAATTGCTCAATGTCTTACTACCTGATATAAAAATGTAGACTTGTATAAACCCTGAAAAAAACAGGGAAGACGTTCAGCGGTACTCAAAGCGTAATCCTGACGCCTCCCTTGAGAGGGTTAAGATTTTTCGTTTGAAAAACCCGAAACTCTCTGAAGTTAAGCATTTGCCAAATTCGCTTAACAGGAAATATATAAAAATAAATCATAAATAAAATATGAATGTTTTGGGTTTCTTCAAATCGGACCGAACAATACTGTACTACCTTCGTGTCCTACTTATGTTTGTTCCTTGTCGTGGTTATCTCGACTTTCTGTCACTTGTTGGACCTAACTGTCCGCACATTCCAGGAACTCACACGGAAACTCGGTTTGGTTGAAGACGAAGATGAGTACGACTACGCGTTGCAAGATGCTGCGCAATTCATGACAGGCCCTAGACTCCGCTCTTTGTTTGTGCTCCTTTGTAACACGGGGGCTCCTGGAGCAATCTTGTGGGACAAATTCAGAGACCTCGTTTGCGAGGATCACATTGAAAGGAATCCCCATGATCCAGAGCTGGCCTACCATCTTGCCCTCGTCGAAATTTATCGTAGTTTACACCGTCAGGGTTCCTGTTTATCCAATCACGGTCTCCCTGATATGGAAGAAGACACTACTGAATTGGGTAGGGGACTGCTCATCTATGGTGAAAATCAACAAAGAGCGTTGGTTGAGGAGTGGGTAGTCAAACTGTCTGATGATCAGAGGCAGGTTTTTGATTACATTCGTTCACTTCTTAATAGCCGCGGGGTTTGTAGGTCATACAAAATTATCTTTCTGGATGGGCCAGTTCCCACTGATGTTGGCCTATTGTATGACCGGTTACAAGAGCCAAGGTCAGACCATAGAATCAGTCGGTGTTGATCTACGCACGGATTGCTTCACGCATGGACAGCTCTACGTTTTGCTAAGTAGAGTTAGGCACCGAAATTGCGCCACAAACCAAACTGACAAGAAAGGTTCACTAATCCCTAACCGATATTGCGTCGTGAGGGTGGCAGGTACCTGTAGACTGCAACACCACGCAATGACTCAGTAATGTTACCCTCGTCCCCCCCCCCCCCCCCCCGCCTGACCAGTTGACGAACCACAGAATATTTGTATTCCACAAATTATTTGTCAGTTTTGCATAAGACACCTAATCGATAGGTAGCTCCATTCACGAGCAAGTGATCCATTATAGTTATTTAGAATTAGTTGTTTACTGTTTGCGATCTTCATTACAGAAATTATAAATCAATGATATCAATACAGAAATAGCCCTTCGGAAAAAAAGGTATGAGTTGCTATATTCCAGCACCATATAAAATAAATCGAACGATATAATTGATAAATTGATTAGTTACCGGAAATAGAAATTAAACAGTACGGCGGTTAATCACCAGTCAGTTAAGTGTATCAGTTAATCAGTTAAGTGTTAGTACGTTGAGTTAACGTAAAAACCTTGCACTTTTTGATACAGCTTATATCCACTTGGCAGGAGTAAAGAAGATACTAGGAGAAGTATTTTTGTCCGAAGAACCAATCTTTAATTCTTGTGTAACACCTCCATATCAGCCATTAAAGTAAGCCATCTGTATGAATTTTCAAATTTAGCCTGACTCTGTTGCTCACTCGCCACTTCCCTCCAAGGGGCGATAACGAAGGGTTCCCTGTAAGGAATTCCTGTGTTCCGACTTCGAAGGCGAGGCGAGGAGTCAGTGCTTGCCTCCCTCATGTGATTCTAGGAAGGGCTGCGGCGCAATATCGGTCTACCCCTGGAACAAGATTTAGAGTCATGGTGCAATTTCGGTGCGCCCATGTGAAGAACATAGTCTTTAACGACCTCCTTCTTTAATACTGATAAATACATCCGCAGTAAGCTAGGGGATCTGCGAGATGATGAAAACTCCTCGTTGTAATTAGACTATTCACGCAGTACGATAGGGGGTCTGCTTAAAAAAAGTCCCCGGTGTTGTGTATAGTTGTTTAAAATTATGTTAATGTTTGTGTTTTAATTGTTTACGGCAGAGGCAAGGGGGCCTGCTTCGTCAAACTCCCCATTGATTTGTTTTTTCGTTGGTGTAAATAGATCTGATTTTTAATCTTTTCACAGGCAGAGGCAAGGAGGCCTGCCTTAAAAAAAACTCCCCATTTATTTGATATCTATTTTGTTTTTATAGTGTTGTAAATACATGGTTTCTACGTTTCCTGACCTCCCCGTTTGGCGGAACTGGATACGCCTACTATAAACTATTGCTAGGTAAACTGACAAGGAAATCAAATTGCATTAATTCTTCCTTGATAAAAAAAGTTGTTCGTTACTGAAATCCAACTTTCTTTAATCATTTCATTTAAAAAACATATTTCAAAAACCAATCTGCATTCCTCAAAATTCATCCCAATAAAAACATAATCAAAATCTTTAATCACCGACAGCACTATTTTCAACACATACATAGGCTCTCTTCTCACATCCAACTTAACTAATTCTCATCAATAACATTCGAATATAAATATACCTTCATACACATAATTTTCACCAACCCTTACAATATCCATTGAAAATTCATATCTTTAAAAGTTCTTCATCAGTTTTCTTTGAAGTACGTACACAAAGTCTCCAGCTTAAAATTATCTCAACACTGGCAATTAACGCCCTATTGGGGTCCTTCAATATTGGGTATTGTTCAACTGCAGGGAACACAAACGGGGGCCTGGGGGCGGAGCCCCCAGCGAGCGAAGCAAGTTAAATAAATAATTTAATAATTCATTCTTGTTATTAAACTTGTCCTTAATCATGTTAAATAAATAGTTACTGAGTTAATTTTCTAAGTTAATATCATAATCATATATTATGTACATGGAAACTACAATAATATAAATTTATTCAAAATTTACAGCTTCATAATAATCTAAATTCTAGTGATTTTGGTGTCAAGAATATAAGTGATGAGTATTTTGTGAACCCCTAGTGCAACAATAGTTACCCCAGCTTTCCAGAGACACTCTTGCAGCAGAAGCCAAATTGAGAGGATGTGTAGAGTCATTAACTTAGGACATTGTTCCTAATTTTAAAATATCCCAAGTCAGAGGACTAGAATTGCAAGGCCAGTACCTAAATTATTAGTAGGGAACTCTGCCAAGTACATTTTCGAGTCAAACCCTTTTGTTCCTCACTCAAGATTATTATATTTGGTACTTGGTGAAGATTCTTGTAGGTAGCAGCTTGGTAAGATCCAACCATATCCTTACATTTTCCTACTAGCAAGTGTAGAGAAGAGGAGACTGTTAAATAATTTAATAATTAATCAAATATAAATTTAAAGAAGAATATTTTACTACAAATTTTGAACTTTAATAACATTTCAGCCTAATTACTTCAAGAAGTGAACATTGATCTTCTACCATTCGGCCATCTTATTGTGAAGCTGACCTTTGGCTTTGCATTGTTGAATACATTTTCAAAAATTAACTATTTGGACTTATTTATGTTTTAAGAACTTTATTTCAAAACTGAATTTGTCTAGCCGGCACGATACTTCCCCCTGAGAAAGGCCTATGTTTACCCTGAGTATAGCCTGGAACAATGATTGTTTTTTGTAGAGCCTTTTCAAACATCAAAGACGATCGTTTTATGGCACTTCTCAACCACAATGGCTCATGAATCCGGGGTATTAGTTAGAAGACACGTAAGAACTAACAAGTATGAACCTTTAGTAGAACAAGCCCAGTTGATTGAAGCCAATCCAGACTATGCTCGAATCAAGTATAGAGATGGAAGAGAGTCTCTGGTATCGGTGCGCCATCTCGCAATTCCTCCTGAAGCCATCCATCAAGAGGATGATCTTATGTCTCAATTATCGCCAGACTATGTGTCTTCGGAAAATCTCACTCAAGAACAATATCCTGTTTCTCAATACCGAACACGAGAAAGTACTCCACCTCAACCTACAAATGAAGTTCCCATTCAGTCTGAAATTGAAACATCCACTTTACTTGAGGCTGTAACCCCTACTTCAGTGAAGAATGAACAAGACTCAAACTTACGCCGTTCTACTAGAATCCGAAGACCTCCTGCCTATCTAAGTGATTATATGTAAAAAAGAAGGTGGGGTGAATGTAATGTTGTATGATTTCATATCAACTGTCCATCTTTAATCACATGTTCTTTAAGATTGTTTATGTTTATGTTTACAATGTCATGTTCATTTTATAATAAGAAATGTAGTAGTTTTTTAAAGTTGAATAAAACCATATCAATTTGGTTTTTAACTTATTTTCTCTTTTACATTCATAACAAACCAAATGAAAATTTATAATACAGAGATAAAGAAAAATGTAGGTTATTCCCGACATCTCCGACAAATCTAAGCTTTTAACTTATTTAAATATTATCCCTGTAGGAAAGATAAATACGTATTTATAATATAATAACCTGTAAAACACGAAAACAGATAACATCACATTAATTCTGATTAAAAAGCCCGTAATCTTCCTCTGCTTAATCATGTAAAAACAATGAATTACAGTATCGATCATAAGTTTTATTAAAACAATTATTACCTTCACTTTCGTGCTTTTCAATTTACACCTGGTTTTTTATAATTGTTGATAGCTGGAACATTAAACCTGGCAGCGATGTCTTTCTTCTTTACCACCCCGACGTTCACCAACTTTATTATTTCTAACTTTTCACCACCAGTCAGTGCTTTGGGTTGTCTTTTCGCACTCATTCTCGAATATTTCTTGCACAAACAGTCGTCACACACTCAAAAAGTCCCGCACAAGGTAAATGTACTCCAGACTGTAGACAGTCTACAGGCGCTTGACCCCAGATAAGATTCACCGACAGGTTGCATCCTGAACACCGGGATTTCGTATTTCAGGGGTCCATTCTGAAAATTTTGTGGTATGGAGGAAAACTTCTAGTTATGGAGGTAAAGCGTGAATTGAATTCGTCTTATCTACTGAACTTCATGTTACAGAGGTAATTTTTGAGTCCCTCCGAGCTATAGAGGTAAAATATAACCGGAAAATTAGTTTGTGCTATGTATATTAATTTCTTCTTGTTAGACAGGTTTTTCCAAGGGGATTCAAAATAATTCGTGATATCAAGGATTTTGTGATATCAAGGTTCGTGTTAGCGAGAGTCGACTGTATAATGTCTTATGTATTTGTGTAATGCAGTAAAGAATAATTAATAAATGAACGAATACCATGATTGAATATAGATAATGATCCTTGAACCCGATGATACTTATGATATTCCTTGATTATTTAATGTTGCTTGAATAATTAATGTGTAACCACCCTTAATATGTTTATGTGTAATCACCCCTCAGAAAATCATTAATCATATAGTATAATAAGTAATTAATTTTATTAAATAAATAATTTAATAATTCATTCTTGTTATTAAACTTGTCCTTAATCATGTTAAATAAATAGTTACTGAGTTAATTAATTTCCTAAGTTAATATCATAATCATATATTATGTACATGGAAACTACAATAATATAAATTTATTCAAAATTTACAGCTTCATAATAATCTAAATTCTAGTGATTTTGGTGTCAAGAATATAAGTGATGAGTATTTTGTGAACCCCTAGTGCAACAATAGTTACCCCAGCTTTCCAGAGACACTCTTGCAGCAGAAGCCAAATTGAGAGGATGTGTAGAGTCATTAACTTAGGACATTGTTCCTAATTTTAAAATATCCCAAGTCAGAGGACTAGAATTGCAAGGCCAGTACCTAAATTATTAGTAGGGAACTCTGCCAAGTACATTTTCGAGTCAAACCCTTTTGTTCCTCACTCAAGATTATTATATTTGGTACTTGGTGAAGATTCTTGTAGGTAGCAGCTTGGTAAGATCCAACCATATCCTTACATTTTCCTACTAGCAAGTGTAGAGAAGAGGAGACTGTTAAATAATTTAATAATTAATCAAATATAAATTTAAAGAAGAATATTTTACTACAAATTTTGAACTTTAATAACATTTCAGCCTAATTACTTCAAGAAGTGAACATTGATCTTCTACCATTCGGCCATCTTATTGTGAAGCTGACCTTTGGCTTTGCATTGTTGAATACATTTTCAAAAATTAACTATTTGGACTTATTTATGTTTTATGAACTTTATTTCAAAACTGAATTTGTCTAGCCGGCATGATACTTCCCCCTGAGAAAGGCCTATGTTTACCCTGAGTATAGCCTGGAACAATGATTGTTTTTTGTAGAGCCTTTTCAAACATCAAAGACGATCGTTTTATGGCACTTCTCAACCACAATGGCTCATGAATCCGGGGCCAGTATTAGTTAGAAGACACGTAAGAACTAACAAGTATGAACCTTTAGTAGAACAAGCCCAGTTGATTGAAGCCAATCCAGACTATGCTCGAATCAAGTATAGAGATGGAAGAGAGTCTCTGGTATCGGTGCGCCATCTCGCAATTCCTCCTGAAGCCATCCATCAAGAGGATGATCTTATGTCTCAATTATCGCCAGACTATGTGTCTTCGGAAAATCTCACTCAAGAACAATATCCTGTTTCTCAATACCGAACACGAGAAAGTACTCCACCTCAACCTACAAATGAAGTTCCCATTCAGTCTGAAATTGAAACATCCACTTTACTTGAGGCTGTAACCCCTACTTCAGTGAAGAATGAACAAGACTCAAACTTACGCCGTTCTACTAGAATCCGAAGACCTCCTGGCTATCTAAGTGATTATATGTAAAAAAGAAGGTGGGGTGAATGTAATGTTGTATGATTTCATATCAACTGTCCATCTTTAATCACATGTTCTTTAAGATTGTTTATGTTTATGTTTACAATGTCATGTTCATTTTATAATAAGAAATGTAGTAGTTTTTTAAAGTTGAATAAAACCATATCAATTTGGTTTTTAACTTATTTTCTCTTTTACATTCATAACAAACCAAATGAAAATTTATAATACAGAGATAAAGAAAAATGTAGGTTATTCCCTACATCTCCGACAAATCTAAGCTTTTAACTTATTTAAATATTATCCCTGTTGGAAAGATAAATACGTATTTATAATATAATAACCTGTAAAACACGAAAACAGATAACATCACATTAATTCTGATTAAAAAGCCCGTAATCTTCCTCTGCTTAATCATGTAAAAACAATGAATTACAGTATCGATCATAAGTTTTATTAAAACAATTATTACCTTCACTTTCGTGCTTTTCAATTTACACCTGGTTTTTTATAATTGTTGATAGCTGGAACATTAAACCTGGCAGCGATGTCTTTCTTCTTTACCACCCCGACGTTCACCAACTTTATTATTTCTAACTTTTCACCACCAGTCAGTGCTTTGGGTTGTCTTTTCGCACTCATTCTCGAATATTTCTTGCACAAACAGTCGTCACACACTCAAAAAGTCCCGCACAAGGTAAACGTACTCCAGACTGTAGACAGTCTACAGGCGCTTGACCCCAGATAAGATTCACCGACAGGTTGGATCCTGAACACCGGGATTTCGTATTTCAGGGGTCCATTCTGAAAATTTTGTGGTATGGAGGAAAACTTCTAGTTATGGAGGTAAAGCGTGAATCGAATTCGTCTTATCTACTGAACTTCATGTTACAGAGGTAATTTTTGAGTCCCTCCGAGCTATAGAGGTAAAATATAACCGGAAAATTAGTTTGTGCTATGTATATTAATTTCTTCTTGTTAGACAGGTTTTTCCAAGGGGATTCAAAATAATTCGTGATATCAAGGATTTTATGATATCAAGGTTCGTGTTAGCGAGAGTCGACTGTATAATGTCTTATGTATTTGTGTAATGCAGTAAAGAATAATTAATAAATGAACGAATACCATGATTGAATATAGATAATGATCCTTGAACCCGATGATACTTATGATATTCCTTGATTATTTAATGTTGCTTGAATAATTAATGTGTAACCACCCTTAATATGTTTATGTGTAATCACCCCTCAGAAAATCATTAATCATATAGTATAATAAGTAATTAATTTTATTAAATAAATAATTTAATAATTCATTCTTGTTATTAAACTTGTCCTTAATCATGTTAAATAAATAGTTACTGAGTTAATTAATTTCCTAAGTTAATATCATAATCATATATTATGTACATGGAAACTACAATAATATAAATTTATTCAAAATTTACAGCTTCATAATAATCTAAATTCTAGTGATTTTGGTGTCAAGAATATAAGTGATGAGTATTTTGTGAACCCCTAGTGCAACAATAGTTACCCCAGCTTTCCAGAGACACTCTTGCAGCAGAAGCCAAATTGAGAGGATGTGTAGAGTCATTAACTTAGGACATTGTTCCTAATTTTAAAATATCCCAAGTCAGAGGACTAGAATTGCAAGGCCAGTACCTAAATTATTAGTAGGGAACTCTGCCAAGTACATTTTCGAGTCAAACCCTTTGTTCCTCACTCAAGATTATTATATTTGGTACTTGGTGAAGATTCTTGTAGGTAGCAGCTTGGTAAGATCCAACCATATCCTTACATTTTCCTACTAGCAAGTGTAGAGAAGAGGAGACTGTTAAATAATTTAATAATTAATCAAATATAAATTTAAAGAAGAATATTTTACTACAAATTTTGAACTTTAATAACATTTCAGCCTAATTACTTCAAGAAGTGAACATTGATCTTCTACCATTCGGCCATCTTATTGTGAAGCTGACCTTTGGCTTTGCATTGTTGAATACATTTTCAAAAATTAACTATTTGGACTTATTTATGTTTTATGAACTTTATTTCAAAACTGAATTTGTCTAGCCGGCATGATACTTCCCCCTGAGAAAGGCCTATGTTTATCCTGAGTATAGCCTGGAACAATGATTGTTATTTGTAGAGCCTTTTCAAACATCAAAGGATCGTTTTATGGCACTTCTCAACCACAATGGCTCATGAATCCGGGGCCAGTATTAGTTAGAAGACACGTAAGAACTAACAAGTATGAACCTTTAGTAGAACAAGCCCAGATGATTGAAGCCAATCCAGACTATGCTCGAATCAAGTATAGAGATGGAAGAGAGTCTCTGGTATCGGTGCGCCATCTCGCAATTCCTCCTGAAGCCATCCATCAAGAGGATGATCTTATGTCTCAATTATCGCCAGACTATGTGTCTTCGGAAAATCTCACTCAAGAACAATATCCTGTTTCTCAATACCGAACACGAGAAAGTACTCCACCTCAACCTACAAATGAAGTTCCCATTCAGTCTGAAGTTGAAACATCCACTTTACTTGAGGCTGTAACCCCTACTTCAGTGAAGAATGAACAAGACTCAAACTTACGCCGTTCTACTAGAATCCGAAGACCTCCTGCCTATCTAAGTGATTATATGTAAAAAAGAAGGTGGGGTGAATGTAATGTTGTATGATTTCATATCAACTGTCCATCTTTAATCACATGTTCTTTAAGATTGTTTATGTTTATGTTTACAATGTCATGTTCATTTTATAATAAGAAATGTAGTAGTTTTTTAAAGTTGAATAAAACCATATCAATTTGGTTTTTAACTTATTTTCTCTTTTACATTCATAACAAACCAAATGAAAATTTATAATACAGAGATAAAGAAAAATGTAGTTTATTCCCTACATCTCCGACAAATCTAAGCTTTTAACTTATTTAAATATTATCCCTGTAGGAAAGATAAATACGTATTTATAATATAATAACCTGTAAAACACGAAAACAGATAACATCACATTAATTCTGATTAAAAAGCCCGTAATCTTCCTCTGCTTAATCATGTAAAAACAATGAATTACAGTATCGATCATAAGTTTTATTAAAACAATTATTACCTTCACTTTCGTGCTTTTCAATTTACACCTGGTTTTTTATAATTGTTGATAGCTGGAACATTAAACCTGGCAGCGATGTCTTTCTTCTTTACCACCCCGACGTTCACCAACTTTATTATTTCTAACTTTTCACCACCAGTCAGTGCTTTGGGTTGTCTTTTCGCACTCATTCTCGAATATTTCACGCACAAACAGTCGTCACACACTCAAAAAGTCCCGCACAAGGTAAACGTACTCCAGACTGTAGACAGTCTACAGGCGCTTGACCCCAGATAAGATTCACCGACAGGTTGCATCCTGAACACCGGGATTTCGTATTTCAGGGGTCCATTCTGAAAATTTTGTGGTATGGAGGAAAACTTCTAGTTATGGAGGTAAAGCGTGAATCGAATGCGTCTTATCTACTGAACTTCATGTTACAGAGGTAATTTTTGAGTCCCTCCGAGCTATAGAGGTAAAATATAACCGGAAAATTAGTTTGTGCTATGTATATTAATTTCTTCTTGTTAGACAGGTTTTTCCAAGGGGATTCAAAATAATTCGTGATATCAAGGATTTTGTGATATCAAGGTTCGTGTTAGCGAGAGTCGACTGTATAATGTCTTATGTATTTGTGTAATGCAGTAAAGAATAATTAATAAATGAACGAATACCATGATTGAATATAGATAATGATCCTTGAACCCGATGATACTTATGATATTCCTTGATTATTTAATGTTGCTTGAATAATTAATGTGTAACCACCCTTAATATGTTTATGTGTAATCACCCCTCAGAAAATCATTAATCATATAGTATAATAAGTAATTAATTTTATTAAATAAATAATTTAATAATTCATTCTTGTTATTAAACTTGTCCTTAATCATGTTAAATAAATAGTTACTGAGTTAATTAATTTCCTAAGTTAATATCATAATCATATATTATGTACATGGAAACTACAATAATATAAATTTATTCAAAATTTACAGCTTCATAATAATCTAAATTCTAGTGATTTTGGTGTCAAGAATATAAGTGATGAGTATTTTGTGAACCCCTAGTGCAACAATAGTTACCCCAGCTTTCCAGAGACACTCTTGCAGCAGAAGCCAAATTGAGAGGATGTGTAGAGTCATTAACTTAGGACATTGTTCCTAATTTTAAAATATCCCAAGTCAGAGGACTAGAATTGCAAGGCCAGTACCTAAATTATTAGTAGGGAACTCTGCCAAGTACATTTTCGAGTCAAACCCTTTTGTTCCTCACTCAAGATTATTATATTTGGTACTTGGTGAAGATTCTTGTAGGTAGCAGCTTGGTAAGATCCAACCATATCCTTACATTTTCCTACTAGCAAGTGTAGAGAAGAGGAGACTGTTAAATAATTTAATAATTAATCAAATATAAATTTAAAGAAGAATATTTTACTACAAATTTTGAACTTTAATAACATTTCAGCCTAATTACTTCAAGAAGTGAACATTGATCTTCTACCATTCGGCCATCTTATTGTGAAGCTGACCTTTGGCTTTGCATTGTTGAATACATTTTCAAAAATTAACTATTTGGACTTATTTATGTTGTATGAACTTTATTTCAAAACTGAATTTGTCTAGCCGGCATGATACTTCCCCCTGAGAAAGGCCTATGTTTACCGTGAGTATAGCCTGGAACAATGATTGTTATTTGTAGAGCCTTTTCAAACATCAAAGACGATCGTTTTATGGCACTTCTCAACCACAATGGCTCATGAATCCGGGGCCAGTATTAGTTAGAAGAAACGTAAGAACTAACAAGTATGAACCTTTAGTAGAACAAGCCCAGTTGATTGAAGCCAATCCAGACTATGCTCGAATCAAGTATAGAGATGGAAGAGAGTCTCTGGTATCGGTGCGCCATCTCGCAATTCCTCCTGAAGCCATCCATCAAGAGGATAATCTTATGTCTCAATTATCGCCAGACTATGTGTCTTCGGAAAATCTCACTCAAGAACAATATCCTGTTTCTCAATACCGAACACGAGAAAGTACTCCACCTCAACCTACAAATGAAGTTCCCATTCAGTCTGAAATTGAAACATCCACTTTACTTGAGGCTGTAACCCCTACTTCAGTGAAGAATGAACAAGACTCAAACTTACGCCGTTCTACTAGAATCCGAAGACCTCCTGCCTATCTAAGTGATTATATGTAAAAAAGAAGGTGGGGTGAATGTAATGTTGTATGATTTCATATCAACTGTCCATCTTTAATCACATGTTCTTTAAGATTGTTTATGTTTATGTTTACAATGTCATGTTCATTTTATAATAAGAAATGTAGTAGTTTTTTAAAGTTGAATAAAACCATATCAATTTGGTTTTTAACTTATTTTCTCTTTTACATTCATAACAAACCAAATGAAAATTTATAATACAGAGATAAAGAAAAATGTAGTTTATTCCCTACATCTCCGACAAATCTAAGCTTTTAACTTATTTAAATATTATCCCTGTAGGAAAGATAAATACGTATTTATAATATAATAACCTGTAAAACACGAAAACAGATAACATCACATTAATTCTGATTAAAAAGCCCGTAATCTTCCTCTGCTTAATCATGTAAAAACAATGAATTACAGTATCGATCATAAGTTTTATTAAAACAATTATTACCTTCACTTTCGTGCTTTTCAATTTACACCTGGTTTTTTATAATTGTTGATAGCTGGAACATTAAACCTGGCAGCGATGTCTTTCTTCTTTACCACCCCGACGTTCACCAACTTTATTATTTCTAACTTTTCACCACCAGTCAGTGCTTTGGGTTGTCTTTTCGCACTCATTCTCGAATATTTCTTGCACAAACAGTCGTCACACACTCAAAAAGTCCCGCACAAGGTAAACGTACTCCAGACTGTAGACAGTCTACAGGCGCTTGACCCCAGATAAGATTCACCGACAGGTTGGATCCTGAACACCGGGATTTCGTATTTCAGGGGTCCATTCTGAAAATTTTGTGGTATGGAGGAAAACTTCTAGTTATGGAGGTAAAGCGTGAATCGAATTCGTCTTATCTACTGAACTTCATGTTACAGAGGTAATTTTTGAGTCCCTCCGAGCTATAGAGGTAAAATATAACCGGAAAATTAGTTTGTGCTATGTATATTAATTTCTTCTTGTTAGACAGGTTTTTCCAAGGGGATTCAAAATAATTCGTGATATCAAGGATTTTGTGATATCAAGGTTCGTGTTAGCGAGAGTCGACTGTATAATGTCTTATGTATTTGTGTAATGCAGTAAAGAATAATTAATAAATGAACGAATACCATGATTGAATATAGATAATGATCCTTGAACCCGATGATACTTATGATATTCCTTGATTATTTAATGTTGCTTGAATAATTAATGTGTAACCACCCTTAATATGTTTATGTGTAATCACCCCTCAGAAAATCATTAATCATATAGTATAATAAGTAATTAATTTTATTAAATAAATAATTTAATAATTCATTCTTGTTATTAAACTTGTCCTTAATCATGTTAAATAAATAGTTACTGAGTTAATTAATTTCCTAAGTTAATATCATAATCATATATTATGTACATGGAAACTACAATAATATAAATTTATTCAAAATTTACAGCTTCATAATAATCTAAATTCTAGTGATTTTGGTGTCAAGAATATAAGTGATGAGTATTTTGTGAACCCCTAGTGCAACAATAGTTACCCCAGCTTTCCAGAGACACTCTTGCAGCAGAAGCCAAATTGAGAGGATGTGTAGAGTCATTAACTTAGGACATTGTTCCTAATTTTAAAATATCCCAAGTCAGAGGACTAGAATTGCAAGGCCAGTACCTAAATTATTAGTAGGGAACTCTGCCAAGTACATTTTCGAGTCAAACCCTTTTGTTCCTCACTCAAGATTATTATATTTGGTACTTGGTGAAGATTCTTGTAGGTAGCAGCTTGGTAAGATCCAACCATATCCTTACATTTTCCTACTAGCAAGTGTAGAGAAGAGGAGACTGTTAAATAATTTAATAATTAATCAAATATAAATTTAAAGAAGAATATTTTACTACAAATTTTGAACTTTAATAACATTTCAGCCTAATTACTTCAAGAAGTGCACATTGATCTTCTACCATTCGGCCATCTTATTGTGAAGCTGACCTTTGGCTTTGCATTGTTGAATACATTTTCAAAAATTAACTATTTGGACTTATTTATGTTTTATGAACTTTATTTCAAAACTGAATTTGTCTAGCCGGCATGATACTCCCCCCTGAGAAAGGCCTATGTTTATCCTGAGTATAGCCTGGAACAATGATTGTTATTTGTAGAGCCTTTTCAAACATCAAAGACGATCGTTTTATGGCACTTCTCAACCACAATGGCTCATGAATCCGGGGCCAGTATTAGTTAGAAGACACGTAAGAACTAACAAGTATGAACCTTTAGTAGAACAAGCCCAGATGATTGAAGCCAATCCAGACTATGCTCGAATCAAGTATAGAGATGGAAGAGAGTCTCTGGTATCGGTGCGCCATCTCGCAATTCCTCCTGAAGCCATCCATCAAGAGGATGATCTTATGTCTCAATTATCGCCAGACTATGTGTCTTCGGAAAATCTCACTCAAGAACAATATCCTGTTTCTCAATACCGAACACGAGAAAGTACTCCACCTCAACCTACAAATGAAGTTCCCATTCAGTCTGAAGTTGAAACATCCACTTTACTTGAGGCTGTAACCCCTACTTCAGTGAAGAATGAACAAGACTCAAACTTACGCCGTTCTACTAGAATCCGAAGACCTCCTGCCTATCTAAGTGATTATATGTAAAAAAGAAGGTGGGGTGAATGTAATGTTGTATGATTTCATATCAACTGTCCATCTTTAATCACATGTTCTTTAAGATTGTTTATGTTTATGTTTACAATGTCATGTTCATTTTATAATAAGAAATGTAGTAGTTTTTTAAAGTTGAATAAAACCATATCAATTTGGTTTTTAACTTATTTTCTCTTTTACATTCATAACAAACCAAATGAAAATTTATAATACAGAGATAAAGAAAAATGTAGTTTATTCCCTACATCTCCGACAAATCTAAGCTTTTAACTTATTTAAATATTATCCCTGTAGGAAAGATAAATACGTATTTATAATATAATAACCTGTAAAACACGAAAACAGATAACATCACATTAATTCTGATTAAAAAGCCCGTAATCTTCCTCTGCTTAATCATGTAAAAACAATGAATTACAGTATCGATCATAAGTTTTATTAAAACAATTATTACCGTCACTTTCGTGCTTTTCAATTTACACCTGGTTTTTTATAATTGTTGATAGCTGGAACATTAAACCTGGCAGCGATGTCTTTCTTCTTTACCACCCCGACGTTCACCAACTTAATTATTTCTAACTTTTCACCACCAGTCAGTGCTTTGGGTTGTCTTTTCGCACTCATTCTCGAATATTTCACGCACAAACAGTCGTCACACACTCAAAAAGTCCCGCACAAGGTAAACGTACTCCAGACTGTAGACAGTCTACAGGCGCTTGACCCCAGATAAGATTCACCGACAGGTTGCATCCTGAACACCGGGATTTCGTATTTCAGGGGTCCATTCTGAAAATTTTGTGGTATGGAGGAAAACTTCTAGTTATGGAGGTAAAGCGTGAATCGAATTCGTCTTATCTACTGAACTTCATGTTACAGAGGTAATTTTTGAGTCCCTCCGAGCTATAGAGGTAAAATATAACCGGAAAATTAGTTTGTGCTATGTATATTAATTTCTTCTTTTTAGACAGGTTTTTCCAAGGGGATTCAAAATAATTCGTGATATCAAGGATTTTGTGATATCAAGGTTCGTGTTAGCGAGAGTCGACTGTATAATGTCTTATGTATTTGTGTAATGCAGTAAAGAATAATTAATAAATGAACGAATACCATGATTGAATATAGATAATGATCCTTGAACCCGATGATACTTATGATATTCCTTGATTATTTAATGTTGCTTGAATAATTAATGTGTAACCACCCTTAATATGTTTATGTGTAATCACCCCTCAGAAAATCATTAATCATATAGTATAATAAGTAATTAATTTTATTAAATAAATAATTTAATAATTCATTCTTGTTATTAAACTTGTCCTTAATCATGTTAAATAAATAGTTACTGAGTTAATTAATTTCCTAAGTTAATATCATAATCATATATTATGTACATGGAAACTACAATAATATAAATTTATTCAAAATTTACAGCTTCATAATAATCTAAATTCTAGTGATTTTGGTGTCAAGAATATAAGTGATGAGTATTTTGTGAACCCCTAGTGCAACAATAGTTACCCCAGCTTTCCAGAGACACTCTTGCAGCAGAAGCCAAATTGAGAGGATGTGTAGAGTCATTAACTTAGGACATTGTTCCTAATTTTAAAATATCCCAAGTCAGAGGACTAGAATTGCAAGGCCAGTACCTAAATTATTAGTAGGGAACTCTGCCAAGTACATTTTCGAGTCAAACCCTTTTGTTCCTCACTCAAGATTATTATATTTGGTACTTGGTGAAGATTCTTGTAGGTAGCAGCTTGGTAAGATCCAACCATATCCTTACATTTTCCTACTAGCAAGTGTAGAGAAGAGGAGACTGTTAAATAATTTAATAATTAATCAAATATAAATTTAAAGAAGAATATTTTACTACAAATTTTGAACTTTAATAACATTTCAGCCTAATTACTTCAAGAAGTGAACATTGATCTTCTACCATTCGGCCATCTTATTGTGAAGCTGACCTTTGGCTTTGCATTGTTGAATACATTTTCAAAAATTAACTATTTGGACTTATTTATGTTGTATGAACTTTATTTCAAAACTGAATTTGTCTAGCCGGCATGATACTTCCCCCTGAGAAAGGCCTATGTTTACCGTGAGTATAGCCTGGAACAATGATTGTTATTTGTAGAGCCTTTTCAAACATCAAAGACGATCGTTTTATGGCACTTCTCAACCACAATGGCTCATGAATCCGGGGCCAGTATTAGTTAGAAGAAACGTAAGAACTAACAAGTATGAACCTTTAGTAGAACAAGCCCAGTTGATTGAAGCCAATCCAGACTATGCTCGAATCAAGTATAGAGATGGAAGAGAGTCTCTGGTATCGGTGCGCCATCTCGCAATTCCTCCTGAAGCCATCCATCAAGAGGATAATCTTATGTCTCAATTATCGCCAGACTATGTGTCTTCGGAAAATCTCACTCAAGAACAATATCCTGTTTCTCAATACCGAACACGAGAAAGTACTCCACCTCAACCTACAAATGAAGTTCCCATTCAGTCTGAAATTGAAACATCCACTTTACTTGAGGCTGTAACCCCTACTTCAGTGAAGAATGAACAAGACTCAAACTTACGCCGTTCTACTAGAATCCGAAGACCTCCTGCCTATCTAAGTGATTATATGTAAAAAAGAAGGTGGGGTGAATGTAATGTTGTATGATTTCATATCAACTGTCCATCTTTAATCACATGTTCTTTAAGATTGTTTATGTTTATGTTTACAATGTCATGTTCATTTTATAATAAGAAATGTAGTAGTTTTTTAAAGTTGAATAAAACCATATCAATTTGGTTTTTAACTTATTTTCTCTTTTACATTCATAACAAACCAAATGAAAATTTATAATACAGAGATAAAGAAAAATGTAGTTTATTCCCTACATCTCCGACAAATCTAAGCTTTTAACTTATTTAAATATTATCCCTGTAGGAAAGATAAATACGTATTTATAATATAATAACCTGTAAAACACGAAAACAGATAACATCACATTAATTCTGATTAAAAAGCCCATAATCTTCCTCTGCTTAATCATGTAAAAACAATGAATTACAGTATCGATCATAAGTTTTATTAAAACAATTATTACCTTCACTTTCGTGCTTTTCAATTTACACCTGGTTTTTTATAATTGTTGATAGCTGGAACATTAAACCTGGCAGCGATGTCTTTCTTCTTTACCACCCCGACGTTCACCAACTTTATTATTTCTAACTTTTCACCACCAGTCAGTGCTTTGGGTTGTCTTTTCGCACTCATTCTCGAATATTTCTTGCACAAACAGTCGTCACACACTCAAAAAGTCCCGCACAAGGTAAACGTACTCCAGACTGTAGACAGTCTACAGGCGCTTGACCCCAGATAAGATTCACCGACAGGTTGCATCCTGAACACCGGGATTTCGTATTTCAGGGGTCCATTCTGAAAATTTTGTGGTATGGAGGAAAACTTCTAGTTATGGAGGTAAAGCGTGAATCGAATTCGTCTTATCTACTGAACTTCATGTTACAGAGGTAATTTTTGAGTCCCTCCGAGCTATAGAGGTAAAATATAACCGGAAAATTAGTTTGTGCTATGTATATTAATTTCTTCTTGTTAGACAGGTTTTTCCAAGGGGATTCAAAATAATTCGTGATATCAAGGATTTTGTGATATCAAGGTTCGTGTTAGCGAGAGTCGACTGTATAATGTCTTATGTATTTGTGTAATGCAGTAAAGAATAATTAATAAATGAACGAATACCATGATTGAATATAGATAATGATCCTTGAACCCGATGATACTTATGATATTCCTTGATTATTTAATGTTGCTTGAATAATTAATGTGTAACCACCCTTAATATGTTTATGTGTAATCACCCCTCAGAAAATCATTAATCATATAGTATAATAAGTAATTAATTTTATTAAATAAATAATTTAATAATTCATTCTTGTTATTAAACTTGTCCTTAATCATGTTAAATAAATAGTTACTGAGTTAATTAATTTCCTAAGTTAATATCATAATCATATATTATGTACATGGAAACTACAATAATATAAATTTATTCAAAATTTACAGCTTCATAATAATCTAAATTCTAGTGATTTTGGTGTCAAGAATATAAGTGATGAGTATTTTGTGAACCCCTAGTGCAACAATAGTTACCCCAGCTTTCCAGAGACACTCTTGCAGCAGAAGCCAAATTGAGAGGATGTGTAGAGTCATTAACTTAGGACATTGTTCCTAATTTTAAAATATCCCAAGTCAGAGGACTAGAATTGCAAGGCCAGTACCTAAATTATTAGTAGGGAACTCTGCCAAGTACATGTTCGAGTCAAACCCTTTTGTTCCTCACTCAAGATTATTATATTTGGTACTTGGTGAAGATTCTTGTAGGTAGCAGCTTGGTAAGATCCAACCATATCCTTACATTTTCCTACTAGCAAGTGTAGAGAAGAGGAGACTGTTAAATAATTTAATAATTAATCAAATATAAATTTAAAGAAGAATATTTTACTACAAATTTTGAACTTTAATAACATTTCAGCCTAATTACTTCAAGAAGTGAACATTGATCTTCTACCATTCGGCCATCTTATTGTGAAGCTGACCTTTGGCTTTGCATTGTTGAATACATTTTCAAAAATTAACTATTTGGACTTATTTATGTTTTATGAACTTTATTTCAAAACTGAATTTGTCTAGCCGGCATGATACTTCCCCCTGAGAAAGGCCTATGTTTATCCTGAGTATAGCCTGGAACAATGATTGTTATTTGTAGAGCCTTTTCAAACATCAAAGACGATCGTTTTATGGCACTTCTCAACCACAATGGCTCATGAATCCGGGGCCAGTATTAGTTAGAAGACACGTAAGAACTAACAAGTATGAACCTTTAGTAGAACAAGCCCAGATGATTGAAGCCAATCCAGACTATGCTCGAATCAAGTATAGAGATGGAAGAGAGTCTCTGGTATCGGTGCGCCATCTCGCAATTCCTCCTGAAGCCATCCATCAAGAGGATGATCTTATGTCTCAATTATCGCCAGACTATGTGTCTTCGGAAAATCTCACTCAAGAACAATATCCTGTTTCTCAATACCGAACACGAGAAAGTACTCCACCTCAACCTACAAATGAAGTTCCCATTCAGTCTGAAATTGAAACATCCACTTTACTTGAGGCTGTAACCCCTACTTCAGTGAAGAATGAACAAGACTCAAACTTACGCCGTTCTACTAGAATCCGAAGACCTCCTGCCTATCTAAGTGATTATATGTAAAAAAGAAGGTGGGGTGAATGTAATGTTGTATGATTTCATATCAACTGTCCATCTTTAATCACATGTTCTTTAAGATTGTTTATGTTTATGTTTACAATGTCATGTTCATTTTATAATAAGAAATGTAGTAGTTTTTTAAAGTTGAATAAAACCATATCAATTTGGTTTTTAACTTATTTTCTCTTTTACATTCATAACAAACCAAATGAAAATTTATAATACAGAGATAAAGAAAAATGTAGTTTATTCCCTACATCTCTGACAAATCTAAGCTTTTAACTTATTTAAATATTATCCCTGTAGGAAAGATAAATACGTATTTATAATATAATAACCTGTAAAACACGAAAACAGATAACATCACATTAATTCTGATTAAAAAGCCCGTAATCTTCCTCTGCTTAATCATGTAAAAACAATGAATTACAGTATCGATCATAAGTTTTATTAAAACAATTATTACCTTCACTTTCGTGCTTTTCAATTTACACCTGGTTTTTTATAATTGTTGATAGCTGGAACATTAAACCTGGCAGCGATGTCTTTCTTCTTTACCACCCCGACGTTCACCAACTTTATTATTTCTAACTTTTCACCACCAGTCAGTGCTTTGGGTTGTCTTTTCGCACTCATTCTCGAATATTTCTTGCACAAACAGTCGTCACACACTCAAAAAGTCCCGCACAAGGTAAACGTACTCCAGACTGTAGACAGTCTACAGGCGCTTGACCCCAGATAAGATTCACCGACAGGTTGGATCCTGAACACCGGAATTTCGTATTTCAGGGGTCCATTCTGAAAATTTTGTGGTATGGAGGAAAACTTCTAGTTATGGAGGTAAAGCGTGAATCGAATTCGTCTTATCTACTGAACTTCATGTTACAGAGGTAATTTTTGAGTCCCTCCGAGCTATAGAGGTAAAATATGACCGGAAAATTAGTTTGTGCTATGTATATTAATTTCTTCTTGTTAGACAGGTTTTTCCAAGGGGATTCAAAATAATTCGTGATATCAAGGATTTTGTGATATCAAGGTTCGTGTTAGCGAGAGTCGACTGTATAATGTCTTATGTATTTGTGTAATGCAGTAAAGAATAATTAATAAATGAACGAATACCATGATTGAATATAGATAATGATCCTTGAACCCGATGATACTTATGATATTCCTTGATTATTTAATGTTGCTTGAATAATTAATGTGTAACCACCCTTAATATGTTTATGTGTAATCACCCCTCAGAAAATCATTAATCATATAGTATAATAAGTAATTAATTTTATTAAATAAATAATTTAATAATTCATTCTTGTTATTAAACTTGTCCTTAATCATGTTAAATAAATAGTTACTGAGTTAATTAATTTCCTAAGTTAATATCATAATCATATATTATGTACATGGAAACTACAATAATATAAATTTATTCAAAATTTACAGCTTCATAATAATCTAAATTCTAGTGATTTTGGTGTCAAGAATATAAGTGATGAGTATTTTGTGAACCCCTAGTGCAACAATAGTTACCCCAGCTTTCCAGAGACACTCTTGCAGCAGAAGCCAAATTGAGAGGATGTGTAGAGTCATTAACTTAGGACATTGTTCCTAATTTTAAAATATCCCAAGTCAGAGGACTAGAATTGCAAGGCCAGTACCTAAATTATTAGTAGGGAACTCTGCCAAGTACATGTTCGAGTCAAACCCTTTTGTTCCTCACTCAAGATTATTATATTTGGTACTTGGTGAAGATTCTTGTAGGTAGCAGCTTGGTAAGATCCAACCATATCCTTACATTTTCCTACTAGCAAGTGTAGAGAAGAGGAGACTGTTAAATAATTTAATAATTAATCAAATATAAATTTAAAGAAGAATATTTTACTACAAATTTTGAACTTTAATAACATTTCAGCCTAATTACTTCAAGAAGTGAACATTGATCTTCTACCATTCGGCCATCTTATTGTGAAGCTGACCTTTGGCTTTGCATTGTTGAATACATTTTCAAAAATTAACTATTTGGACTTATTTATGTTTTATGAACTTTATTTCAAAACTGAATTTGTCTAGCCGGCATGATACTTCCCCCTGAGAAAGGCCTATGTTTATCCTGAGTATAGCCTGGAACAATGATTGTTATTTGTAGAGCCTTTTCAAACATCAAAGACGATCGTTTTATGGCACTTCTCAACCACAATGGCTCATGAATCCGGGGCCAGTATTAGTTAGAAGACACGTAAGAACTAACAAGTATGAACCTTTAGTAGAACAAGCCCAGATGATTGAAGCCAATCCAGACTATGCTCGAATCAAGTATAGAGATGGAAGAGAGTCTCTGGTATCGGTGCGCCATCTCGCAATTCCTCCTGAAGCCATCCATCAAGAGGATGATCTTATGTCTCAATTATCGCCAGACTATGTGTCTTCGGAAAATCTCACTCAAGAACAATATCCTGTTTCTCAATACCGAACACGAGAAAGTACTCCACCTCAACCTACAAATGAAGTTCCCATTCAGTCTGAAATTGAAACATCCACTTTACTTGAGGCTGTAACCCCTACTTCAGTGAAGAATGAACAAGACTCAAACTTACGCCGTTCTACTAGAATCCGAAGACCTCCTGCCTATCTAAGTGATTATATGTAAAAAAGAAGGTGGGGTGAATGTAATGTTGTATGATTTCATATAAACTGTCCATCTTTAATCACATGTTCTTTAAGATTGTTTATGTTTATGTTTACAATGTCATGTTCATTTTATAATAAGAAATGTAGTAGTTTTTTAAAGTTGAATAAAACCATATCAATTTGGTTTTTAACTTATTTTCTCTTTTACATTCATAACAAACCAAATGAAAATTTATAATACAGAGATAAAGAAAAATGTAGTTTATTCCCTACATCTCCGACAAATCTAAGCTTTTAACTTATTTAAATATTATCCCTGTAGGAAAGATAAATACGTATTTATAATATAATAACCTGTAAAACACGAAAACAGATAACATCACATTAATTCTGATTAAAAAGCCCGTAATCTTCCTCTGCTTAATCATGTAAAAACAATGAATTACAGTATCGATCATAAGTTTTATTAAAACAATTATTACCTTCACTTTCGTGCTTTTCAATTTACACCTGGTTTTTTATAATTGTTGATAGCTGGAACATTAAACCTGGCAGCGATGTCTTTCTTCTTTACCACCCCGACGTTCACCAACTTTATTATTTCTAACTTTTCACCACCAGTCAGTGCTTTGGGTTGTCTTTTCGCACTCATTCTCGAATATTTCTTGCACAAACAGTCGTCACACACTCAAAAAGTCCCGCACAAGGTAAACGTACTCCAGACTGTAGACAGTCTACAGGCGCTTGACCCCAGATAAGATTCACCGACAGGTTGGATCCTGAACACCGGGATTTCGTATTTCAGGGGTCCATTCTGAAAATTTTGTGGTATGGAGGAAAACTTCTAGTTATGGAGGTAAAGCGTGAATCGAATTCGTCTTATCTACTGAACTTCATGTTACAGAGGTAATTTTTGAGTCCCTCCGAGCTATAGAGGTAAAATATAACCGGAAAATTAGTTTGTGCTATGTATATTAATTTCTTCTTGTTAGACAGGTTTTTCCAAGGGGATTCAAAATAATTCGTGATATCAAGGATTTTGTGATATCAAGGTTCGTGTTAGCGAGAGTCGACTGTATAATGTCTTATGTATTTGTGTAATGCAGTAAAGAATAATTAATAAATGAACGAATACCATGATTGAATATAGATAATGATCCTTGAACCCGATGATACTTATGATATTCCTTGATTATTTAATGTTGCTTGAATAATTAATGTGTAACCACCCTTAATATGTTTATGTGTAATCACCCCTCAGAAAATCATTAATCATATAGTATAATAAGTAATTAATTTTATTAAATAAATAATTTAATAATTCATTCTTGTTATTAAACTTGTCCTTAATCATGTTAAATAAATAGTTACTGAGTTAATTAATTTCCTAAGTTAATATCATAATCATATATTATGTACATGGAAACTACAATAATATAAATTTATTCAAAATTTACAGCTTCATAATAATCTAAATTCTAGTGATTTTGGTGTCAAGAATATAAGTGATGAGTATTTTGTGAACCCCTAGTGCAACAATAGTTACCCCAGCTTTCCAGAGACACTCTTGCAGCAGAAGCCAAATTGAGAGGATGTGTAGAGTCATTAACTTAGGACATTGTTCCTAATTTTAAAATATCCCAAGTCAGAGGACTAGAATTGCAAGGCCAGTACCTAAATTATTAGTAGGGAACTCTGCCAAGTACATTTTCGAGTCAAACCCTTTTGTTCCTCACTCAAGATTATTATATTTGGTACTTGGTGAAGATTCTTGTAGGTAGCAGCTTGGTAAGATCCAACCATATCCTTACATTTTCCTACTAGCAAGTGTAGAGAAGAGGAGACTGTTAAATAATTTAATAATTAATCAAATATAAATTTAAAGAAGAATATTTTACTACAAATTTTGAACTTTAATAACATTTCAGCCTAATTACTTCAAGAAGTGAACATTGATCTTCTACCATTCGGCCATCTTATTGTGAAGCTGACCTTTGGCTTTGCATTGTTGAATACATTTTCAAAAATTAACTATTTGGACTTATTTATGTTGTATGAACTTTATTTCAAAACTGAATTTGTCTAGCCGGCATGATACTTCCCCCTGAGAAAGGCCTATGTTTACCGTGAGTATAGCCTGGAACAATGATTGTTATTTGTAGAGCCTTTTCAAACATCAAAGACGATCGTTTTATGGCACTTCTCAACCACAATGGCTCATGAATCCGGGGCCAGTATTAGTTAGAAGAAACGTAAGAACTAACAAGTATGAACCTTTAGTAGAACAAGCCCAGTTGATTGAAGCCAATCCAGACTATGCTCGAATCAAGTATAGAGATGGAAGAGAGTCTCTGGTATCGGTGCGCCATCTCGCAATTCCTCCTGAAGCCATCCATCAAGAGGATAATCTTATGTCTCAATTATCGCCAGACTATGTGTCTTCGGAAAATCTCACTCAAGAACAATATCCTGTTTCTCAATACCGAACACGAGAAAGTACTCCACCTCAACCTACAAATGAAGTTCCCATTCAGTCTGAAATTGAAACATCCACTTTACTTGAGGCTGTAACCCCTACTTCAGTGAAGAATGAACAAGACTCAAACTTACGCCGTTCTACTAGAATCCGAAGACCTCCTGCCTATCTAAGTGATTATATGTAAAAAAGAAGGTGGGGTGAATGTAATGTTGTATGATTTCATATCAACTGTCCATCTTTAATCACATGTTCTTTAAGATTGTTTATGTTTATGTTTACAATGTCATGTTCATTTTATAATAAGAAATGTAGTAGTTTTTTAAAGTTGAATAAAACCATATCAATTTGGTTTTTAACTTATTTTCTCTTTTACATTCATAACAAACCAAATGAAAATTTATAATACAGAGATAAAGAAAAATGTAGTTTATTCCCTACATCTCCGACAAATCTAAGCTTTTAACTTATTTAAATATTATCCCTGTAGGAAAGATAAATACGTATTTATAATATAATAACCTGTAAAACACGAAAACAGATAACATCACATTAATTCTGATTAAAAAGCCCATAATCTTCCTCTGCTTAATCATGTAAAAACAATGAATTACAGTATCGATCATAAGTTTTATTAAAACAATTATTACCTTCACTTTCGTGCTTTTCAATTTACACCTGGTTTTTTTATAATTGTTGATAGCTGGAACATTAAACCTGGCAGCGATGTCTTTCTTCTTTACCACCCCGACGTTCACCAACTTTATTATTTCTAACTTTTCACCACCAGTCAGTGCTTTGGGTTGTCTTTTCGCACTCATTCTCGAATATTTCTTGCACAAACAGTCGTCACACACTCAAAAAGTCCCGCACAAGGTAAACGTACTCCAGACTGTAGACAGTCTACAGGCGCTTGACCCCAGATAAGATTCACCGACAGGTTGCATCCTGAACACCGGGATTTCGTATTTCAGGGGTCCATTCTGAAAATTTTGTGGTATGGAGGAAAACTTCTAGTTATGGAAGTAAAGCGTGAATCGAATTCGTCTTATCTACTGAACTTCATGTTACAGAGGTAATTTTTGAGTCCCTCCGAGCTATAGAGGTAAAATATAACCGGAAAATTAGTTTGTGCTATGTATATTAATTTCTTCTTGTTAGACAGGTTTTTCCAAGGGGATTCAAAATAATTCGTGATATCAAGGATTTTGTGATATCAAGGTTCGTGTTAGCGAGAGTCGACTGTATAATGTCTTATGTATTTGTGTAATGCAGTAAAGAATAATTAATAAATGAACGAATACCATGATTGAATATAGATAATGATCCTTGAACCCGATGATACTTATGATATTCCTTGATTATTTAATGTTGCTTGAATAATTAATGTGTAACCACCCTTAATATGTTTATGTGTAATCACCCCTCAGAAAATCATTAATCATATAGTATAATAAGTAATTAATTTTATTAAATAAATAATTTAATAATTCATTCTTGTTATTAAACTTGTCCTTAATCATGTTAAATAAATAGTTACTGAGTTAATTAATTTCCTAAGTTAATATCATAATCATATATTATGTACATGGAAACTACAATAATATAAATTTATTCAAAATTTACAGCTTCATAATAATCTAAATTCTAGTGATTTTGGTGTCAAGAATATAAGTGATGAGTATTTTGTGAACCCCTAGTGCAACAATAGTTACCCCAGCTTTCCAGAGACACTCTTGCAGCAGAAGCCAAATTGAGAGGATGTGTAGAGTCATTAACTTAGGACATTGTTCCTAATTTTAAAATATCCCAAGTCAGAGGACTAGAATTGCAAGGCCAGTACCTAAATTATTAGTAGGGAACTCTGCCAAGTACATGTTCGAGTCAAACCCTTTTGTTCCTCACTCAAGATTATTATATTTGGTACTTGGTGAAGATTCTTGTAGGTAGCAGCTTGGTAAGATCCAACCATATCCTTACATTTTCCTACTAGCAAGTGTAGAGAAGAGGAGACTGTTAAATAATTTAATAATTAATCAAATATAAATTTAAAGAAGAATATTTTACTACAAATTTTGAACTTTAATAACATTTCAGCCTAATTACTTCAAGAAGTGAACATTGATCTTCTACCATTCGGCCATCTTATTGTGAAGCTGACCTTTGGCTTTGCATTGTTGAATACATTTTCAAAAATTAACTATTTGGACTTATTTATGTTTTATGAACTTTATTTCAAAACTGAATTTGTCTAGCCGGCATGATACTTCCCCCTGAGAAAGGCCTATGTTTATCCTGAGTATAGCCTGGAACAATGATTGTTATTTGTAGAGCCTTTTCAAACATCAAAGACGATCGTTTTATGGCACTTCTCAACCACAATGGCTCATGAATCCGGGGCCAGTATTAGTTAGAAGACACGTAAGAACTAACAAGTATGAACCTTTAGTAGAACAAGCCCAGATGATTGAAGCCAATCCAGACTATGCTCGAATCAAGTATAGAGATGGAAGAGAGTCTCTGGTATCGGTGCGCCATCTCGCAATTCCTCCTGAAGCCATCCATCAAGAGGATGATCTTATGTCTCAATTATCGCCAGACTATGTGTCTTCGGAAAATCTCACTCAAGAACAATATCCTGTTTCTCAATACCGAACACGAGAAAGTACTCCACCTCAACCTACAAATGAAGTTCCCATTCAGTCTGAAATTGAAACATCCACTTTACTTGAGGCTGTAACCCCTACTTCAGTGAAGAATGAACAAGACTCAAACTTACGCCGTTCTACTAGAATCCGAAGACCTCCTGCCTATCTAAGTGATTATATGTAAAAAAGAAGGTGGGGTGAATGTAATGTTGTATGATTTCATATCAACTGTCCATCTTTAATCACATGTTCTTTAAGATTGTTTATGTTTATGTTTACAATGTCATGTTCATTTTATAATAAGAAATGTAGTAGTTTTTTAAAGTTGAATAAAACCATATCAATTTGGTTTTTAACTTATTTTCTCTTTTACATTCATAACAAACCAAATGAAAATTTATAATACAGAGATAAAGAAAAATGTAGTTTATTCCCTACATCTCCGACAAATCTAAGCTTTTAACTTATTTAAATATTATCCCTGTAGGAAAGATAAATACGTATTTATAATATAATAACCTGTAAAACACGAAAACAGATAACATCACATTAATTCTGATTAAAAAGCCCGTAATCTTCCTCTGCTTAATCATGTAAAAACAATGAATTACAGTATCGATCATAAGTTTTATTAAAACAATTATTACCTTCACTTTCGTGCTTTTCAATTTACACCTGGTTTTTTATAATTGTTGATAGCTGGAACATTAAACCTGGCAGCGATGTCTTTCTTCTTTACCACCCCGACGTTCACCAACTTTATTATTTCTAACTTTTCACCACCAGTCAGTGCTTTGGGTTGTCTTTTCGCACTCATTCTCGAATATTTCTTGCACAAACAGTCGTCACACACTCAAAAAGTCCCGCACAAGGTAAACGTACTCCAGACTGTAGACAGTCTACAGGCGCTTGACCCCAGATAAGATTCACCGACAGGTTGCATCCTGAACACCGGGATTTCGTATTTCAGGGGTCCATTCTGAAAATTTTGTGGTATGGAGGAAAACTTCTAGTTATGGAGGTAAAGCGTGAATCGAATTCGTCTTATCTACTGAACTTCATGTTACAGAGGTAATTTTTGAGTCCCTCCGAGCTATAGAGGTAAAATATAACCGGAAAATTAGTTTGTGCTATGTATATTAATTTCTTCTTGTTAGACAGGTTTTTCCAAGGGGATTCAAAATAATTCGTGATATCAAGGATTTTGTGATATCAAGGTTCGTGTTAGCGAGAGTCGACTGTATAATGTCTTATGTATTTGTGTAATGCAGTAAAGAATAATTAATAAATGAACGAATACCATGATTGAATATAGATAATGATCCTTGAACCCGATGATACTTATGATATTCCTTGATTATTTAATGTTGCTTGAATAATTAATGTGTAACCACCCTTAATATGTTTATGTGTAATCACCCCTCAGAAAATCATTAATCATATAGTATAATAAGTAATTAATTTTATTAAATAAATAATTTAATAATTCATTCTTGTTATTAAACTTGTCCTTAATCATGTTAAATAAATAGTTACTGAGTTAATTAATTTCCTAAGTTAATATCATAATCATATATTATGTACATGGAAACTACAATAATATAAATTTATTCAAAATTTACAGCTTCATAATAATCTAAATTCTAGTGATTTTGGTGTCAAGAATATAAGTGATGAGTATTTTGTGAACCCCTAGTGCAACAATAGTTACCCCAGCTTTCCAGAGACACTCTTGCAGCAGAAGCCAAATTGAGAGGATGTGTAGAGTCATTAAATTAGGACTTTGTTCCTAATTTTAAAATATCCCAAGTCAGAGGACTAGAATTGCAAGGCCAGTACCTAAATTATTAGTAGGGAACTCTGCCAAGTACATTTTCGAGTCAAACCCTTTTGTTCCTCACTCAAGATTATTATATTTGGTACTTGGTGAAGATTCTTGTAGGTAGCAGCTTGGTAAGATCCAACCATATCCTAACATTTTCCTACTAGCAAGTGTAGAGAAGAGGAGACTGTTAAATAATTTAATAATTAATCAAATATAAATTTAAAGAAGAATATTTTACTACAAATTTTGAACTTTAATAACATTTCAGCCTAATTACTTCAAGAAGTGAACATTGATCTTCTACCATTCGGCCATCTTATTGTGAAGCTGACCTTTGGCTTTGCATTGTTGAATACATTTTCAAAAATTAACTATTTGGACTTATTTATGTTTTATGAACTTTATTTCAAAACTGAATTTGTTTAGCCGGCATGATACTTCCCCCTGAGAAAGGCCTATGTTTACCCTGAGTATAGCCTGGAACAATGATTGTTATTTGTAGAGCCTTTTCAAACATCAAAGACGATCGTTTTATGGCACTTCTCAACCACAATGGCTCATGAATCCGGGGCCAGTATTAGTTAGAAGAAACGTAAGAACTAACAAGTATGAACCTTTAGTAGAACAAGCCCAGTTGATTGAAGCCAATCCAGACTATGCTCGAATCAAGTATAGAGATGGAAGAGAGTCTCTGGTATCGGTGCGCCATCTCGCAATTCCTCCTGAAGCCATCCATCAAGAGGATGATCTTATGTCTCAATTATCGCCAGACTATGTGTCTTCGGAAAATCTCACTCAAGAACAATATCCTGTTTCTCAATACCGAACACGAGAAAGTACTCCACCTCAACCTACAAATGAAGTTCCCATTCAGTCTGAAATTGAAACATCCACTTTACTTGAGGCTGTAACCCCTACTTCAGTGAAGAATGAACAAGACTCAAACTTACGCCGTTCTACTAGAATCCGAAGACCTCCTGCCTATCTAAGTGATTATATGTAAAAAAGAAGGTGGGGTGAATGTAATGTTGTATGATTTCATATCAACTGTCCATCTTTAATCACATGTTCTTTAAGATTGTTTATGTTTATGTTTACAATGTCATGTTCATTTTATAATAAGAAATGTAGTAGTTTTTTAAAGTTGAATAAAACCATATCAATTTGGTTTTTAACTTATTTTCTCTTTTACATTCATAACAAACCAAATGAAAATTTATAATACAGAGATAAAGAAAAATGTAGTTTATTCCCTACATCTCCAACAAATCTAAGCTTTTAACTTATTTAAATATTATCCCTGTAGGAAAGATAAATACGTATTTATAATATAATAACCTGTAAAACACGAAAACAGATAACATCACATTAATTCTGATTAAAAAGCCCGTAATCTTCCTCTGCTTAATCATGTAAAAACAATGAATTACAGTATCGATCATAAGTTTTATTAAAACAATTATTACCTTCACTTTCGTGCTTTTCAATTTACACCTGGTTTTTTATAATTGTTGATAGCTGGAACATTAAACCTGGCAGCGATGTCTTTCTTCTTTACCACCCCGACGTTCACCAACTTTATTATTTCTAACTTTTCACCACCAGTCAGTGCTTTGGGTTGTCTTTTCGCACTCATTCTCGAATATTTCACGCACAAACAGTCGTCACACACTCAAAAAGTCCCGCACAAGGTAAACGTACTCCAGACTGTAGACAGTCTACAGGCGCTTGACCCCAGATAAGATTCACCGACAGGTTGCATCCTGAACACCGGGATTTCGTATTTCAGGGGTCCATTCTGAAAATTTTGTGGTATGGAGGAAAACTTCTAGTTATGGAGGTAAAGCGTGAATCGAATTCGTCTTATCTACTGAACTTCATGTTACAGAGGTAATTTTTGAGTCCCTCCGAGCTATAGAGGTAAAATATAACCGGAAAATTAGTTTGTGCTATGTATATTAATTTCTTCTTGTTAGACAGGTTTTTCCAAGGGGATTCAAAATAATTCGTGATATCAAGGATTTTGTGATATCAAGGTTCGTGTTAGCGAGAGTCGACTGTATAATGTCTTATGTATTTGTGTAATGCAGTAAAGAATAATTAATAAATGAACGAATACCATGATTGAATATAGATAATGATCCTTGAACCCGATGATACTTATGATATTCCTTGATTATTTAATGTTGCTTGAATAATTAATGTGTAACCACCCTTAATATGTTTATGTGTAATCACCCCTCAGAAAATCATTAATCATATAGTATAATAAGTAATTAATTTTATTAAATAAATAATTTAATAATTCATTCTTGTTATTAAACTTGTCCTTAATCATGTTAAATAAATAGTTACTGAGTTAATTAATTTCCTAAGTTAATATCATAATCATATATTATGTACATGGAAACTACAATAATATAAATTTATTCAAAATTTACAGCTTCATAATAATCTAAATTCTAGTGATTTTGGTGTCAAGAATATAAGTGATGAGTATTTTGTGAACCCCTAGTGCAACAATAGTTACCCCAGCTTTCCAGAGACACTCTTGCAGCAGAAGCCAAATTGAGAGGATGTGTAGAGTCATTAACTTAGGACATTGTTCCTAATTTTAAAATATCCCAAGTCAGAGGACTAGAATTGCAAGGCCAGTACCTAAATTATTAGTAGGGAACTCTGCCAAGTACATTTTCGAGTCAAACCCTTTTGTTCCTCACTCAAGATTATTATATTTGGTACTTGGTGAAGATTCTTGTAGGTAGCAGCTTGGTAAGATCCAACCATATCCTTACATTTTCCTACTAGCAAGTGTAGAGAAGAGGAGACTGTTAAATAATTTAATAATTAATCAAATATAAATTTAAAGAAGAATATTTTACTACAAATTTTGAACTTTAATAACATTTCAGCCTAATTACTTCAAGAAGTGAACATTGATCTTCTACCATTCGGCCATCTTATTGTGAAGCTGACCTTTGGCTTTGCATTGTTGAATACATTTTCAAAAATTAACTATTTGGACTTATTTATGTTTTATGAACTTTATTTCAAAACTGAATTTGTCTAGCCGGCATGATACTTCCCCCTGAGAAAGGCCTATGTTTACCCTGAGTATAGCCTGGAACAATGATTGTTATTTGTAGAGCCTTTTCAAACATCAAAGACGATCGTTTTATGGCACTTCTCAACCACAATGGCTCATGAATCCGGGGCCAGTATTAGTTAGAAGACACGTAAGAACTAACAAGTATGAACCTTTAGTAGAACAAGCCCAGTTGATTGAAGCCAATCCAGACTATGCTCGAATCAAGTATAGAGATGGAAGAGAGTCTCTAGTATCGGTGCGCCATCTCGCAATTCCTCCTGAAGCCATCCATCAAGAGGATGATCTTATGTCTCAATTATCGCCAGACTATGTGTCTTCGGAAAATCTCACTCAAGAACAATATCCTGTTTCTCAATACCGAACACGAGAAAGTACTCCACCTCAACCTACAAATGAAGTTCCCATTCAGTCTGAAATTGAAACATCCACTTTACTTGAGGCTGTAACCCCTACTTCAGTGAAGAATGAACAAGACTCAAACTTACGCCGTTCTACTAGAATCCGAAGACCTCCTGCCTATCTAAGTGATTATATGTAAAAAAGAAGGTGGGGTGAATGTAATGTTGTATGATTTCATATCAACTGTCCATCTTTAATCACATGTTCTTTAAGATTGTTTATGTTTATGTTTACAATGTCATGTTCATTTTATAATAAGAAATGTAGTAGTTTTTTAAAGTTGAATAAAACCATATCAATTTGGTTTTTAACTTATTTTCTCTTTTACATTCATAACAAACCAAATGAAAATTTATAATACAGAGATAAAGAAAAATGTAGTTTATTCCCTACATCTCCAACAAATCTAAGCTTTTAACTTATTTAAATATTATCCCTGTAGGAAAGATAAATACGTATTTATAATAATAATAACCTGTAAAACACGAAAACAGATAACATCACATTAATGCTGATTAAAAAGCCCGTAATCTTCCTCTGCTTAATCATGTAAAAACAATGAATTACAGTATCGATCATAAGTTTTATTAAAACAATTATTACCTTCACTTTCGTGCTTTTCAATTTACACCTGGTTTTTTATAATTGTTGATAGCTGGAACATTAAACCTGGCAGCGATGTCTTTCTTCTTTACCACCCCGACGTTCACCAACTTTATTATTTCTAACTTTTCACCACCAGTCAGTGCTTTGGGTTGTCTTTTCGCACTCATTCTCGAATATTTCACGCACAAACAGTCGTCACACACTCAAAAAGTCCCGCACAAGGTAAACGTACTCCAGACTGTAGACAGTCCACAGGCGCTTGACCCCAGATAAGATTCACCGACAGGTTGCATCCTGAACACCGGGATTTCGTATTTCAGGGGTCCATTCTGAAAATTTTGTGGTATGGAGGAAAACTTCTAGTTATGGAGGTAAAGCGTGAATCGAATTCGTCTTATCTACTGAACTTCATGTTACAGAGGTAATTTTTGAGTCCCTCCGAGCTATAGAGGTAAAATATAACCGGAAAATTAGTTTGTGCTATGTATATTAATTTCTTCTTGTTAGACAGGTTTTTCCAAGGGGATTCAAAATAATTCGTGATATCAAGGATTTTGTGATATCAAGGTTCGTGTTAGCGAGAGTCGACTGTATAATGTCTTATGTATTTGTGTAATGCAGTAAAGAATAATTAATAAATGAACGAATACCATGATTGAATATAGATAATGATCCTTGAACCCGATGATACTTATGATATTCCTTGATTATTTAATGTTGCTTGAATAATTAATGTGTAACCACCCTTAATATGTTTATGTGTAATCACCCCTCAGAAAATCATTAATCATATAGTATAATAAGTAATTAATTTTATTAAATAAATAATTTAATAATTCATTCTTGTTATTAAACTTGTCCTTAATCATGTTAAATAAATAGTTACTGAGTTAATTAATTTCCTAAGTTAATATCATAATCATATATTATGTACATGGAAACTACAATAATATAAATTTATTCAAAATTTACAGCTTCATAATAATCTAAATTCTAGTGATTTTGGTGTCAAGAATATAAGTGATGAGTATTTTGTGAACCCCTAGTGCAACAATAGTTACCCCAGCTTTCCAGAGACACTCTTGCAGCAGAAGCCAAATTGAGAGGATGTGTAGAGTCATTAACTTAGGACATTGTTCCTAATTTTAAAATATCCCAAGTCAGAGGACTAGAATTGCAAGGCCAGTACCTAAATTATTAGTAGGGAACTCTGCCAAGTACATTTTCGAGTCAAACCCTTTTGTTCCTCACTCAAGATTATTATATTTGGTACTTGGTGAAGATTCTTGTAGGTAGCAGCTTGGTAAGATCCAACCATATCCTTACATTTTCCTACTAGCAAGTGTAGAGAAGAGGAGACTGTTAAATAATTTAATAATTAATCAAATATAAATTTAAAGAAGAATATTTTACTACAAATTTTGAACTTTAATAACATTTCAGCCTAATTACTTCAAGAAGTGAACATTGATCTTCTACCATTCGGCCATCTTATTGTGAAGCTGACCTTTGGCTTTGCATTGTTGAATACATTTTCAAAAATTAACTATTTGGACTTATTTATGTTTTATGAACTTTATTTCAAAACTGAATTTGTCTAGCCGGCACGATACTTCCCCCTGAGAAAGGCCTATGTTTACCCTGAGTATAGCCTGGAACAATGATTGTTTTTTGTAGAGCCTTTTCAAACATCAAAGACGATCGTTTTATGGCACTTCTCAACCACAATGGCTCATGAATCCGGGGCCAGTATTAGTTAGAAGACACGTAAGAACTAACAAGTATGAACCTTTAGTAGAACAAGCCCAGTTGATTGAAGCCAATCCAGACTATGCTAGAATCAAGTATAGAGATGGAAGAGAGTCTCTGGTATCGGTGCGCCATCTCGCAATTCCTCCTGAAGCCATCCATCAAGAGGATGATCTTATGTCTCAATTATCGCCAGACTATGTGTCTTCGGAAAATCTCACTCAAGAACAATATCCTGTTTCTCAATACCGAACACGAGAAAGTACTCCACCTCAACCTACAAATGAAGTTCCCATTCAGTCTGAAATTGAAACATCCACTTTACTTGAGGCTGTAACCCCTACTTCAGTGAAGAATGAACAAGACTCAAACTTACGCCGTTCTACTAGAATCCGAAGACCTCCTGCCTATCTAAGTGATTATATGTAAAAAAGAAGGTGGGGTGAATGTAATGTTGTATGATTTCATATCAACTGTCCATCTTTAATCACATGTTCTTTAAGATTGTTTATGTTTATGTTTACAATGTCATGTTCATTTTATAATAAGAAATGTAGTAGTTTTTTAAAGTTGAATAAAACCATATCAATTTGGTTTTTAACTTATTTTCTCTTTTACATTCATAACAAACCAAATGAAAATTTATAATACAGAGATAAAGAAAAATGTAGTTTATTCCCTACATCTCCGACAAATCTAAGCTTTTAACTTATTTAAATATTATCCCTGTAGGAAAGATAAATACGTATTTATAATATAATAACCTGTAAAACACGAAAACAGATAACATCACATTAATTCTGATTAAAAAGCCCGTAATCTTCCTCTGCTTAATCATGTAAAAACAATGAATTACAGTATCGATCATAAGTTTTATTAAAACAATTATTACCTTCACTTTCGTGCTTTTCAATTTACACCTGGTTTTTTATAATTGTTGATAGCTGGAACATTAAACCTGGCAGCGATGTCTTTCTTCTTTACCACCCCGACGTTCACCAACTTTATTATTTCTAACTTTTCACCACCAGTCAGTGCTTTGGGTTGTCTTTTCGCACTCATTCTCGAATATTTCACGCACAAACAGTCGTCACACACTCAAAAAGTCCCGCACAAGGTAAACGTACTCCAGACTGTAGACAGTCCACAGGCGCTTGACCCCAGATAAGATTCACCGACAGGTTGCATCCTGAACACCGGGATTTCGTATTTCAGGGGTCCATTCTGAAAATTTTGTGGTATGGAGGAAAACTTCTAGTTATGGAGGTAAAGCGTGAATCGAATTCGTCTTATCTACTGAACTTCATGTTACAGAGGTAATTTTTGAGTCCCTCCGAGCTATAGAGGTAAAATATAACCGGAAAATTAGTTTGTGCTATGTATATTAATTTCTTCTTGTTAGACAGGTTTTTCCAAGGGGATTCAAAATAATTCGTGATATCAAGGATTTTGTGATATCAAGGTTCGTGTTAGCGAGAGGCGACTGTATAATGTCTTATGTATTTGTGTAATGCAGTAAAGAATAATTAATAAATGAACGAATACCATGATTGAATATAGATAATGATCCTTGAACCCGATGATACTTATGATATTCCTTGATTATTTAATGTTGCTTGAATAATTAATGTGTAACCACCCTTAATATGTTTATGTGTAATCACCCCTCAGAAAATCATTAATCATATAGTATAATAAGTAATTAATTTTATTAAATAAATAATTTAATAATTCATTCTTGTTATTAAACTTGTCCTTAATCATGTTAAATAAATAGTTACTGAGTTAATTAATTTCCTAAGTTAATATCATAATCATATATTATGTACATGGAAACTACAATAATATAAATTTATTCAAAATTTACAGCTTCATAATAATCTAAATTCTAGTGATTTTGGTGTCAAGAATATAAGTGATGAGTATTTTGTGAACCCCTAGTGCAACAATAGTTACCCCAGCTTTCCAGAGACACTCTTGCAGCAGAAGCCAAATTGAGAGGATGTGTAGAGTCATTAACTTAGGACATTGTTCCTAATTTTAAAATATCCCAAGTCAAAGGACTAGAATTGCAAGGCCAGTACCTAAATTATTAGTAGGGAACTCTGCCAAGTACATTTTCGAGTCAAACCCTTTTGTTCCTCACTCAAGATTATTATATTTGGTACTTGGTGAAGATTCTTGTAGGTAGCAGCTTGGTAAGATCCAACCATATCCTTACATTTTCCTACTAGCAAGTGTAGAGAAGAGGAGACTGTTAAATAATTTAATAATTAATCAAATATAAATTTAAAGAAGAATATTTTACTACAAATTTTGAACTTTAATAACATTTCAGCCTAATTACTTCAAGAAGTGAACATTGATCTTCTACCATTCGGCCATCTTATTGTGAAGCTGACCTTTGGCTTTGCATTGTTGAATACATTTTCAAAAATTAACTATTTGGACTTATTTATGTTTTATGAACTTTATTTCAAAACTGAATTTGTCTAGCCGGCATGATACTTCCCCCTGAGAAAGGCCTATGTTTACCCTGAGTATAGCCTGGAACAATGATTGTTATTTGTAGAGCCTTTTCAAACATCAAAGACGATCGTTTTATGGCACTTCTCAACCACAATGGCTCATGAATCCGGGGCCAGTATTAGTTAGAAGACACGTAAGAACTAACAAGTATGAACCTTTAGTAGAACAAGCCCAGTTGATTGAAGCCAATCCAGACTATGCTCGAATCAAGTATAGAGATGGAAGAGAGTCTCTAGTATCGGTGCGCCATCTCGCAATTCCTCCTGAAGCCATCCATCAAGAGGATGATCTTATGTCTCAATTATCGCCAGACTATGTGTCTTCGGAAAATCTCACTCAAGAACAATATCCTGTTTCTCAATACCGAACACGAGAAAGTACTCCACCTCAACCTACAAATGAAGTTCCCATTCAGTCTGAAATTGAAACATCCACTTTACTTGAGGCTGTAACCCCTACTTCAGTGAAGAATGAACAAGACTCAAACTTACGCCGTTCTACTAGAATCCGAAGACCTCCTGCCTATCTAAGTGATTATATGTAAAAAAGAAGGTGGGGTGAATGTAATGTTGTATGATTTCATATAGACTGTCCATCTTTAATCACATGTTCTTTAAGATTGTTTATGTTTATGTTTACAATGTCATGTTCATTTTATAATAAGAAATGTAGTAGTTTTTTAAAGTTGAATAAAACCATATCAATTTGGTTTTTAACTTATTTTCTCTTTTACATTCATAACAAACCAAATGAAAATTTATAATACAGAGATAAAGAAAAATGTAGTTTATTCCCTACATCTCCAACAAATCTAAGCTTTTAACCTATTTAAATATTATCCCTGTAGGAAAGATAAATACGTATTTATAATAATAATAACCTGTAAAACACGAAAACAGATAACATCACATTAATTCTGATTAAAAAGCCCGTAATCTTCCTCTGCTTAATCATGTAAAAACAATGAATTACAGTATCGATCATAAGTTTTATTAAAACAATTATTACCTTCACTTTCGTGCTTTTCAATTTACACCTGGTTTTTTATAATTGTTGATAGCTGGAACATTAAACCTGGCAGCGATGTCTTTCTTCTTTACCACCCCGACGTTCACCAACTTTATTATTTCTAACTTTTCACCACCAGTCAGTGCTTTGGGTTGTCTTTTCGCACTCATTCTCGAATATTTCTTGCACAAACAGTCGTCACACACTCAAAAAGTCCCGCACAAGGTAAACGTACTCCAGACTGTAGACAGTCTACAGGCGCTTGACCCCAGATAAGATTCACCGACAGGTTGCATCCTGAACACCGGGATTTCGTATTTCAGGGGTCCATTCTGAAAATTTTGTGGTATGGAGGAAAACTTCTAGTTACGGAGGTAAAGCGTGAATCGAATTCGTCTTATCTACTGAACTTCATGTTACAGAGGTAATTTTTGAGTCCCTCCGAGCTATAGAGGTAAAATATAACCGGAAAATTAGTTTGTGCTATGTATATTAATTTCTTCTTGTTAGACAGGTTTTTCCAAGGGGATTCAAAATAATTCGTGATATCAAGGATTTTGTGATATCAAGGTTCGTGTTAGCGAGAGTCGACTGTATAATGTCTTATGTATTTGTGTAATGCAGTAAAGAATAATTAATAAATGAACGAATACCATGATTGAATATAGATAATGATCCTTGAACCCGATGATACTTATGATATTCCTTGATTATTTAATGTTGCTTGAATAATTAATGTGTAACCACCCTTAATATGTTTATGTGTAATCACCCCTCAGAAAATCATTAATCATATAGTATAATAAGTAATTAATTTTATTAAATAAATAATTTAATAATTCATTCTTGTTATTAAACTTGTCCTTAATCATGTTAAATAAATAGTTACTGAGTTAATTAATTTCCTAAGTTAATATCATAATCATATATTATGTACATGGAAACTACAATAATATAAATTTATTCAAAATTTACAGCTTCATAATAATCTAAATTCTAGTGATTTTGGTGTCAAGAATATAAGTGATGAGTATTTTGTGAACCCCTAGTGCAACAATAGTTACCCCAGCTTTCCAGAGACACTCTTGCAGCAGAAGCCAAATTGAGAGGATGTGTAGAGTCATTAACTTAGGACATTGTTCCTAATTTTAAAATATCCCAAGTCAGAGGACTAGAATTGCAAGGCCAGTACCTAAATTATTAGTAGGGAACTCTGCCAAGTACATTTTCGAGTCAAACCCTTTTGTTCCTCACTCAAGATTATTATATTTGGTACTTGGTGAAGATTCTTGTAGGTAGCAGCTTGGTAAGATCCAACCATATCCTTACATTTTCCTACTAGCAAGTGTAGAGAAGAGGAGACTGTTAAATAATTTAATAATTAATCAAATATAAATTTAAAGAAGAATATTTTACTACAAATTTTGAACTTTAATAACATTTCAGCCTAATTACTTCAAGAAGTGAACATTGATCTTCTACCATTCGGCCATCTTATTGTGAAGCTGACCTTTGGCTTTGCATTGTTGAATACATTTTCAAAAATTAACTATTTGGACTTATTTATGTTTTATGAACTTTATTTCAAAACTGAATTTGTCTAGCCGGCACGATACTTCCCCCTGAGAAAGGCCTATGTTTACCCTGAGTATAGCCTGGAACAATGATTGTTTTTTGTAGAGCCTTTTCAAACATCAAAGACGATCGTTTTATGGCACTTCTCAACCACAATGGCTCATGAATCCGGGGTCAGTATTAGTTAGAAGACACGTAAGAACTAACAAGTATGAACCTTTAGTAGAACAAGCCCAGATGATTGAAGCCAATCCAGACTATGCTAGAATCAAGTATAGAGATGGAAGAGAGTCTCTGGTATCGGTGCGCCATCTCGCAATTCCTCCTGAAGCCATCCATCAAGAGGATGATCTTATGTCTCAATTATCGCCAGACTATGTGTCTTCGGAAAATCTCACTCAAGAACAATATCCTGTTTCTCAATACCGAACACGAGAAAGTACTCCACCTCAACCTACAAATGAAGTTCCCATTCAGTCTGAAATTGAAACATCCACTTTACTTGAGGCTGTAACCCCTACTTCAGTGAAGAATGAACAAGACTCAAACTTACGCCGTTCTACTAGAATCCGAAGACCTCCTGCCTATCTAAGTGATTATATGTAAAAAAGAAGGTGGGGTGAATGTAATGTTGTATGATTTCATATCAACTGTCCATCTTTAATCACATGTTCTTTAAGATTGTTTATGTTTATGTTTACAGTGTCATGTTCATTTTATAATAAGAAATGTAGTAGTTTTTTAAAGTTGAATAAAACCATATCAATTTGGTTTTTAACTTATTTTCTCTTTTACATTCATAACAAACCAAATGAAAATTTATAATACAGAGATAAAGAAAAATGTAGTTTATTCCCTACATCTCCGACAAATCTAAGCTTTTAACTTATTTAAATATTATCCCTGTAGGAAAGATAAATACGTATTTATAATATAATAACCTGTAAAACACGAAAACAGATAACATCACATTAATTCTGATTAAAAAGCCCGTAATCTTCCTCTGCTTAATCATGTAAAAACAATGAATTACAGTATCGATCATAAGTTTTATTAAAACAATTATTACCTTCACTTTCGTGCTTTTCAATTTACACCTGGTTTTTTATAATTGTTGATAGCTGGAACATTAAACCTGGCAGCGATGTTTTTCTTCTTTACCACCCCGACGTTCACCAACTTTATTATTTCTAACTTTTCACCACCAGTCAGTGCTTTGGGTTGTCTTTTCGCACTCATTCTCGAATATTTCTTGCACAAACAGTCGTCACACACTCAAAAAGTCCCGCACAAGGTAAACGTACTCCAGACTGTAGACAGTCTACAGGCGCTTGACCCCAGATAAGATTCACCGACAGGTTGCATCCTGAACACCGGGATTTCGTATTTCAGGGGTCCATTCTGAAAATTTTGTGGTATGGAGGAAAACTTCTAGTTATGGAGGTAAAGCGTGAATCGAATTCGTCTTATCTACTGAACTTCATGTTACAGAGGTAATTGTTGAGTCCCTCCGAGCTATAGAGGTAAAATATAACCGGAAAATTAGTTTGTGCTATGTATATTAATTTCTTCTTGTTAGACAGGTTTTTCCAAAGGGATTCAAAATAATTCGTGATATCAAGGATTTTGTGATATCAAGGTTCGTGTTAGCGAGAGTCGACTGTATAATGTCTTATGTATTTGTGTAATGCAGTAAAGAATAATTAATAAATGAACGAATACCATGATTGAATATAGATAATGATCCTTGAACCCGATGATACTTATGATATTCCTTGATAATTTAATGTTGCTTGAATAATTAATGTGTAACCACCCTTAATATGTTTATGTGTAATCACCCCTCAGAAAATCATTAATCATATAGTATAATAAGTAATTAATTTTATTAAATAAATAATTTAATAATTCATTCTTGTTATTAAACTTGTCCTTAATCATTTAAATAAATAGTTACTGAGTTAATTAATTTCCTAAGTTAATATCATAATCATATATTATGTACATGGAAACTACAATAATATAAATTTATTCAAAATTTACAGCTTCATAATAATCTAAATTCTAGTGATTTTGGTGTCAAGAATATAAGTGATGAGTATTTTGTGAACCCCTAGTGCAACAATAGTTACCCCAGCTTTCCAGAGACACTCTTGCAGCAGAAGCCAAATTGAGAGGATGTGTAGAGTCATTAACTTAGGACATTGTTCCTAATTTTAAAATATCCCAAGTCAGAGGACTAGAATTGCAAGGCCAGTACCTAAATTATTAGTAGGGAACTCTGCCAAGTACATTTTCGAGTCAAACCCTTTTGTTCCTCACTCAAGATTATTATATTTGGTACTTGGTGAAGATTCTTGTAGGTAGCAGCTTGGTAAGATCCAACCATATCCTTACATTTTCCTACTAGCAAGTGTAGAGAAGAGGAGACTGTTAAATAATTTAATAATTAATCAAATATAAATTTAAAGAAGAATATTTTACTACAAATTTTGAACTTTAATAACATTTCAGCCTAATTACTTCAAGAAGTGAACATTGATCTTCTACCATTCGGCCATCTTATTGTGAAGCTGACCTTTGGCTTTGCATTGTTGAATACATTTTCAAAAATTAACTATTTGGACTTATTTATGTTTTATGAACTTTATTTCAAAACTGAATTTGTCTAGCCGGCACGATACTTCCCCCTGAGAAAGGCCTATGTTTACCCTGAGTATAGCCTGGAACAATGATTGTTTTTTGTAGAGCCTTTTCAAACATCAAAGACGATCGTTTTATGGCACTTCTCAACCACAATGGCTCATGAATCCGGGGCCAGTATTAGTTAGAAGACACGTAAGAACTAACAAGTATGAACCTTTAGTAGAACAAGCCCAGTTGATTGAAGCCAATCCAGACTATGCTAGAATCAAGTATAGAGATGGAAGAGAGTCTCTGGTATCGGTGCGCCATCTCGCAATTCCTCCTGAAGCCATCCATCAAGAGGATGATCTTATGTCTCAATTATCGCCAGACTATGTGTCTTCGGAAAATCTCACTCAAGAACAATATCCTGTTTCTCAATACCGAACACGAGAAAGTACTCCACCTCAACCTACAAATGAAGTTCCCATTCAGTCTGAAATTGAAACATCCACTTTACTTGAGGCTGTAACCCCTACTTCAGTGAAGAATGAACAAGACTCAAACTTACGCCGTTCTACTAGAATCCGAAGACCTCCTGCCTATCTAAGTGATTATATGTAAAAAAGAAGGTGGGGTGAATGTAATGTTGTATGATTTCATATCAACTGTCCATCTTTAATCACATGTTCTTTAAGATTGTTTATGTTTATGTTTACAATGTCATGTTCATTTTATAATAAGAAATGTAGTAGTTTTTTAAAGTTGAATAAAACCATATCAATTTGGTTTTTAACTTATTTTCTCTTTTACATTCATAACAAACCAAATGAAAATTTATAATACAGAGATAAAGAAAAATGTAGTTTATTCCCTACATCTCCGACAAATCTAAGCTTTTAACTTATTTAAATATTATCCCTGTAGGAAAGATAAATACGTATTTATAATATAATAACCTGTAAAACACGAAAACAGATAACATCACATTAATTCTGATTAAAAAGCCCGTAATCTTCCTCTGCTTAATCATGTAAAAACAATGAATTACAGTATCGATCATAAGTTTTATTAAAACAATTATTACCTTCACTTTCGTGCTTTTCAATTTACACCTGGTTTTTTATAATTGTTGATAGCTGGAACATTAAACCTGGCAGCGATGTCTTTCTTCTTTACCACCCCGACGTTCACCAACTTTATTATTTCTAACTTTTCACCACCAGTCAGTGCTTTGGGTTGTCTTTTCGCACTCATTCTCGAATATTTCTTGCACAAACAGTCGTCACACACTCAAAAAGTCCCGCACAAGGTAAACGTACTCCAGACTGTAGACAGTCTACAGGCGCTTGACCCCAGATAAGATTCACCGACAGGTTGGATCCTGAACACCGGGATTTCGTATTTCAGGGGTCCATTCTGTAAATTTTGTGGTATGGAGGAAAACTTCTAGTTATGGAGGTAAAGCGTGAATCGAATTCGTCTTATCTACTGAACTTCATGTTACAGAGGTAATTTTTGAGTCCCTCCGAGCTATAGAGGTAAAATATAACCGGAAAATTAGTTTGTGCTATGTATATTAATTTCTTCTTGTTAGACAGGTTTTTCCAAAGGGATTCAAAATAATTCGTGATATCAAGGATTTTGTGATATCAAGGTTCGTGTTAGCGAGAGTCGACTGTATAATGTCTTATGTATTTGTGTAATGCAGTAAAGAATAATTAATAAATGAACGAATACCATGATTGAATATAGATAATGATCCTTGAACCCGATGATACTTATGATATTCCTTGATAATTTAATGTTGCTTGAATAATTAATGTGTAACCACCCTTAATATGTTTATGTGTAATCACCCCTCAGAAAATCATTAATCATATAGTATAATAAGTAATTAATTTTATTAAATAAATAATTTAATAATTCATTCTTGTTATTAAACTTGTCCTTAATCATTTAAATAAATAGTTACTGAGTTAATTAATTTCCTAAGTTAATATCATAATCATATATTATGTACATGGAAACTACAATAATATAAATTTATTCAAAATTTACAGCTTCATAATAATCTAAATTCTAGTGATTTTGGTGTCAAGAATATAAGTGATGAGTATTTTGTGAACCCCTAGTGCAACAATAGTTACCCCAGCTTTCCAGAGACACTCTTGCAGCAGAAGCCAAATTGAGAGGATGTGTAGAGTCATTAACTTAGGACTTTGTTCCTACTTTTAAAATATCCCAAGTCAGAGGACTAGAATTGCAAGGCCAGTACCTAAATTATTAGTAGGGAACTCTGCCAAGTACATTTTCGAGTCAAACCCTTTTGTTCCTCACTCAAGATTATTATATTTGGTACTTGGTGAAGATTCTTGTAGGTAGCAGCTTGGTAAGATCCAACCATATCCTTACATTTTCCTACTAGCAAGTGTAGAGAAGAGGAGACTGTTAAATAATTTAATAATTAATCAAATATAAATTTAAAGAAGAATATTTTACTACAAATTTTGAACTTTAATAACATTTCAGCCTAATTACTTCAAGAAGTGAACATTGATCTTCTACCATTCGGCCATCTTATTGTGAAGCTGACCTTTGGCTTTGCATTGTTGAATACATTTTCAAAAATTAACTATTTGGACTTATTTATGTTTTAAGAACTTTATTTCAAAACTGAATTTGTCTAGCCGGCACGATACTTCCCCCTGAGAAAGGCCTATGTTTACCCTGAGTATAGCCTGGAACAATGATTGTTTTTTGTAGAGCCTTTTCAAACATCAAAGACGATCGTTTTATGGCACTTCTCAACCACAATGGCTCATGAATCCGGGGCCAGTATTAGTTAGAAGACACGTAAGAACTAACAAGTATGAACCTTTAGTAGAACAAGCCCAGTTGATTGAAGCCAATCCAGACTATGCTCGAATCAAGTATAGAGATGGAAGAGAGTCTCTGGTATCGGTGCGCCATCTCGCAATTCCTCCTGAAGCCATCCATCAAGAGGATGATCTTATGTCTCAATTATCGCCAGACTATGTGTCTTCGGAAAATCTCACTCAAGAACAATATCCTGTTTCTCAATACCGAACACGAGAAAGTACTCCACCTCAACCTACAAATGAAGTTCCCATTCAGTCTGAAATTGAAACATCCACTTTACTTGAGGCTGTAACCCCTACTTCAGTGAAGAATGAACAAGACTCAAACTTACGCCGTTCTACTAGAATCCGAAGACCTCCTGCCTATCTAAGTGATTATATGTAAAAAAGAAGGTGGGGTGAATGTAATGTTGTATGATTTCATATCAACTGTCCATCTTTAATCACATGTTCTTTAAGATTGTTTATGTTTATGTTTACAATGTCATGTTCATTTTATAATAAGAAATGTAGTAGTTTTTTAAAGTTGAATAAAACCATATCAATTTGGTTTTTAACTTATTTTCTCTTTTACATTCATAACAAACCAAATGAAAATTTATAATACAGAGATAAAGAAAAATGTAGTTTATTCCCTACATCTCCGACAAATCTAAGCTTTTAACTTATTTAAATATTATCCCTGTAGGAAAGATAAATACGTATTTATAATAATAATAACCTGTAAAACACGAAAACAGATAACATCACATTAATTCTGATTAAAAAGCCCGTAATCTTCCTCTGCTTAATCATGTAAAAACAATGAATTACAGTATCGATCATAAGTTTTATTAAAACAATTATTACCTTCACTTTCGTGCTTTTCAATTTACACCTGGTTTTTTATAATTGTTGATAGCTGGAACATTAAACCTGGCAGCGATGTCTTTCTTCTTTACTACCCCGACGTTCACCAACTTTATTATTTCTAACTTTTCACCACCAGTCAGTGCTTTGGGTTGTCTTTTCGCACTCATTCTCGAATATTTCACGCACAAACAGTCGTCACACACTCAAAAAGTCCCGCACAAGGTAAACGTACTCCAGACTGTAGACAGTCCACAGGCGCTTGACCCCAGATAAGATTCACCGACAGGTTGCATCCTGAACACCGGGATTTCGTATTTCAGGGGTCCATTCTGAACATTTTGTGGTATGGAGGAAAACTTCTAGTTATGGAGGTAAAGCGTGAATCGAATTCGTCTTATCTACTGAACTTCATGTTACAGAGGTAATTTTTGAGTCCCTCCGAGCTATAGAGGTAAAATATAACCGGAAAATTAGTTTGTGCTATGTATATTAATTTCTTCTTGTTAGACAGGTTTTTCCAAGGGGATTCAAAATAATTCGTGATATCAAGGATTTTGTGATATCAAGGTTCGTGTTAGCGAGAGTCGACTGTATAATGTCTTATGTATTTGTGTAATGCAGTAAAGAATAATTAATAAATGAACGAATACCATGATTGAATATAGATAATGATCCTTGAACCCGATGATACTTATGATATTCCTTGATTATTTAATGTTGCTTGAATAATTAATGTGTAACCACCCTTAATATGTTTATGTGTAATCACCCCTCAGAAAATCATTAATCATATAGTATAATAAGTAATTAATTTTATTAAATAAATAATTTAATAATTCATTCTTGTTATTAAACTTGTCCTTAATCATGTTAAATAAATAGTTACTGAGTTAATTAATTTCCTAAGTTAATATCATAATCATATATTATGTACATGGAAACTACAATAATATAAATTTATTCAAAATTTACAGCTTCATAATAATCTAAATTCTAGTGATTTTGGTGTCAAGAATATAAGTGATGAGTATTTTGTGAACCCCTAGTGCAACAATAGTTACCCCAGCTTTCCAGAGACACTCTTGCAGCAGAAGCCAAATTGAGAGGATGTGTAGAGTCATTAACTTAGGACATTGTTCCTAATTTTAAAATATCCCAAGTCAGAGGACTAGAATTGCAAGGCCAGTACCTAAATTATTAGTAGGGAACTCTGCCAAGTACATTTTCGAGTCAAACCCTTTTGTTCCTCACTCAAGATTATTATATTTGGTACTTGGTGAAGATTCTTGTAGGTAGCAGCTTGGTAAGATCCAACCATATCCTTACATTTTCCTACTAGCAAGTGTAGAGAAGAGGAGACTGTTAAATAATTTAATAATTAATCAAATATAAATTTAAAGAAGAATATTTTACTACAAATTTTGAACTTTAATAACATTTCAGCCTAATTACTTGAAGAAGTGAACATTGATCTTCTACCATTCGGCCATCTTATTGTGAAGCTGACCTTTGGCTTTGCATTGTTGAATACATTTTCAAAAATTAACTATTTGGACTTATTTATGTTTTATGAACTTTATTTCAAAACTGAATTTGTCTAGCCGGCACGATACTTCCCCCTGAGAAAGGCCTATGTTTACCCTGAGTATAGCCTGGAACAATGATTGTTTTTTGTAGAGCCTTTTCAAACATCAAAGACGATCGTTTTATGGCACTTCTCAACCACAATGGCTCATGAATCCGGGGCCAGTATTAGTTAGAAGACACGTAAGAACTAACAAGTATGAACCTTTAGTAGAACAAGCCCAGTTGTTTGAAGCCAATCCAGACTATGCTAGAATCAAGTATAGAGATGGAAGAGAGTCTCTGGTATCGGTGCGCCATCTCGCAATTCCTCCTGAAGCCATCCATCAAGAGGATGATCTTATGTCTCAATTATCGCCAGACTATGTGTCTTCGGAAAATCTCACTCAAGAACAATATCCTGTTTCTCAATACCGAACACGAGAAAGTACTCCACCTCAACCTACAAATGAAGTTCCCATTCAGTCTGAAATTGAAACATCCACTTTACTTGAGGCTGTAACCCCTACTTCAGTGAAGAATGAACAAGACTCAAACTTACGCCGTTCTACTAGAATCCGAAGACCTCCTGCCTATCTAAGTGATTATATGTAAAAAAGAAGGTGGGGTGAATGTAATGTTGTATGATTTCATATCAACTGTCCATCTTTAATCACATGTTCTTTAAGATTGTTTATGTTTATGTTTACAATGTCATGTTCATTTTATAATAAGAAATGTAGTAGTTTTTTAAAGTTGAATAAAACCATATCAATTTGGTTTTTAACTTATTTTCTCTTTTACATTCATAACAAACCAAATGAAAATTTATAATACAGAGATAAAGAAAAATGTAGTTTATTCCCTACATCTCCGACAAATCTAAGCTTTTAACTTATTTAAATATTATCCCTGTAGGAAAGATAAATACGTATTTATAATATAATAACCTGTAAAACACGAAAACAGATAACATCACATTAATTCTGATTAAAAAGCCCGTAATCTTCCTCTGCTTAATCATGTAAAAACAATGAATTACAGTATCGATCATAAGTTTTATTAAAACAATTATTACCTTCACTTTCGTGCTTTTCAATTTACACCTGGTTTTTTATAATTGTTGATAGCTGGAACATTAAACCTGGCAGCGATGTCTTTCTTCTTTACCACCCCGACGTTCACCAACTTTATTATTTCTAACTTTTCACCACCAGTCAGTGCTTTGGGTTGTCTTTTCGCACTCATTCTCGAATATTTCTTGCACAAACAGTCGTCACACACTCAAAAAGTCCCGCACAAGGTAAACGTACTCCAGACTGTAGACAGTCTACAGGCGCTTGACCCCAGATAAGATTCACCGACAGGTTGCATCCTGAACACCGGGATTTCGTATTTCAGGGGTCCATTCTGAAAATTTTGTGGTATGGAGGAAAACTTCTAGTTACGGAGGTAAAGCGTGAATCGAATTCGTCTTATCTACTGAACTTCATGTTACAGAGGTAATTTTTGAGTCCCTCCGAGCTATAGAGGTAAAATATAACCGGAAAATTAGTTTGTGCTATGTATATTAATTTCTTCTTGTTAGACAGGTTTTTCCAAAGGGATTCAAAATAATTCGTGATATCAAGGATTTTGTGATATCAAGGTTCGTGTTAGCGAGAGTCGACTGTATAATGTCTTATGTATTTGTGTAATGCAGTAAAGAATAATTAATAAATGAACGAATACCATGATTGAATATAGATAATGATCCTTGAACCCGATGATACTTATGATATTCCTTGATAATTTAATGTTGCTTGAATAATTAATGTGTAACCACCCTTAATATGTTTATGTGTAATCACCCCTCAGAAAATCATTAATCATATAGTATAATAAGTAATTAATTTTATTAAATAAATAATTTAATAATTCATTCTTGTTATTAAACTTGTCCTTAATCATTTAAATAAATAGTTACTGAGTTAATATATTTCCTAAGTTAATATCATAATCATATATTATGTACATGGAAACTACAATAATATAAATTTATTCAAAATTTACAGCTTCATCAAACTTCGTCAAACTCCCCATTGATTTGTTTTTTCGTTGGTGTAAATAGATCTGATTTTTAATCTTTTCACAGGCAGAGGCAAGGAGGCCTGCCTTAAAAAAAACTCCCCATTTATTTGATATCTATTTTGTTTTTATAGTGTTGTAAATACATGGTTTCTACGTTTCCTGACCTCCCCGTTTGGCGGAACTGGATACGCCTACTATAAACTATTGCTAGGTAAACTGACAAGGAAATCAAATTGCATTAATTCTTCCTTGATAAAAAAAGTTGTTCGTTACTGAAATCCAACTTTCTTTAATCATTTCATTTAAAAAACATATTTCAAAAACCAATCTGCATTCCTCAAAATTCATCCCAATAAAAACATAATCAAAATCTTTAATCACCGACAGCACTATTTTCAACACATACATAGGCTCTCTTCTCACATCCAACTTAACTAATTCTCATCAATAACATTCGAATATAAATATACCTTCATACACATAATTTTCACCAACCCTTACAATATCCATTGAAAATTCATATCTTTAAAAGTTCTTCATCAGTTTTCTTTGAAGTACGTACACAAAGTCTCCAGCTTAAAATTATCTCAACACTGGCAATTAACGCCCTATTGGGGTCCTTCAATATTGGGTATTGTTCAACTGCAGGGAACACAAACGGGGGCCTGGGGGCGGAGCCCCCAGCGAGCGAAGCAAGTTAAATAAATAATTTAATAATTCATTCTTGTTATTAAACTTGTCCTTAATCATGTTAAATAAATAGTTACTGAGTTAATTTTCTAAGTTAATATCATAATCATATATTATGTACATGGAAACTACAATAATATAAATTTATTCAAAATTTACAGCTTCATAATAATCTAAATTCTAGTGATTTTGGTGTCAAGAATATAAGTGATGAGTATTTTGTGAACCCCTAGTGCAACAATAGTTACCCCAGCTTTCCAGAGACACTCTTGCAGCAGAAGCCAAATTGAGAGGATGTGTAGAGTCATTAACTTAGGACATTGTTCCTAATTTTAAAATATCCCAAGTCAGAGGACTAGAATTGCAAGGCCAGTACCTAAATTATTAGTAGGGAACTCTGCCAAGTACATTTTCGAGTCAAACCCTTTTGTTCCTCACTCAAGATTATTATATTTGGTACTTGGTGAAGATTCTAGCCGGCACGATACTTCCCCCTGAGAAAGGCCTATGTTTACCCTGAGTATAGCCTGGAACAATGATTGTTATTTGTAGAGACATTTTTCAAATTTTGATCTGGCCTTCAGCCTAATTGTAAGACCCATTATTGTACTATCCATGTGTCCCCTTTTTCAATCAGATGCTCTTGTATTTCTTGAATAAATCATTATTATTATTGTAAAATTGTTTTCTTAAAAATCATAGATAATAAGATAAGGTTCAGTACTTACTGCGTCAAACACTACATGGTATCCTTTGGTGAACTAAATTATCAAACTACTGTATTCAGTAGTTTGAATAATTTCAAACTACTGAATAAAACTTTAAGGTATTTGACTTTATTAAGTATCAAATCACTAAGAATCATGAAAGACAACATAGTTTTAGAATATTTATTTATTTATTCATCAATATTGTGTATGCAGCAAAAGTGTGTTTTTTATAATTGGCGCAACCAACGTGTGGCCTAGACAAATTCAGTTAATTGTAGATTCCATCTAGTAGCTTAGACTGTAAGATTGTCAACCTAGCCTAAGTAATAAAGGTATTAGATTTAAGCATAACAGCCCCCGTAATACCCTATCCCCATCCCATTAATAAATGAACTACAATTTAAGGTATCCTAAACGTTATCCCGTCAACATGAGTAAACAACCGAGTGATCGTAAAAACCAATGCAGTAGCCATTTTCTAGAAACCGACGCCACAACATCACAGTTAAATTCACAGTCATCCACACAATCAGCTGACAACACACATCAGTACAGTTCCTCATCTAACGAAAACATCAACCAATCACATTCCACTATTCCAGACGAAACACAAGACATGGACATTGAACAAACCGTAAATGCAGCGATTGAATCCAGTCCAACACAAATCGAATACACTACTGTACGGAACATCGTACCGAGCGAAACGAGACAGTACGAATCGAGCCGAAGCCAGCCGATGATGAATGATCAGACACTGCCTCCTACAACGAGCGGACAAACAGCTGACACAACGCGCTACGGTAACCATGACGACCGTGCGCAGCCAATCAGAAGCGCCGATACACACCCGATCGTCCTCAGCCTAGATGAACACGCACAACCAATCACAGAAGCCGACACAGAACGTTTAGACACCAATGCGCCCAATTCAAACGATGATTCAGGGTTAAGCACTATTTTGAATTATTTAAAGCAGATCGATACTAAACTAAATCAGACAAATTCAGACAAAGTTGAGACAAACCTTAAATTGGACAAAACTAACTGCGATATTGACAATAAGTTAGATCAAACAAAATTAATAATGAGTCAAGAAATCAAAGCTTGCCGACATGCTCTCGAGTATCAAATGAATGAAATTAGAGAAACACAGAGGGAATTTAAACAAGAAATCAAAAATATCAAAACGATCCAAAATAATCAATCGGCAGAAATGGAGCTAAACTAACTGAGATTAAATCAGAAACAAAAACATACGTGCGTGACACAATGGCTCAGCAACAAAGAGTGCTTAAAGACATGATCACAAACGAAAACACAAATCTAAAACGAGAATTAGAGACACACATTGAAGAAACTGAATCCGATTTAAAGGAGCAAATCAGAACACAGACAAAGAGAACACTAGTAGCCACAGAAAATACTACACGAGCATATACCAAGTCATTACACGATGAGCTCGCACCCGCCATCATCGAGACCCAGAAAAAACTCAACGAACAAGATCTTGAAATTAAGACAATAACCGAAACACTTGAAAAATGCGAACTAGACGTGAAAGCTCTTAAGACCTCAAACACAAATCACACTAACTCAACGGGACCGATACAAGTTATTTGTAACGGAAGCGAATCGATTTAAAGACAGGTACCAAAATTCAATGGTCGGAGCGGTAATCCCAACGAATACTTGCAAAGGTTGAAAGTTGAAAACGTTACTACCAGAAGAGTATTGACAGACAACCAGGAATCGATAGACAGGAATACCTGAGAGATATCCTCGAAATAAGCTTCGAGATGGCTTCAACTGGTGAAATACGACATCGCAGACTGGGATACATTTGCCATGGAATTTTTAAACAAATCCTGGAGTTGAGAGGTTCAGAGAGGTATCAAAGCGAAGATTGAAAATGAAAAGTATCGAACCCAAGGTAATTTATCGAGAACGGAATACTTCACGGAGCGAGTGTTATTACTCCAATCGATGACACCCACGATGACGGAGGAAGAAATAGTCACATTGCTCGCCGAAAGATTCGACAACTTAATACAAGACAGTATTAATGTGCAGAACATAACAACCACCAAACAGTATGAAAAGCTTTTACAGAAGGAAGACATCTTGGGTGAGGGACCCAAGAAACTCAAACACAACAACAATAACCACTCAGAAAATAACCACAGACCTCACAGCCCAAACAATCACAATCAAAACGCAAATAACACAATACCTCGGCATAGTAGTTGATGAAGGTCTCACCTGGACACCCCATATTGACTCCTTATGCAGCCAGCTCAGCTCAGGACTGTATGTAATAAGAAGAATGAAGAGCATAAGTGACATGGCAACAGCCAAGATCGCATATTATGCTCTTTTTGAGACTCACCTTCGCTATGGAATTGTGGTATGGGGGGGTACTACCGCTGAGAATATACAAAGAGTTTTGGTTCTCCAAAAAAGATCCATAAGACTCCTTGGAAATCTCCAGCCCAGACAATCATGCAGGGACACTTACAACCAGCTAAAAATTTTAACTGTTGTAAACCTGTACATTCTCGAGGTCATCGTTTACATCCATGTCAAGGCACCTGACGAAATGAGGACAAGTGCACAGATACATGAGTACAACACAAGGCATGCAATCGACTACTGCCTCCCTGTGCACCGTACGAGCGCGACGGAAAAAAGTACGAGATACAGGGGGGCCAAGATGTGGAATACTCTGCCAGAAGACCTGAAAAGAACCGACAAACAACAGTTCGCCCGAAAACTAAAACTTTGGCTTCAAGACCGGCCGTTCTACACAGTAGCAGAATTCTTCCTCTGGAGACAACAACAACATGCATAGAAGAAACAGAGAACAAAACTGAATTGTATATAGATTAAGTTCATTTGACACTATTTGTAATCTTGAAGATTGTAAATAAAGATGAAATGAAATGAAAAAAATGAAATGAAACATGTATATGAATAATATGAACATATTGAAGTTTGACGTGGTTAACCACATGGATTATGTTTCGTCTGCTGGAGTTTTAAGGAGTGATTTGGTGTTCAGTGCTTGTGAGCAAATATTTTTATGTATTTTATGAATTACAAAGTTGAGTGAGTCAAAGTTGTAGTGTAGTTATTGATTAAGTATTAATCTGAAGACTGATTGATAAGGTTTCAAAATTATTTTCATACATTCAATAATAATTAAAGTTTAAAGTACTCACACTTAAGATTGAAGAGAAGCACATGTTTTGTACCAAAATTGACTGTGCATAAAAATGAACAAAGGCACACCACTAAGTAAATGCTTGTAAAATTTAAAACTTGGTTTCAATAATCTGTGATAAAATCTGAACTAAGATGATATTTAATAAGTAAAAATTCAATAATAAAATCACTGCAAAGTAATCAGTTTGGTTGAAGCAGTTATTTCCTGCCTGCAACTATGGACTAAAAACATACCACCAACCACGGCTACCTACATCTCATCAGTGTGGTAACCTACAACCTCAGTTTCTGTTATCAGTGTCGGACTATAATCAATAACTGACTCTTATCATCACTGAACCCCTTGAGGAAATTTATTATATCTTGACCAGTGTTTGTAAACAAATATATCTAAGTGCATGGCGCTAGAGGAAATTATGTTTACACTTTAATATGTTTGACAATAAAAATTAAAAAAAAATACTAATAATAATATATAAGTATATATTTGAATTATTATATATTTTTGATTAATCACTGACAATTTTCTATTGAGGAAATAAATGACTAAACACCCGTGTGGGAAATGTAAAAAAGGAGTTGGATCTGGATCGGTCTATTGTAAAGGATCCTGTGGCTACTGGTACCATAAGCGATGCCTATTTTACATGACAGATGCACAATTCAGAGAAATATGCAAAAAGGGAGCACTGCACACTTGGAAATGTCGTGATTGTTCAGCATCTCAATCTAATCAGGAGCAAAATTCTTTGGATGAAGTAAAAAAGAAAATTATAGATTTGAACTCTAGTAACGACACTAACGAGGACCTAGAAATGTCTCTGACTATTGCCGCAGAGGCTGGCAATTTATTGCTGATTGAAAATGAAAACCTGAAACAGGAACTACATAAGATTAAATTAGATAAAACAGAATACCAAAATACACTCGAAGATAAATTAAAATACACCCGTTGCAGCAGACCTGCATACTCAGCGAATTTCAAATGCAGAAGAACATAATTCAATGCAACATAGCGAAATTTGACATGTTTTTGTAATCTCCATAAGAATAACATGGGGAATGAGTATGCAGGTTTGCTGCAACAGGTATGTTAAAACGGTTGGTTTTAATTCATTATTTAGTAGATCTTGACTAGAAGAAGCCATATACCAAGTTTTATCAAGAAATGTTAAAAAATAAGGAAGACATAGAATTTTTTTATTTCCCATAAGGATAACATGGGGAATGATTATGCAGGTTTGCTGCCACAAAAATGGAAATTTTGTGGGTTTTAGACTAAAATACATTAGACCTCATCTAGATGAAGCCACAAACCAAGTTTTATTAAGATATGTTGAGAAATAAGCAAGATATAGAATTTTACTTATTCCCCATAAGGTTAACATAGGGACAACGTACTGTGTTTACCACTTTCAATATCTCGGTAACCAATGGAGATAGAGCAATGATTCAACATACTAAATTGTTTGTTTTTTTTAGCTGAATTCAATGGTGCCAACAAAAATTTGATTAATTTTATTTTTCTATGTAAAAAACTCAAAAAACCTATTTTTGGGGGGGTTTATCCCCCTTTACCCCCCCCTTCCGATGGTCCGATCGGGCTGGTTCACAAACTCGTCCAATTGATTACCACTTTACATGTCTGTACCAAATTTCATTAAGATCGGACCATATTTACGGCCGCTATCGTGCTTACAGACACATATATATATATATAGATAGATAGATAGATAGATAGATATATATATAAAAATTCGAACGAATAGTGTTTTTTGCTTCTGGTGGCCCCAAAACGAAAAGTTATCATGGTCTCAGGCTTAGGTCTTACCATGAGACCTACGGTAATAGCTTCTTCCCTATAGGGGAAATTCGCTAAAACTATGAAGATCAAATAAATATGTTAAAAATAGAAAAACTTAAGACAGTCGCTGAATCAGCTAATACCATCGCAGGACTTACAGAAAGACTGAAGAAAAGTGATGACTATGGAAACAGTTTGGCTTCCCAGCTGGACAGTGAAAGACTTGAGTTTAAAAGTAAGATAATGACTTGCTCCTTCAAAAAACTCAACTCACAAGAAAAATATCGGAACTGGAAAACAAAGTTTCAATGACTAAAAGCAAGATGGACTCTGCAGTAGAAGTTTCTAAACTCCTAAAATCAGATGATGCTGCCTGGTCTAAGGCAAGATGGTTGGACGATACAATCCTTCAGTCCTACTTTCACGCCTTCAATCTAGATCCTGCAAATACAGGTTCATCTGTACTGGTCCTTGGTCCACATTCAACACAGATCCTCAAACATAGTAACAAAGTGGATGTCAAAACGGAAATAAGTAACCTGCAACTCAATAATTTTAAACATGTTTTATGTTGTTTAAATGATAGCCTAGATCCAATGGTCGATGATTCCGGTGCTCACTGGAGCCTTCTGGCTCTGGATAACAGTAGGAAACTTGCTTATCATTTAGATTCTAGTTCTGGCTTGAATAAAAAAAGTGCCCTAGCGCTCATAAAAAACATTGATTTTCAAGGGGCCCTATTGGATATTCCTTGCCCAAAACAGCGCAGCAATTTTGAGTGTGGCATTAATGTATTGGTTAACACAAGAATTGTTACTGAATGCTATTGCAAGAACCCAGTTAGCCAGCATATGTCACTCCATGACTGGTATAAATCCTACATGTCAGAATCTAGTGGCAAGTACGTTATAGCCTGTTCCGGACAATGTAAAGAAACTATTCCTATAGACACTGGTCTAAAGGAAGAGAAACTACAACATAGAGTAACAAAGGGGGAAGTGAGCATTAAAGCAGCTGATGTAAATAGCTGGATTGATGTAAGACGGAAGCCTAGGAAATCCCAAACATTAAATCAAGTGAAATACAAAGACAAATCGGTTAGGACTTCTGTAAACCAAACTTCAATCATGCTAAACAATGCATTCACCCCACTCTCTGAACCATGTGTGTTAAGTCCCTCAACAAAAGCTTCAAGTATTGGTGAGCAAACAATATCAAACAACAGTAACATATGCAAACAAAGAACTTCTTTAACTAATCATAATACAAATATTCATGGTAAAAGAAAAAAGCAGAATCAGTCTAAAAATGTATTTATTGTTACTGAGGTTAATGAAGCTCCTTCCAGGTGTGACATTAGCACTACAACTCCATTGAAAACAGCTAACAAAGATAAAACTGAAGAGTATAAAAAACCTTTGGATAATACTAGCAAGAAACCTACGATGTATATAACTGGGGACAGCCATGCCAGGGACTTTGCCGAGCTACTGACCCCTCTGTGTCCTCAGTACAATGTTACATCTACCTATTACCCTGGAACCTCTTTTATCCTATACTCTTATATGAGCAATGTTATCGTCCGGCCGTGCGTGCTTCCTTGTATGCTTGCGTGTATGCTTGCTTGTATGCTTGCACAAAGATCTCAAAAACGGCTCCGAGGATTTCCTTCTAAGTCTGGAAATAAGCTATTTATGACTCAAAAACGTCTTTTATGCAGATTACTTGGCCAGAGAAAATCTATTAACGTAATAAATCGAATTTTAAAGTTGTAAAATTTTAACATTGGCCTTATGAGTTTCCGAGATGGCAACGAAAATAAACAAGGAAAGTGTAAACAAATGAAGTAATCATAACAGCTGTTTGGAATCTACAGCCATCAAAGGAAAATACAGCAATTGGGATGAAGAGTCCATGGAGCAATAAAAAATGTTTCCATTTATCAATTTTATGACATTGAAATATTTTATAGTAACTGGATGAACTCGTAAACATGAAATAACACCGAGCAAGGCTCGGTCCACCAGGTACTTTATGTTCTTAACCAACTATAGAGTAAAAAATCTGAATTTGGGAAGAAAGATTGCATTCTACTTATTGGTGACAGATGCCCATCACCAAGGTAGAGTTTATACTAAACTACATACAATAGTTAAAACTTTCACTGCTGACATTATATTGACTGAGCTACCTTATATTTACCAGCAGCCATATAATGGCAGGAAGTTCTTTGAAATTGAACAATGTAACTCAGAGCTGTTAGCACTGTCACTGGAAATCAATACTAAGTTCTTGATGTTTAATCACAAACTGAGCTACAATGACCATTATGTAAATAATGGTAATCACCTAAATTTAAGAGGAAAAGTGGTAGTTTGTGATTGTATTCACTCTTGGATTGTAAAGCCATCATGTGTGGGAAAACCAGTGGTGTAGTGGTGCGGGAACGGCGTTCCCACACTGGTTTTCAGAAACCCGGGAAAATCCCATTGTCCCGTTCAGGGAAAATCCGGAAAAATAGCTAAAAATCCTATATTGCTAAACATTAAAGAGTATAAAAATTAAAAAAATATATTATTATGTCAATAATATAATTCATACTTTATAAACACGATTTTGCTCTGTGTTGAAAGATAACCTCACTCTTGCTTGAACTTTGTATTGTGCACAGAGTACGGGAGGTAGACAGTAGCTTGCATCACTCTCCACTCTCCCGTCCCTCCCCAACCCTCCTCCAACTTGCAGGATGCATTTGCCGTCTACTTGTAAACCCGATTTGTCAATCTGTCAATGAACTTTCATTGTAATTAATCACTCTGTTTTTTATCTGTTTTATATTTTATAGATTTAATTTATTTCAGTTCTCTGCTTTTAGGCTACTTGGCTAGAATATGTTATTTAAGAACGAGGTTATGTATGGTGTTTTTTTGGTGATTAACGACCACGTACATAAAAGTCATTGTAATTAATTACTCTGTTTTTTCTCTGTTTTATGGATTTGATTTTTTTGGTTCTCTGCTTTTTTACTTGTATAGAATATGTTATTTAAAAACTAGGTTATGTAGCTATTTTGGGGGGTTAACGTACATTAAAGTACAGTAGACGCCCTCTAGTTCGGCCACCTCGGGACCGGACCCCTGGCCGGACTAAAAAATGGCCGGACCACCCGGATGTACTATCAAAATGTAAAATAACCCTATTAAATCCCAAAACCTATGTTTAAAAATCAACAAAACATGCTATTTAAACATATTTACAGTGTTTAATTGCCAAAGAAAATATTTTGACGTCTCTTATGTTGAACTGTCATATTGCGTCACTGGTTTTACCGATACCGTACTGAGGATATAAAGTGAGCAGAAAACTCTTTATTTACTGTAAAAACACACTAGAAATTTATTTGCCGAATTAAGTTACACGTACTACTTGAATCATAACCTATAAAAATGTTAAGAAACATGTTATTTTCTTTTGTTGAATACAAGTGAAATCCAAGATCAAATCTCACTGTAAAGTCCTCATATTGAAAGTATAACATCTTTTGTTAGTTGAGCTCAAGTGTGTCCATCAATTACAAGCTTGTCCGTAATCTAAACTGATATATATATAGTTTACTTCTTCGGCCGGAAACTAAAGATTCAGGATAAATACTGTCGAAGGTCATTCCCTCGCGGTGCGGCGTGGTGATATAACGGATATGATTCATCATCCTAGGACCGGCCGGACCATCCGGCGGCCGATCCAACCGAAGCCGAACTAGAGGGCGCCTACTGTAGTTATTAACTTAATTAATAACCTTTTCCAAAATAAATTCTTTTGTGAAATAATAAAGTTAGTTAAATATAAAAAGATTGACTTCTGTTTTTATATTTTGCTTTTCAAAAAATCATCTAAATTATTTAATAGTTTCTTGAAGCCTCAGTAAATTCAGTGAGCTTAAAATACAAAGCCTAATTTGCATCGTGTACGCATACAGGGAAAAGGTGACTTAATTTGCATGGAATTTGACAAATATATTAAGCGTTCCCACACTGAAAATTTTGCCACTACACCACTGGGGAAAATCTAATGAAATAGTCGAGTCCAGTGTTCCGAACTGTAAATCATCTGGCACTGTGTTACCTATGCTAAGACAAAGACCAGTCAACCAGTCTAGAAGTGACAGCACAAAAATACATGTGATTGAAGAAAATATGGCTACTATGATTAATAAAAATTTAGAATACGCAGCATATGCACATTGTATATCAGCAGATACTTACCATGAAAACAATATGTCACAAGGTGTTGCTCTTATTTTTAGGGATCGCTTTGATAAACCCGCTGCTACAGATGTCATCAAACCAAATCTGGCCTTTCAAGCCATAAACGAGAATTCTGGTGTATATAGTCTGGTCACTAAGGCATGTTATTTTCACAAACCTTCAAGACCTGATTATGACACAGCATTTCAAAGCTTGGGGGAAGACTTTAAAAATAGAGGATTCAATCATCTTATATGCTCCCCTATGGGATGTACCCGAGATAAAATTAAACTTAAACACTTCATAGCCAATATAATGAAGTTTCAAAGGTACACTGGTGCTAATATATACATAACAGTGCACCCTGAAGGCTCAGGGAAGTCGCTGAGACGAGGACTTTCCCATAGCGAGTTTGTGAGCAGACTGCGGCTGCTGGTATGTTCTGATGCTACTCATCATAAAAATGTCTCTGCCAAACCTCAGATTACTGACATCCATCGCACCAATAACTGCCAAGTAGACAGGACGCAACAATTGTTCGCCAACCAACAGCCTCTCAGCAGCAAGAGCGATGAGTGTATGTCCAACCTCACTGATGACATCCTCAATGACACTGGTCCCAACCATGACAAGACTACAGAGCAACTAAGTCATCAAAGCAGCAATACTTCTCTGACGGATGTGGTGAATGAACAGTTTCCAAATGTATCATCAGGAGCTGACAAGCCCCAATACAACGTCCAATCCTCTGATGACTTCCCACCTCTGCCCTCAATGGAAGTCTCAACTATAGTAAAGTCATCTGATAAAAAAAGTGTTGGTGCCAGTGAAAATGAGCTTGTTAATGTGTCACAATGTGTTTTACCAGGCAGTGATTTTTTAGGGTAAAATGTAAAAGATTATCAGATAGCACTCAAAAGAATTTCAAAATTTTACATCAAAATGTTCAATATTTGCGAACACGTCTAAATTTATTACAAGTAAATATTAATGAAATCCAGACTGAAATTATTGTATTATCAGAATATAAAATGACAGAAGATGAAATTCAATTTGTAAATATAAAGAATTATAAAGTATGCTCTTCTTTTTGTAGATCCTTGACAACTGGGGGAGGTGTTTTAATAATGGCCCACCAGGATATTCAATGTAAAAAAATTTCAATACCTGATATAAATGAAATGTCATCAGAGAAAGAGTTTGAGTGCTGTCTGACAGAAATAGTTGTAGGAGATTATTCATTTGTATTAGCTGGTCTGTATAGAACCCCTAAGAATTGTTATGTTGAGCCATTTTTAGATAAGCTGGAATTTTTACTTGCTAAATTATGTAGAACATTTAAAAATGTAGTATTGGCAGGTGATATTAATATTAACGTTCTAAATCATGATTCTCAATACAAAAAGTTTGTTGGAGTTCTTAATATGTTTAACATGAAATATAAAGTGGATTTTCCTACTAGGGTCACACACAGTTCAGTTTTAGCAATAGATAATTTTATAACTAATATTGAAGATAAAGGTCTAAAAGTTACTGGTGTCATTACATTGATATCTGATCATGATGCTCAACTGTTTGAAATACTTAATTTATGTAATAAAAGAAAAATGTAACAAAAAATACTCTAGAAAGTTTAAATAAATAAATAAATAAATATTTTATTTAGTCAATAGACATGTTCACATGCAATAGACATAGTCAATTTTAAATCATACAAGTACAATAATTGGCAGCACAGCTGTAGGCCTACATGCAGATACATGCTATAAATACAATAATAGTTTCTAATAAACAAGGCATGGCAAAAGTGATGCAACATGCAAAGCAAACACTGCAAAACAATCCTCACATTCAAAGTCAAGATCAAGATGGTGCCTATAACAAAACAAACAATAAAAATACAACATGCACTAAACATTAGTCAATCAAATCAACAAAACGAATAGCAAACATCAAAATATTCATCAATGCTGTACAAAGGATTTAAGAGGAGATTTTCCTTTATACAAGACTTGAATCTCAGTGAACTCATGTTCTTAAATGTTTCTGGAAGAGCATTGTACATTTTTAAAGCTACATACATGTAACACCTTTGAATCCTACTGAGTCTAGTCCTAGGTAAGTCCAGTTGGTTTCTATGCCTAGTACTATGATTGTGTACAAGACCTCTTGGGGTAAATTGAGCTATATTACTATTTACATAATATAGGCAATCTAGTACATACAAACTGAAAATGGTCATCACTTTAAGCTCAACAAACAATGGCTTGCAATGCTCTCGGGGTCCAACTCCACTGATGACCCTAATTGCTCTCTTTTGGAGCAGCAAGACCTCATTTGCATTAGTAGCATGACCCCATAGTTTTAAACCATACCTTATATGGGGCTCAAAAAAGGCTAAGTAAGCTACACGCCAGTACTCTTCTGGGACACTGAACTTAAGTTTACAAAGGAGATAGGTTACCCGTGACAATTTCTTGCACACTGTCCCGACATGACACTTCCAGCTTAATCTCGGGTCTAACTCAAATCCCAACAACCTTGCCACAGGTAAGTCAACAAAATTCAACAGATTGAAAGTCATGATTTGGGTCTTAGCTTCATTCAAAGACAATTGGTTAGAAGTGAACCATTGCTTACATTGATCAAGCAGGTCACTAGCTAGCCCCTTAGCAATGTCTAGGTTTCTATTTGATGCCATGAGGCTAGTGTCATCAGCAAAGAGAAGGACACTGCCCCTCACACTTTGAGCTAGGTCATTAATCATTATCAAAAACAAAAGCGGCCCCAGGACAGAGCCCTGAGGCACACCATACATGACAGGTAACATTTGAGATGTTTCATTATTCCATGACACAATCTGGGTTCGGTCACTTAAGTAAGTGGTAAATACCCCAAGAGTCAGGCCAGTCACCCCATAATGAGCCAACTTTTCCAATAAAACCTTATGAGGTACACAATCAAAGGCACGAGCAAGATCGCATAGCACCATTGATATAGCCTCCTTCTTTTCAAATCCATGATTGATTATCCTGCAAACAGATTCCACAGCTAAAGGAGCAGACAAACCCTGCCTGAAACCAAATTGTGAGGGTGAGAGCAGGCTGTTACTCTCGAAATATTTGTACAACTGATCCCTCACAATCGTTTCAAACACTTTGGCAAAAACTGGTATCAAAGAGATAGGACGGTACGAACTCACCACCTCCCTGTTTCCCTTTTTAAAAACAGGAACTGTTCTTGATACTTTCAATGAGTTTGGAAACATACCTGAAGCAAGACAATTATTTATCAAGAAAGGTAAAAGTACAGCAATAAAAATCACAACTTTTTTCAGGAACCAGGGGGAAAGCCCATAAACATCCTTGCTCTTTGAATTCTTAAAAGAATGGACAACTTTGACAATATCACCCTCGGAAACAGGTTGGAAAGCAAATTCAGAATGGCAAGGAACATTTTGAAGGAACTCGCCAGGGTTTTTGGTTGGAAAAGGGAGATTATTAACAATATTCTTTACAGAATCAATAAAAAAACAATTAAAATCATTAGCAGAGGCAAAATCTCCTTGCAAAGTTCTCTTTGGACATTCCTCCTTAATCACATCCCAGGCAGCCTTTTTTTACCAAAAGTAATACTGAAATGTTTTTAAAGAATTTATCCAATGAGTCGTGGTTAGAGGTTTACCAGTCTCCTATTGAAAGAAAGTTTCAGGTTTTTTATGAAGCTTTTACTTATACATTTGACATTAGTTTTCCCAAAACTCTTTTAACACTAAAAAATAATAAGAGAAAGTGGATGACCGATGAAATTAGAAATAGGAAATCAGAGGTATTGTTATTAGAAAAAACCCACAGAATAACCAAAGATAAACAGTTGAAAATCAAAATCAAGGAAGAGAAAAAGGAGTTAAGAGATTTCATAGAAAATAAGAAAAGAATTATTTTGATAGTAAGATAAACAATTCTAAAAATAAAGTAAAAACAACTTGGAAAATTATTAAACAATCTTTTTCAAATGCTGAGCAACATAACAACATTAGTGTTATTCATAATGGAGGAATAGTTAGTAATCCACTCAAAGTTGCTAATGTTTTTAATGACTTTTTTGTTGCAGCAGTAGATGAACTGGTAGTGCCAAACATTCCTAACAATTTAAGGACTTCTAATCAGCAATATCTTTCTTTAACTGAGAGTCGCTTTCAATTTGAGCCAATTGATGGAAACCAACTGACTCAAATAATATTATCTTTTGAAAATAAATATTCTGCAGGATTTGATGATATTAATATAAACATAATTAAAGATGCCATTCCATTAATTATTAAACCTTTAGCTCATCTTATAAATTCTTCCCTAACATCAGGTTTATTCCCTGACAAATTGAAGGTGGCCAAAGTTCTACATCTTTTGAAAAAAAATATTCTGCAGGATTTGATGATATTAATATAAACATAAAGATGCCATTCCATTAATTATTAAACCTTTAGCTCATCTTATAAATTCTTCCCTAATATCAGGTTTATTCCCTGACAAATTGAAGGTGGCAAAAGTTCTACCTATTTTCAAAAACGGAAATGTGAAAGATCCATTGTGTTATAGGCCTATTTCAATACTTCCTGTTTTTTCTAAGATATTCGAACGTGTTGTATACATTCAATTGTCTAACTATCTAGAAAAAAATCAATTACTAGATAAACAACAACATGGGTTTAGGGTTGGGAAATCAACCATTTCAGCAGGCATCAATTTTATTCAGTCCATAATCAGTGGAGTAGATAATCATCAAAAAGCTATTGGAATATTTCTTGATCTAACTAGAGCAATCGATAGTGTGTCACATAATTGCCTCCTTGAAACACTAAGTAATCTTGGAATACAGGGAAAGGAGCATGTGTGGTTCAGTTCTTACTTGGAAAATAGGCAACAGTATGTAGAAATAGAGCATTGCACCATTGACGTTTCAGGTAGACATATAAATAAATTTTCTTCGTCACTACAGACATTGCATTATGGCGTCCCTCAGGGGTCCATTCTAGGTCCCCTTTTGTTTCTTTGTTATTTAAAGGGGTTACCTGGAGTGGTAGAGGGGGGAGGCTCTGTATGTCTGTATGCTGATGATACAAATATAGTTGTTACAGGAAAGTCTGATGAAAACGTAGAAATATCATCCTTTATTGGTTTGTCAATGATAAAAAATTTTTTAGATAGTAAAAATCTCCTTTTAAATTTGTCGAAGTCAAATTTTATATCATTCTCAACAAAGCAAGCTAAATCAAATTTCAACGGCAATATTTTTATAGATCAGGATAGGTTAATTCAAGTAGAAAGTACCAAATTTTTAAGACTTATAGTCGATGAGCATTTAAGCTGGGATCTACATGTTGATCATGTAGTTCAAAAAATGTCCACAGGGCTGTATGCACTTCGACAAATGTCAAAAGTTTGCAATGTGGAAACACTTAAAGTCATTTATTATGCCATGATTCATTCTCATATGTCATATGGAATAAGTATATACGGTGCAACAACCAAACAAAATTTAAATAAAATACTGCTGCAACAAAAGATAGCTTTGAGGATCATGATGAATTTGAAGAGGACTGATTCTGTCAAGCATATCTTTAAAGAATTGAAAATGTTTACTGTATTTAGTTTATATGTTTTTGAAACCATAGTTTATGTTAAGCAATTTGACCACTGTACAAAGAATAATGGACCCTACAATACTCGATATGCTAGGATTTTTGATAAGCACAATTTAGAATTTTATAAAAAAAATACATCATACATTGGCAAAAAATTCCTATATCAGCTACCAAAAAAAAAATATCTTCTGAACAAAATTTTAAAAAATTCAAAAAAAGCTAAAAGAATACCTACTTGAAAGGCCATTTTATTCTTTAGAAGAGTATGATGATGTCAAATAGCCAGTTGAGACATGCAAAATATTATAATGTGCATATTATTTTATTGCTTAATTAATCCCAAGCAATATGTATTTTAGTATTAAGTTTTCTTCACTGTGCACTGCTTGTTTTTGCACTGTGTTATTGACTCTACTCAATGTAATTAATGCATTTTTAATGAATAAAGAATATTTGATTGATTGATTGATTGATTATTAATCAAGGACAATTATGTATGATCACTACTGATAATGGCCATAGGCAAATAAATAATTATGAAGACGAAATGTCATGTATCAATAGTAATGATAATTTTAAGTATGAGGAGTACGATAACAGTAATAACAATTTTCACAAAGTAGAGTTGGAGGCATTTCAGTTGACGGAAGATGTAAATAAACAAACTACTATCCTATTACATGACTTAAGGTCAGAATTCAGTTTTAAAAACATTTGAATCACCTGTGTGAAGATCTTTATATTCACATATGTTTATATCCCAAAGACAAATGCTAAAAGAAAATATAAATTTCAAGATGTTATAAAAATTCAGTGTTTTACGTACGCAGTGTACGTATAACACTGTTGAACATTTACTGTAAACTTTGTTCCAATAACGAATCATTTTCGGTCTTAGCACAGCTTTCAAACAATTTTTTAACTTATTACACATAGTTTATATTGTGGGTTTCATTTTCAAAACACATTACTTAAAAACAAAATAGTAACGGGGTAAATACACACTAAGTAAAATGCAATAAGAATAGAAATGATCTAAAAGAAATAATGAAAAATAACCACTTTCACTAAAACTAGAAGCACTCGCTTAAAAGGCTTTAACCAAAAGTCATTAATAAATCAAAACATAACCAATAAACATAAACATTATTTGGTATTTGCCTACACATATGTCAAAATAAAAACAGATGTTTTTATTTTGATTGATACTAAAATTTTGTATGAAATGAATAGTAATTGTTTGTTTTTATCTTCCGCCAACTGAGCTGCCCCCAACTCTGCAAGAAGAAACTAGAAGTAACAATGAAATATTATCTGAAGAAACTGTCAACAAAGGTCTTTCAACGAATACCTACATCAATGAAGAGCAGAAGAATTCCTTGAGTAAGCTGTTAATGAAGTATCAGCATGTATTTTCAGATAAACCCGGTAATGCAACATACAACATTAGTGATTTGGCTCTTGAAAATATTTATTGTCCCTACCATATTTCTACGTTGAAGAAATATATCGATCCACAGATGTAACAGATGACCCTATCGATGAGTTGAAATTTCAAGGAAGCGGTGACTCCTAGAAGACGACAGTGCTCCCTAGCTAACCAAACAGACAGTGATTTTATCTACCTCAAGAAAAGTGAAAGGACACTTGTGACGTTCCATATGGGATGGAGGGGATGAAAAAAATATAAACTGCAATCGCGAGTGCGTGAACTATTAATTTTCAGTGTTTTAATACTCAATGTTCCCTAAAATCAGTTTTGTTACCCCAAATAACGTTAAAATGAAGTTAATATGTGAAATAACAATCAATGTTTAATAATCTCTTAGTTATAAGTAAATATAAGATCACCAATAAATCATTCATTTAATGTTTTCTCATACTATCTGTAAGTATCATTCATAACGTATGTTTCATATGCCATTTCACATTTTATCGAAATTTATCTGAATTCCATCTCATATAAATTTCTGAGGGGATATTGAAATGTTTCAGGATTTTGTGATATCAAGGTTCGTGTTAGCGAGAGTCGACTGTATAATGTCTTATGTATTTGTGTAATGCAGTAAAGAATAATTAATAAATGAACGAATACCATGATTGAATATAGATAATGATCCTTGAACCCGATGATACTTATGATATTCCTTGATTATTTAATGTTGCTTGAATAATTAATGTGTAACCACCCTTAATATGTTTATGTGTAATCACCCCTCAGAAAATCATTAATCATATAGTATAATAAGTAATTAATTTTATTAAATAAATAATTTAATAATTCATTCTTGTCATTAAACTTGTCCTTAATCATGTTAAATAAATAGTTACTGAGTTAATTAATTTCCTAAGTTAATATCATAATCATATATATATATTATGTACATGGAAACTACAATAATATAAATTTATTCAAAATCTACAGCTTCATAATAATCTAAATTCTAGTGATTTTGGTGTCAAGAATATAAGTGATGAGTATTTTGTGAACCCCTAGTGCAACAATAGTTACCCCAGCTTTCCAGAGACACTCTTGCAGCAGAAGCCAAATTGAGAGGATGTGTAGAGTCATTAACTTAGGACATTGTTCCTAATTTTAAAATATCCCAAGTCAGAGGACTAGAATTGCAAGGCCAGTACCTAAATTATTAGTAGGGAACTCTGCCAAGTACATTTTCGAGTCAAACCCTTTTGTTCCTCACTCAAGATTATTATATTTGGTACTTGGTGAAGATTCTTGTAGGTAGCAGCTTGGTAAGATCCAACCATATCCTTACATTTTCCTACTAGCAAGTGTAGAGAAGAGGAGACTGTTAAATAATTTAATAATTAATCAAATATAAATTTAAAGAAGAATATTTTACTACAAATTTTGAACTTTAATAACATTTCAGCCTAATTACTTCAAGAAGTGAACATTGATCTTCTACCATTCGGCCATCTTATTGTGAAGCTGACCTTTGGCTTTGCATTGTTGAATACATTTTCAAAAATTAACTATTTGGACTTATTTATGTTTTATGAACTTTATTTCAAAACTGAATTTGTCTAGCCGGCACGATACTTCCCCCTGAGAAAGGCCTATGTTTACCCTGAGTATAGCCTGGAACAATGATTGTTTTTTGTAGAGCCTTTTCAAACATCAAAGACGATTGTTTTATGGCACTTCTCAACCACAATGGCTCATGAATCCGGGGCCAGTATTAGTTAGAAGACACGTAAGAACTAACAAGTATGAACCTTTAGTAGAACAAGCCCAGTTGATTGAAGCCAATCCAGACTATGCTCGAATCAAGTATAGAGATGGAAGAGAGTCTCTGGTATCGGTGCGCCATCTCGCAATTCCTCCTGAAGCCATCCATCAAGAGGATGATCTTATGTCTCAATTATCGCCAGACTATGTGTCTTCGGAAAATCTCACTCAAGAACAATATCCTGTTTCTCAATACCGAACACGAGAAAGTACTCCACCTCAACCTACAAATGAAGTTCCCATTCAGTCTGAAATTGAAACATCCACTTTACTTGAGGCTGTAACCCCTACTTCAGTGAAGAATGAACAAGACTCAAACTTACGCCGTTCTACTAGAATCCGAAGACCTCCTGCCTATCTAAGCGATTATATGTAAAAAAGAAGGTGGGGTGAATTTAATGTTGTATGATTTCATATCAACTGTCTATCTTTAATCACATGTTCTTTAAGATTGTTTATGTTTATGTTTACAATGTCATGTTCATTTTATAATAAGAAATGTAGTAGTTTTTTATAGTTGAATAAAGCCATATCAATTTGGTTTTTAACTTATTTTCTCTTTTACATTCATAACAATTTATTCAACTATAATTTTTATTTCTCGTATTAAAAGTTCTTCCTTGATTCAAGTTTATTTAAATAATATAAATGGATAAATACTTTAAACCTGACCGCCTATCCTTGGACCCTAATGACCCGCACTCTGATCGTCGGTGGAAACATTGGAAAACCACATTTGAGAATGTCATGGAAGAAATATGCGCCGCTGAAGACGACCAACTAAAACTTCTTATTAATTCTGTGGACTACAACATACATGAAACAATCTCGGAAGCTGAATCATATATCGAAGCTATTACAATTCTTGATAAAATTTTCATAAAACCCACTAATGAGATATATTCACGGCATTAACTGGCCACAAGAAGACAGGAATCAGGAGAAAGCATCGATCAGTATCTCAGAAAACTAAAGGAACTTGGTAAGGCATGCACCTTTAAATCTGTCACTGCTAATGAAAATCAAAACGAGTACATAAGGGACTCTTTTATTAGAGGATTAATATCACAGTCCATTCTGCAAAGACTGCTTGAAAATCTAACTTAAACTCTTGAAGAAGCTTACAATCAAGCTATTACTTTGGAGTCGGCTGAAAATCAGGCAACTTCCTACATTTCAAGCCCATGTAATTCTATATCTCAATCCACTCCTAAAAATGCTCATATTGGTGACACCGATGTCTCCCAGACAACGTCTGATTCGACTTCACACCAGTTATTCTCACTAAGAAGAAGAGACAAGTGTTTCTTTTGTGGGCGGTCTCGACACTCTCGGGACAACTGTCCTGCCAGAAACTCGGTTTGCAACATCTGTGAAAAGAAAGGACATTGGGCAACTGTTTGCAACTCTGGTAAACAATCTAGGCTGTCTAAAGATAAAACTCCTCATAGTACAAAGACGGAAATAAACTCTATGTCTTCCTCTCTTCTTGCTGCCTCACAAAAATGTCTTTCGAAAGCTACAGTCTCACTGATTGTAAATGGTAACCAAGTAGATGCGCTCATTGATACAGGGAGTTCAGACAGATTTATATCCGATATTACTGTTAAAAGATTTAATATTTCTAAATACCCAACAAAGCATGAAATATCTATGGCTTCAACTAGCCATGTTTCATCAACTCTTGGCCATTGTATTGTTGACATGGTGTATGATGGGCACCAATACCAACAAACTAAGCTACTCGTCCTAACTGATTTATGTGCTGATGTTGTAATTGGACATGACATCCTTTTCAACATTCAGCAGTGGAGCTGAATTTTGGTGGTAAGCGCCCACCATTTAATGTTTGCAATCTACTCAGTGCTAAAGTATCACCACCACCACTGTTTGATAATCTAACTAATGATGTCAAGCCTGTAGCCAAGTGCTACAGGCAACACATGCTACAAGTCAATTGTAGCATGCTACAAGTCAAGTCCCGTCGCTACTCTGAAGATGATAACAAGTTCATAAAAAGTGAAGTAAAGAGGCTTATCTCTGAAGGGATAATTGAACCAAGTACATCACCTTGGAGAGCCCAAGTGGTTGTTGTCAATAATGGGCACAAGAGACGTCTATGTGTTGACTACTCTCAAACTATTAATAAATTCACACAACTTGATGCCTGTCCTTTACCTCACATCGAATCATTCGTCTCTAAACTTGCTCAGTATAAAGTGTTCAGTACAATCGATCTGAAGGAGGCATATCACCAAATACCTATTCGGAATGAAGATAAAGCATTCACTGCATTTGAAGCTAATGGCAGACTCTACCAATACACTCGCATTCTGTTCGGAGTGACTAATGGTGTGGCCTGTTTTCAAAGAACTATCGACCGGATAATAGAAACTGAAAATCTGCTGGACACGTTCGCTTACCTGGACGATGTAACTATTTGTGGTCGAAACCAAGCAGAACATGATCAAAACCTACAAAAATTCATGGAAGCTACTAAAAAGTATAATCTTACCCTAAACAAAGAAAAATGCAAGTTTTCGTTGACCAGCATCCCAGTTCTTGGCTACATCGTAGAAAACATGTCAATGCGTCCTGATCCTAACTGCTTAAAATCACTCTTGAACTTCCCCATTCCTACTGACAACGCAAGCCTCAAAAGAGCTCTTGGCATGTTATCTTATTACGCAAAGTGGATCCCTAAATTCTCTGAGAAGTTTCATTGCCTTACTTCTGTCAAATCTTTTCCTTTAGGCAGTAACGAGATATTGGCTTTTAAAACTTTGAAAGAAGAGATAGCAAACTCCAGTATGTCCGCAGTCGAAGAGAATATTCTGTTTACTGTGGAAACGGATACGTCTGAATCAGCTGTAGCAGCTACTCTATCGCAAGCTGGAAGGCCAATATGTTTCTTTTCAAGGACCCTTACTAAGAGTGAACAACACCTGCCTGCAGTCGAAAAAGAGGCCCTCGCAATATTCGACTCAATTCAGAAGTGGAGGCATTTTCTGATTGGAAGACGATTTAAATTGATAATGGACCAGAAGTTGGTCTCTTACATGTTCAATAAAAAACACTTGGGGAAGATTAAGAACAACAAGATTTTGAAGTGGCGGTTGGAATTAGCGCCTTTCTCTTACGACATTGTGTACCGTTCCGGAAAAGAAAATGTAGTAGCAGATGCATTTTCACGTGTTTCATCTTCCCTTTCTTGTAGAGATTCAGAAAAACTCCATAAAATTCATTGTGACATAGGACATCGTGGAATCGTACGGATGGTTCACTTCTTGAAATAGGCCTACAAAAATCTTCCTTACTCTATCGAAGATGTCCGGCGAATGACCGCTTTGTGCTCTGTTTGTGCAGAAGTCAAACCTCGATTCTACCACAAACCCCCATCGACACTAATTCATGCAATGGCTCCTTTTGAGAGACTTAATATTGATTTTAAAGGGCCCATACATTCTGTGACAAGGAACAAATATATCCTAACGGTTGTCGATGAGCATCTTCTGTCATTAAAGCCCTTACATCAATCTCCACCATCTTTGGAATGCCTACTTTTGTCCACTCCGACCAAGGTTCTGCTTTTATGTCAAAAGAACTGAACGATTTCTTACACTCCAAAGGAATTGCCACAAGCCGGTCTTCACCTTACAACCCTCAAGGTAATTCTCAAGCTGAGAGATACAATGGAACGATTTGGAAGACGGTATCTCTCGTTCTAAGAAACAAAGGTCTGAAGACAGAACAATGGGAGTATGTTCTACCGGAAGCTTTGCACTGTATACGCTCTTTACTGTGTACAGCTACTAATGAGACCCCGCACGAACGCCTTTTCAAACATCAAAGACGATCGTTTTATGGCACTTCTCAACCACAATGGCTCATGAATCCGGGGCCAGTATTAGTTAGAAGACACGTAAGAACTAACAAGAATGAACCTTTAGTAGAACAAGCCCAGTTGATTGAAGCCAATCCAGACTATGCTCGAATCAAGTATAGAGATGGAAGAGAGTCTCTGGTATCGGTGCGCCATCTCGCAATTCCTCCTGAAGCCATCCATCAAGAGGATGATCTTATGTCTCAATTATCGCCAGACTATGTGTCTTCGGAAAATCTCACTCAAGAACAATATCCTGTTTCTCAATACCGAACACGAGAAAGTACTCCACCTCAACCTACAAATGAAGTTCCCATTCAGTCTGAAATTGAAACATCCACTTTACTTGAGGCTGTAACCCCTACTTCAGTGAAGAATGAACAAGACTCAAACTTACGCCGTTCTACTAGAATCCGAAGACCTCCTGCCTATCTAAGTGATTATATGTAAAAAAGAAGGTGGGGTGAATGTAATGTTGTATGATTTCATATCAACTGTCCATCTTTAATCACATGTTCTTTAAGATTGTTTATGTTTATGTTTACAATGTCATGTTCATTTTATAATAAGAAATGTAGTAGTTTTTTAAAGTTGAATAAAACCATATCAATTTGGTTTTTAACTTATTTTCTCTTTTACATTCATAACAAACCAAATGAAAATTTATAATACAGAGATAAAGAAAAATGTAGTTTATTCCCTACATCTCCGACAAATCTAAGCTTTTAACTTATTTAAATATTATCCCTGTAGGAAAGATAAATACGTATTTATAATATAATAACCTGTAAAACACGAAAACAGATAACATCACATTAATTCTGATTAAAAAGCCCGTAATCTTCCTCTGCTTAATCATGTAAAAACAATGAATTACAGTATCGATCATAAGTTTTATTAAAACAATTATTACCTTCACTTTCGTGCTTTTCAATTTACACCTGGTTTTTTATAATTGTTGATAGCTGGAACATTAAACCTGGCAGCGATGTCTTTCTTCTTTACCACCCCGACGTTCACCAACTTTATTATTTCTAACTTTTCACCACCAGTCAGTGCTTTGGGTTGTCTTTTCGCACTCATTCTCGAATATTTCACGCACAAACAGTCGTCACACACTCAAAAAGTCCCGCACAAGGTAAACGTACTCCAGACTGTAGACAGTCTACAGGCGCTTGACCCCAGATAAGATTCACCGACAGGTTGCATCCTGAACACCGGGATTTCGTATTTCAGGGGTCCATTCTGAAAATTTTGTTGTATGGAGGAAAACTTCTAGTTATGGAGGTAAAGCGTGAATCGAATTCGTCTTATCTACTGAACTTCATGTTACAGAGGTAATTTTTGAGTCCCTCCGAGCTATAGAGGTAAAATATAACCGGAAAATTAGTTTGTGCTATGTATATTAATTTCTTCTTGTTAGACAGGTTTTTCCAAGGGGATTCAAAATAATTTGTGATATCAAGGATTTTGTGATATCAAGGTTCGTGTTAGCGAGAGTCGACTGTATAATGTCTTATGTATTTGTGTAATGCAGTAAAGAATAATTAATAAATGAACGAATACCATGATTGAATATAGATAATGATCCTTGAACCCGATGATACTTATGATATTCCTTGATAATTTAATGTTGCTTGAATAATTAATGTGTAACCACCCTTAATATGTTTATGTGTAATCACCCCTCAGAAAATCATTAATCATATAGTATAATAAGTAATTAATTTTATTAAATAAATAATTTAATAATTCATTCTTGTCATTAAACTTGTCCTTAATCATGTTAAATAAATAGTTACTGAGTTAATTAATTTCCTAAGTTAATATCATAATCATATATTATGTACATGGAAACTACAATAATATAAATTTATTCAAAATTTACAGCTTCATAATAATCTAAATTCTAGTGATTTTGGTGTCAAGAATATAAGTGATGAGTATTTTGTGAACCCCTAGTGCAACAATAGTTACCCCAGCTTTCCAGAGACACTCTTGCAGCAGAAGCCAAATTGAGAGGATGTGTAGAGTCATTAACTTAGGACATTGTTCCTAATTTTAAAATATCCCAAGTCAGAGGACTAGAATTGCAAGGCCAGTACCTAAATTATTAGTAGGGAACTCTGCCAAGTACATTTTCGAGTCAAACCCTTTTGTTCCTCACTCAAGATTATTATATTTGGTACTTGGTGAAGATTCTTGTAGGTAGCAGCTTGGTAAGATCCAACCATATCCTTACATTTTCCTACTAGCAAGTGTAGAGAAGAGGAGACTGTTAAATAATTTAATAATTAATCAAATATAAATTTAAAGAAGAATATTTTACTACAAATTTTGAACTTTAATAACATTTCAGCCTAATTACTTGAAGAAGTGAACATTGATCTTCTACCATTCGGCCATCTTATTGTGAAGCTGACCTTTGGCTTTGCATTGTTGAATACATTTTCAAAAATTAACTATTTGGACTTATTTATGTTTCATGAACTTTATTTCAAAACTGAATTTGTCTAGCCGGCACGATACTTCCCCCTGAGAAAGGCCTATGTTTACCCTGAGTATAGCCTGGAACAATGATTGTTTTTTGTAGAGCCTTTTCAAACATCAAAGACGATCGTTTTATGGCACTTCTCAACCACAATGGCTCATGAATCCGGGGCCAGTATTAGTTAGAAGACACGTAAGAACTAACAAGTATGAACCTTTAGTAGAACAAGCCCAGTTGATTGAAGCCAATCCAGACTATGCTCGAATCAAGTATAGAGATGGAAGAGAGTCTCTGGTATCGGTGCGCCATCTCGCAATTCCTCCTGAAGCCATCCATCAAGAGGATGATCTTATGTCTCAATTATCGCCAGACTATGTGTCTTCGGAAAATCTCACTCAAGAACAATATCCTGTTTCTCAATACCGAACACGAGAAAGTACTCCACCTCAACCTACAAATGAAGTTCCCATTCAGTCTGAAATTGAAACATCCACTTTACTTGAGGCTGTAACCCCTACTTCAGTGAAGAATGAACAAGACTCAAACTTACGCCGTTCTACTAGAATCCGAAGACCTCCTGCCTATCTAAGTGATTATATGTAAAAAAGAAGGTGGGGTGAATGTAATGTTGTATGATTTCATATCAACTGTCCATCTTTAATCACATGTTCTTTAAGATTGTTTATGTTTATGTTTACAATGTCATGTTCATTTTATAATAAGAAATGTAGTAGTTTTTTAAAGTTGAATAAAACCATATCAATTTGGTTTTTAACTTATTTTCTCTTTTACATTCATAACAAACCAAATGAAAATTTATAATACAGAGATAAAGAAAAATGTAGTTTATTCCCTACATCTCCGACAAATCTAAGCTTTTAACTTATTTAAATATTATCCCTGTAGGAAAGATAAATACGTATTTATAATATAATAACCTGTAAAACACGAAAACAGATAACATCACATTAATTCTGATTAAAAAGCCCGTAATCTTCCTCTGCTTAATCATGTAAAAACAATGAATTACAGTATCGATCATAAGTTTTATTAAAACAATTATTACCTTCACTTTCGTGCTTTTCAATTTACACCTGGTTTTTTATAATTGTTGATAGCTGGAATATTAAACCTGGCAGCGATGTCTTTCTTCTTTACCACCCCGACGTTCACCAACTTTATTATTTCTAACTTTTCACCACCAGTCAGTGCTTTGGGTTGTCTTTTCGCACTCATTCTCGAATATTTCACGCACAAACAGTCGTCACACACTCAAAAAGTCCCGCACAAGGTAAACGTACTCCAGACTGTAGACAGTCTACAGGCGCTTGACCCCAGATAAGATTCACCGACAGGTTGCATCCTGAACACCGGGATTTCGTATTTCAGGGGTCCATTCTGAAAATTTTGTTGTATGGAGGAAAACTTCTAGTTATGGAGGTAAAGCGTGAATCGAATTCGTCTTATCTACTGAACTTCATGTTACAGAGGTAATTTTTGAGTCCCTCCGAGCTATAGAGGTAAAATATAACCGGAAAATTAGTTTGTGCTATGTATATTAATTTCTTCTTGTTAGACAGGTTTTTCCAAGGGGATTCAAAATAATTTGTGATATCAAGGATTTTGTGATATCAAGGTTCGTGTTAGCGAGAGTCGACTGTATAATGTCTTATGTATTTGTGTAATGCAGTAAAGAATAATTAATAAATGAACGAATACCATGATTGAATATAGATAATGATCCTTGAACCCGATGATACTTATGATATTCCTTGATAATTTAATGTTGCTTGAATAATTAATGTGTAACCACCCTTAATATGTTTATGTGTAATCACCCCTCAGAAAATCATTAATCATATAGTATAATAAGTAATTAATTTTATTAAATAAATAATTTAATAATTCATTCTTGTCATTAAACTTGTCCTTAATCATGTTAAATAAATAGTTACTGAGTTAATTAATTTCCTAAGTTAATATCATAATCATATATTATGTACATGGAAACTACAATAATATAAATTTATTCAAAATTTACAGCTTCATAATAATCTAAATTCTAGTGATTTTGGTGTCAAGAATATAAGTGATGAGTATTTTGTGAACCCCTAGTGCAACAATAGTTACCCCAGCTTTCCAGAGACACTCTTGCAGCAGAAGCCAAATTGAGAGGATGTGTAGAGTCATTAACTTAGGACATTGTTCCTAATTTTAAAATATCCCAAGTCAGAGGACTAGAATTGCAAGGCCAGTACCTAAATTATTAGTAGGGAACTCTGCCAAGTACATTTTCGAGTCAAACCCTTTTGTTCCTCACTCAAGATTATTATATTTGGTACTTGGTGAAGATTCTTGTAGGTAGCAGCTTGGTAAGATCCAACCATATCCTTACATTTAACCATATCCTTTCAGTTGCGGTTCAGACGCCGATGAGTGAGGACCGGTTATCAGCTAGCTCGCCGCTTATCTAGACCAGGCCTGTACCTGTCTGCCTACAATCGTGTGTGCCGTGCTTATCCATATAGTTTACTAATATTAACTATATTCTTCACTGGATTATTAGTGTCTTTTAATAATGCCGTCAAAGTGTGGAAGATGCAGTGTCGAGTTAAAACAAGGGGAATTGGTAGCCAAGTGTTCGGACTGCAGTCACGAGTTTCATCCTGCATGCACGCCGCTCGGCGCGCAAAATTCGACGAAAGGCAAGTTGAGGACCTTCAAGTGTGAAAGTTGTGTGATGGAGAGCAATTCTGTTTCATCCCAACGAAGTACTGACTCTACAAATGCGGTGGATAAACGGACATTACTTGAAGCTCTTAATAGTTTTAAGACCGAGCTAAAAAGCCATACTGATGCAGCAACGGGAAACGTGATAAGTAAGATCGAAACCTTGCAGGTCGAAGTGAATACAGTTAAAACTAAATTAGACGCCATAGAACTGAACCAGATTGAATTAAAAAATCGGTGCGACAAACTGGAACAAGCTAACGCCTCGTTGGTCGACGAAGTCCGGTCGCTTCATGCACGCGTCAATGACGCAGAGCAGTACTCCCGCTGCGCGAATATTGAAGTTGTGGGCATCCCCGAAACATCAAATGAGAACGTATATAATATTCTTCAAAAGCTCGCCTCTGCTTTGGGGATAACGTTCAAGAGAGAAGACGTGTCTATCGCGCACCGGCTACGGCTCTTCTCCCAGAAACACGCTCATCCGCCGATTATCGCTCAGTTTGTGTCAAGGTCGGTTAAAGAACAGTGGCTTGCAGCTGCAAGGTCGAAGCCGAACCTCAAGTCAACGGACATAGCCTCCAGCCTCCAGGTTAGCAACATCTATATCAATCACCATCTGACGGCCAACAACAAGGGTCTTCTGGGGCGGGCACGGGGGATGCAGCGTGCCGGAAAAATACATTTCGCCGGTTACTTCAACGGTAAAATTCTAATAAAACAGCGAGAGAGGGATGCTGCGGTCCGGATTTGTCGCCAAGAAGACCTTGACAAATACGACAAATGAACTATTGAAACAGGTACTAGTCCATGTGTTTTCAGACTGTATTACGTATTTCTTTTCCTAATGCTTAGTTTATAATACTTTGATTCTATGCACAGAGCAACCTAGTATTCTTTGAAAAATCTCTTATTTTCCTTATTTATTTATTTTTGTCTCTCAAAAATCTCTTATTTTCTTTAATTTTAAACTGCCTTTAGTTATTTCGTGCCAGCTTCTCTGATTTGAATAACATAATTACCTTCAATTATTAAGATATTTGTCCCTTTTGCAGTTAGGCATCTAGAATAAGCTATATTACTTTTTTGTTTTTACACGCTTTAAGCAAATATGCTATAACACCAATCCGGTTTACAGAATATGGAACAATTCACTTCCTTATTTTTTAATCATCCTTCCGTATATTTAATTAAGCATAATTTAAGTTAGTAGATTTTCTGCTCTCCAATATTTCAATTAAGTATTGATATATATTTTTCAATTAAATATTACTCACAAATTAATATAATTCACGAAGTCTATTTCACCAAGAAGTAAATATTGCCTTAACGAGAAGGTATGTATTTATGTTTACATGTTATATGTTTGTATATGACTCGTGTGGACCCTTTATTTGAGATATTTTTGAATATAATGTAACTGTAGGCAAAAATATTAACTGTTTTTATTTATATTACTTTTCTAATAAGCAGCAAGACTAATTGTATCTTTCTTTCTTATTGCAGCTCATAGGAGTAACGAATAAGTTATAATTATTTTAAAATAATAGTAAATTCATTTTTAATAGATTTTTTGTGAGATGCATATCTAGTTTTTGTTTCATCTGTTTAGGCTTTCTTTGTTTTGGATATATAATCCTGTCATAGAATTATCACGGCTTGAAAAAATTAATAAATGAATAAATAGAATCTGGCAGACAGTGGGCGAGGTCATTGACCTATGCGGTGTGCAGAAGCTGCTGAGGACGACGGTTTTATTTCTCAAATTAATTGTTTGGAGTTAAATTCAATCAGTCAATATTCCGAATTTTACAGTAATAAGCCAGGTGAGAATAATTTATGTATTTTTCAAACCAATATTCGTAGCTTTAATAAAAACTTCGATGAATTACTTATTTACTTAAACTCGTTCATAAAATATTTAGATGTAATTGTTTTGACAGAGTGTTGGCTGGCGGAGGGAGGGGTGGGAACCGGTTTGGAGGGGTTTGACCTCTTTCAGACCGATACACATCGAAACCAAAATGACGGAGTTATTGTTTATGTCAACAAACAACTTTCAGCCACGGCTACTCAAACTGCGCTAGGTGATGTTTACGGACTTAGTTTAAACTTTACATTTACTGATAAACCATTCCACATACTAGCAACTTACAGAACCTTCGACAATAACCCAGACCTTTTTATTACAGAAGTTGAAAATTTTTTTAACAGCATAAACAAAAACAAAATGTGTATTTTCTTAGGAGACATGAATATTGACTTACTCAAAAGAGATAACTTAACTGATAAATACTTGGACTGTTTAATAGGGGGCGGTTTTTTACAGTGCATTGATAAACCGACAAGAGTTACTGATGTTTCAATGAGCTGTCTGGATCATATTTTTATAAAATACAGCAACTTTAAAGAGGTCAAATCTGCCGTGATCCAGACAGCTATAACTGACCACTACAGTACTGGCCTCACTATCACTACCACTTCGCCGCCCCCCGACACCGCACACGCCACTGCGTCGCCACCGCCGGCGCCGCACACTTACCTGGACCACGCACTGCTGACTCACCTACTGACACATTCGAACTGGGCCCCGGTTGTCTCTTGTGACAGTGATGTTAATAACTGCTCTGAACACTTTAGTAGGATTGTAGTAAATTGTGTCGAATCATCAAAGAAGTTGTTTAAAAGCAATTCAACTAGATTCAAAAAACTCAAACCATGGATAACAGGAGAATTGATTTACCAAATTAGGCTCAGGGACAGATTAAATAAAAGAGTAAAAAAACAACCGTTTAACGACGAACTGGTAAATAATTACAGAGAATTGAAACAAAAGCTTAATAACAACCTAAAACAAACTAAACGAAATTATTACAGATCACAACTAAACGATTCAACCACAAATCCGAAAAAGTTTTGGGGTATAATTAATGAATTAGCAGGTCGAGTAAGTAAAAAAGATTCATTTCCAATTGAAAAATTTGTATCTGGTACTCAACCCTTAACTTCAATATCGTATAAAAATGTTGCCGATGACTTTAATAATTTTTTTTCTAATGTGGGAAAAGAACTGGCTGACGCGATTGACTGCGGCGGGGACCCAGTTTTGAATGACTCCGACTATCGACTGAACTGCAATTTCACACTTCAACCGATAACTGTACTCGACTTACGACGCTACGTTTACAGTTTACGGGGTGGGTCTGCGCCGGGCTATGATGGTGTCTCGGCCGACGTCTTAAAAAATAATTTTATCATCCTTTGTGATCCTTTACTGCATATAATAAATCACAGTATAATTTCAGGAATTTTCCCAGATTGTTTTAAATTAGCTAAAGTTTTTCCATTATATAAATCTAATGACGTCACGAATAAAAATAATTTCCGGCCAATATCTTTACTCAGTGTTTTTACTAAAATTATAGAGAAAGCAGTGAAAGATCAATTAGTTTCCTACCTTCAAACGAATAATATTCTCAGCGAGCGTCAGTACGGGTTCCGTCTAGATAAAAATATCTCAGACGCTTTATTTGATATCAATCAAGAGTTGAATTACGCGATTTCAGATAAAGATCACCCAATGTTAATTTTTCTAGATTTAAAAAAGGCTTTTGATTCTGTAGATCGTTCTAAATTACTTAGTAAAATGGAAGAAATAGGAATACGGGGCAACGCCCACGCTTGGTTTACAAGTTACCTATCTCAAAGGTCTCAGTTTGTTTCTTTGTGCAATGTATGTAGTGATAGAATGCCAGTAGACTACGGTGTGGTCCAAGGCAGCAATTTAGGGCCAGTCTTATTTTTAATATATATTAATAATATTTCAAAATTAAATTTATTTGGAAAACTATTTTTATTTGCAGACGATACCCTCATTTTCCTGCAGGGAAAGACATGGCCCGTTGTGAAAGAAAAGGCAATCCATGATCTTATGATTGTGAAAAAATGGTTAAATCAAAATGTTCTCTCTCTAAATATCTCAAAAACCAAGTTTATGCCAATATCTTTAAACAAGAACAACGATTATAACTTAGACAACCTTGTCATTCACGATTGTGGTGACTCCCGTAATACTGTTTGTAAATGTGAAAACATAGAAAAGGTAAATTCATACAAATATTTGGGTGTATTTTTTGATGAGCGACTAAAATGGAACATTCACATTCTTTATTTAAAAAATAAAATTCGGAAATTTATTTTTGCTTTCAAACAAATGAATGGAATCCTAACATTTCAAGAATTAAAGATGGCATACTATGCGTATGTTCAATCATTATTGTCTTTTGGGATTATAGCATGGGGCGGTTGTTATAAGAGTATTTTAGAACCCTTAAACGTAGCACAAAAAACGATTTTAAAAATTGGTTTTGGGAAATGTAGACGTTACCCGACTGACGTTCTGTTTGCAGACGTATCTGTTCTTACTGTTCGTCAATTATATCTCAAGAGCATTTTAATTAATATTTACAAAAATTATAGTAATATCTTTCAAAAAATCTCCCATTCTCACAACACTAGGTATTCTTCGAGAGTTGGAATCTCAGTCTTACAAATTAATTATACTTTTTCTACTACAAATTCCTTTTATATTTCTCACATAGTTTTTCGTAATATTTGCAACTATTTTAGTAACTTACAAATTTTTGAATGTCCTTCACTCAGACTTTTTAAAATTAGAGTCAAAGAACTTCTCTTTAGTCTAGGTACGGATGAGGCCGACGTTATCATCACGGCTGATTACCGGCGCGACTGACCCCGACCCTTGTACTGTGCCCTCCGCCGGGCGCACCTCGCTCTCCGGCTGGCCGGCATGAGTCAAGCAAACGCGGCTCTCACCTGAATTTTTGCACTGAAACTGTTGTTCCCTGGTTGTTTTTGACTCCTTAATAAATTTTCCTACTTAATGAATGAAAAGTAAAACTCTTAATTTTACGTTACAATTTTTCCTCCTTGAATAAATTTTGTTCATTCAACTACTTTTTCCATAATAAATTAATTACGGTCTTAACTTTTTCTTAATGCAACTCAACAGCAGACGCACAGGCAGCTCCTGCCTATGTCTGCTGGTTCCTTTTAGGCCATCAATAGATAAATAAAGGCTACATAATGAAATGTTTTCAGTTAAAGCTGCCTGCATAAGAATATTTTTAGTTAATAAGTAACATTTCATTTAATTTGTACTGTGAAGTAGCTTAAGTTCTTTATGGAATAAACAATGTTTTTCATTCATTCATTCATTTTCCTACTAGCAAGTGTAGAGAAGAGGAGACTGTTAAATAATTTAATAATTAATCAAATATAAATTTAAAGAAGAATATTTTACTACAAATTTTGAACTTTAATAACATTTCAGCCTAATTACTTGAAGAAGTGAACATTGATCTTCTACCATTCGGCCATCTTATTGTGAAGCTGACCTTTGGCTTTGCATTGTTGAATACATTTTCAAAAATTAACTATTTGGACTTATTTATGTTTCATGAACTTTATTTCAAAACTGAATTTGTCTAGCCGGCACGATACTTCCCCCTGAGAAAGGCCTATGTTTACCCTGAGTATAGCCTGGAACAATGATTGTTTTTTGTAGAGCCTTTTCAAACATCAAAGACGATCGTTTTATGGCACTTCTCAACCACAATGGCTCATGAATCCGGGGCCAGTATTAGTTAGAAGACACGTAAGAACTAACAAGTATGAACCTTTAGTAGAACAAGCCCAGTTGATTGAAGCCAATCCAGACTATGCTCGAATCAAGTATAGAGATGGAAGAGAGTCTCTGGTATCGGTGCGCCATCTCGCAATTCCTCCTGAAGCCATCCATCAAGAGGATGATCTTATGTCTCAATTATCGCCAGACTATGTGTCTTCGGAAAATCTCACTCAAGAACAATATCCTGTTTCTCAATAC